>PVKB01000193.1:684488-996650 GCA_004027205.1 Ctenodactylus gundi | reverse complement strand
CGCGGAGGGCAGGGCCGCGAGGGCTGCGCCGAGGGCCGAGGCCGCTGCCCGCTTCTGGTTAGTCAGCCGTGTAGGGAAGGGACGCCATTCGCCTTATGCTCCGGGCCATCCTCCTTTCCTCCCTCCCCCCCCCTTACGGCCCTGGGCGCCGCGGCGCCGAGCGCGTGCCTGGCTGTTGTCGCCTGTTTTGGCTTGACTGGGCTGCGGGGTCCTCCACTCCTTTCTCCCTTCGCGTGACACTCCCCTTTTCCACCAAGGGGTCCTCAGTGTCCGGAGGTGGTGGCTGGACGCGCCCGGGGCCTCCTGTCCACGAGTGGCTCTTGTTCACAGGTGGCCGTGGCCTCTTCCGCCGTGCCAGCAGCTGGGAACAGGGTCGGGAAGAGCCTAGCAGGCTGCCCCCATCCACTGTAAACCGGTTTCCCTCTTTTTTTGACCCTTTTGGGCACATTTCTTAGTTTTTCCTTCTTTTTGTCTGCTTATGGCTTGAATCTACTTAAAAGACAATAAAATCTCCTTAGGTAGAGTGAGTCCTATAGGGGGAGTCAAACGTCTTCGTGCACACAGCGCCTCTGAGCCCATTTATCAGACCTTAGCCCGAGAGAAGTTGGATCCCGGCCCTGGGCAGCCCTATGACCCTGTCAAGGCTTTAATTGGGCATTTTTTGTTATGACCGGATGTTACCATGGCAAAATATTTTGCTTTAATACCTGTTCCCTTGACCTATTTTATAAACGCAGAGCAGAGATTGTAGACAGTGCTCTTTTGTTCTGGAAAGGTTATCAGGAGCTGGTAGTAAGTCACTGGTAAATTATAGGGCTAACTTTGGTAATACTTTCACTGATGAATTTTATCTTCTGGAGCGTACATGCTTGGAAAGCTTTGCTTTATTCCAGCTATTGCCTTAAAAAATTGGCTAGGACACGTTTTTTCACTTTTCTCAATCAGCCTTTTTTTCCTAGACAGAAATGACCTAAAGGTTAGCGGCTTCCCAGTGATAGCAAAGGGTGGCCTTATAAATTAGATAACACTTGTGACAACACCCAGGGTTTTTTGTTTTTGTTTTGAGCGCCCATCAAGGAAGTCACCTAATTGTGAACACCTTGTTTAGCAACACTTAGCCTGTACCAACTTGTTTTCTTTCTAATCTTAATCAGTCTCTAAAGAGCGTATCTCTTTAGATCCACCCGTGCCTTCACTGGGTTCTTTATCATCAAATTTGATTCCACACGGTTGTTTTGTTTTGCTTTCTTTTGTTCCATACATGGCTTGGTTTTGGTGCTGAGGAGGGTTGAAACCAGAGACTCAGTAAATAGTAAGCACCAGTGCTAACACAACTCCAGCATTTAACAAACATTTAGTCCATGTCTGCTATATTTTAGATACTGAAGTTAGATTTTGAAGTTTCTATAATTTAGTGAAGAAAAACAAGAATTAGTATAAATAATGTGTAGGTGTTAAAATATGTCAAAAACTAGATATAGGCTTAGACTTTTTTCCCACATTTTTATTGATATGTATACGTGCAAAATTCAAGGTTTACAATGGAGTTGAGCATTTTGTGCACATACGTATCTTGTCAAGGTGACAAGGACTTACCCACTCTTCTTTTGTCCCTCCCTCTATCTACCCCTCCCTGCCTCATCCCCCACCCTACTCCTGTCTTTCACTTTGTCTTTCTGTCTTAAGTTCCATAGGTGTTGAGATCTGGGTCTCTCATATCCGAGAGACCATTTGATGTTTCACCTTCTGCTTCTGACTTACATCACTAAGCATGATGTTGTCTAGTTTCTTCCATTTGCCTGCAAAAGCCTCCACGCTATTGGACTTTATTGATGCATAGTATTCCATTGTGTATAAATGCCTCATTTTTTGTATCCACTGGTCTGTTGGTGGGTATTTTGGTGACTTTTCTTAATGAGCTAAACAATTTAGACTATCATTGTTTCATGGATGCTGTCAAAAGACAAGATTCCTGACTCAGAGACAAGGACTTTATTAATGTGCTGTGTACACAAGAGGGAGAATTTCATGGTTTTTCTAGTTGGTTTCTTGTGCCTCCCAAATCCTGTGGGGTCAGTGGGACTATTCTTGGACGACTGAAATTGGTTACATTACAAAGATGGGGCTCAGGATAGGGAATTTATATGTTTATTTTTTAAATTAAATTTATACATTTAGAGTAAACAGAATTAAGCAACTGCTTGTAGGTGGGGAGATATCATCTCATGACTTACCTTTGCTCGCTGCCGACACCTCTTCTTAGGCCTAGAGTGAAGAGTTTTTAGGCACCTACATTGTTGTCTACTTAGTAAGAATGTTCCAAGCCCATGGTAGGTGTCTCTTGCAATGTAAGTATGGTATTCTGTACATTTTATGTGGAAGGTCAGTTCACCTAATACTGGGGAAAGCAAAAGAAGCTCTGTAAAACATGACATCTGTGCTAAACCATGAAAGTAAAACAAAATAAACCGCATGGAAGGGGGAGCGCGCTCCAGATAGGAGAAGGATGTGTGCAAAACTTGACCTGTAATTTCAAGAAATTTCTCATTCCCGTTCCCATTCTCCTTCATGCTGAGTGCCGGTCTTAGGCAGAATTACAGTCTGTGTGACTCCAGAAAACCTAGATTCCATACATTTCTATAAATTTCACTGGCCTCTGGAATCTTTACATTAACATCACATAAAATTCACAGCTAATTGTTATCCATTTTGTTCACAACATTTCCACCTTTTCTAGCAACTACCCCCATTGAAAAAAAAATTTTTTTATTCTTTTCCACAGTCCACATGGCTTGATTGAATACTTTTACCCCAACCCCTTGGTATTTTTCCTGAAACTTTCACACTTAAAAGTTTATGGATGGGAATTAAAGACTCATCAAACAGCATATCTGCTTAAATCATTTATTTCAACACAAGCATTATTTTAATTTTGTACCTTATAGCATATTTCATACCTCGAGAATAACTATATATAAAGATAGTTTTAACAAAAGTGCTTATGACTTTTTTTCAGAAACATAAATGCCAGTCTTGAAGATCCTCTAGGTAATAATACATTCATAAATTGGCTTAGAAAATAACATATTTACATATTTACACTGTACAACTAAGGATACTCTGAAGTATTGTTGCGAACAATAAACACTTAGCAGTAAGGCCTCTTTAACCCTTTGGCATTCAGAGAAGGATGCTAATTTTATTTTGATTGTCACCGTCACCCTAACCTAAGTGACTTTCCTTCATCACTTTCAGGATGCGTATTTACCTTCCATATGAGAATTGGTGTGTTCAAAGTGGAATAGCTGTAGATCACAATCATACTTACCTTCCATACAAAGTACTTTCTTTTTGAGATGGGGTCTTGCTCTGTATTCCATGCTGATCCTGAACTCACTATTTAGCCTAGGCCGACCTTGAACTCAAGGCAGTCTTCCTGCCTCAGCCTCCCAACTGCTGGGATTACAGGCATGTGCCACTACGCCCAGCTTACGTGGGGAAGTGAATTTAGAGTCTATTCCTCCAGCCCTGCTTTTTAAAGTTTTTTTTAAAGGCTTACCACCATTCCAAACTTCGTTAGTGGCGATTGGAGTTTTACTAAAATCATTGTATTTACAATATGAGATTATTTAAAAGGAAGTCTCCAAGAAATGAAAACAATTTCAGTTCTATTATAATTGGATGTGACAGTATAAAAATGTATGGCTATATCAGTCTAATATCTATACAAATTAAGCATTTGGTAGTTATATAAACTATTAATTCCCTAGTGATTTACTTTATTTACATGAATATTTTAATAATGATTGTTATCTTTTAGAAAACATGACTATAAAATGAGTATTATAAATTAATACATTATACCAAAAATGAACATTAAAAAGCAGCAGTTTGTATGTTAAAATACATAGAAATTTGCTACACTTCTGTAACGAAGTCTTTATGAAAGCATAAAACTATAGAAGGTGCTATTTTCATGAATTTTCGTTTTCTTGATTTTGAGCCAGATCAATAAGCAAACATTACAAACAGTGCAATGACCACTGGCCATCACCTACCTGTGAATTCAGACAGTAAATGCCAGTGGAGAAAATCTAGGCCCCAAAGCCATTGTTCCTTCTTGCCTTCACTTTCTTAACTGTTTATGTAGCCTAAATTAACTGGAAAAAAAAATACTGACTTCATTTCACCTTTTGTAACAAACATGTAGACTCTGAGTATTTTCTGAAACAGAACTTGTGAGCTGATCACTTTAAAAAAACCAAGAATCTTAACATTAAAATATTTACCTCAGAATATCTTAAAATTAGAGAAAACAGACCTCATGGTATATAAAAAATTAAATAGATAAATAGCAAAAGATAGAACTTACATAAAGAATAAAATGTTACTGATCCTTTACCATACAAATATGAAAGGTTCATAATAGTTCATTCAAAATTCTTTTGTCTATTTAAATTCAAAAATGGTCAGAGCTTCAAGTTTAAAAGAATTGACAAATTTAAGGAACAGCTTTCATGTTAGTTATCTCACTATTAGTTTTGAGTTTCATGGAAACAGTATAAACTAGCCAAGGTATTTTGCTTCTTAGTCAAGACAATGATTAGGAACATAATGTGTTTTTTCTTAAAATTATATCAGTGCTAGAACTCTATTCATAAGCTTTATCAACACCTATCATTGTCTCAGTTCATATGGTTGAAGCAGTTGGCGAGAAAAGTGAAACACCAAATTACATCAGGAAGTAAATATAAATAAAACATGATAAAAATCCACTCACATACCCCCAATATTATGGTTTGGAAAGCTAATTAATTAGAAGCTTTGTATTAGAATTTCCTGAGGGTTTGGTCAAGGATTGGACAGAATTCCAGAAAGTCGAATCTGATTTGGCATTTTAGGGACTAAACCAGGATTCCAGACATGTCTGACTAAGATGCACTGCCTGAAGAGTTGTGTCTTAGAAATAAGGAAAATCAGGAAAACCAGCTGTTTAAAGAATAGCAGTAAATGTAAGTCACTTCCATGAAGAGATATCTATTTATAAATTATATTCTCTTAGTGAGGAGAAATTCTGCAGCCAAAGCACTGCCTGCATTATCAGGTTGCTTTGCATAGTCAAGTCCTTGGCTTGAGAAGAACTCAGCCCTAAATAATTCAGCCTGTCTCCATAAATGGTTTCAGAGGAATTGCTAGGAATACTAATATTCAGCTCTTCAACTCTAATCTCCATATGTACTTTATAATCATGAAAAATTCCTTTCTCTCTGGGAGGAATGAAAGTCACTCCACTAGACTCCCTAAATGTGGATTAATTTAAAAGGGTGATAATATTTACTTTACTGTCATTGTCCTCACAGTTTAATTAATATGAGTGCCAGATACAGACAAAAGGAGGCAATATAGTTTTGTAGTTATAATGTATAATTAAAGTTTTATCTGTGCACAGGATATTAGGGGTATGAATCCCAATGAGGAACATGAAAAAATAGGGGAAGAGATAAAGTAGCCAAAATTGGACAGTGACTTAGAGACAGAGTTTAAGGAGGAAGAGAAAACAGGCCAAGAATAAAAACAGAGAAAATAGCCGAACTCCTCAAAACAAGAAATTACTATTCTTTAGAATTCAGAAAGTGAGGATGTGGAGTGGAAAAAAAAATAGGTTCTTTCAGTACAGACACTACCAAGAACAGATCTACTTGTTTTTCTCTAGACACACATTTTTACCATTTCTGTGATAAGCTTCTGATGGAAAGCAAACTGCAAAAAATGCAGTGCATTATGCATCTTTTTGAAAAGCCTCACAGTTCTGACTCTTTGTCATTTTCATCCAGGTAGTATTCATCATCTGTGGTGGTGTCTGTGTCAAAATCTGAGTCCACTGGGTCTTCCTCGTAGATATTAAGTGGTTCACTTGGACTCAAATTGTTTTCTGGTACCTGACTAGTAGGAGAATTTGAGCTTAAAGACTCTGATGGGTTGGAAGAGTTAATTATATTATCTTTCAGGAAGCCAGGGTTCTTAAGAAAACTTGGTTTCCATAATCTTCCTTGTGTGAGTGACCTCTTTACATTCTCCAAGAAAGCCAACTGTTGTTCTTTCCCAAAAATTCCATAGTCAATGGGTCTAGATATAGATGATGTGGACCTGGGGCCTGTTTTTGCCCTGCTGCCATACAAAGCCCAACTTTTATTTTCATCACAAGAAAGTTCAGAAAAAGATTTGAATCTTCGACTATGCCCATTGTTGGTCGAGAATTCATCCCCAAGCGTCAGAAGACGCAGGGCATTGTCAATAGAGGTGCTTTCAGAAAAATGGCGGCCCCTGACTTTGGGAGCAGGATTTTTGCATAGCAGATCATTTTGCACATTGATGGTTTTTAAACTCTTTGAACGATAGAGGTGTGGCCCAAGTCCGTTCTCCACAGGTAAATCATTCCTTTGTTGCTGCCAGCAACTAGATGATGAGAGGCTTCCTGTAGATTTGTGTGGAGAGTCCAAAGGAAAAGGAAGGCTTGGCCTTCTCTGGTAGTCAGATAGGTCTGCCTCCCTGAAGCTGGGGAAGGTGAGCTGGGCTGGGCTTCCTGGCTCTTCTTCCTGTACTCCTGTTACACTGTTAGAGTTCTCATGCTTTGGTGGTAATTCTGAGACATTTTTAAGCTCATGCTGATGTAGCTGTAGAATGCTATCAGACTTCTGTTCCCAGGACTGCCTAGAAGTTTCTCTGTTGGCTATTCCAGTGACCTGGAGAGGATTCTCAGATTTCTCCACATTTATCCCATAGTTACTCAAGCTGCTTTCATCTATGAGTTCTTTGGACTTTGGAGGAGGCTCAGGGGACAGAGTTTCACACTCCTGTCTGGCAAGGGGTAAGTGGCCAAAGTTAGACTTGCTCTCACTTTTGGAGAAGACAGTGGCCTTAGGTCCTTTGGGGCTTAAATCCTTAGCAGGAAATTTTCTGCTTGCTTTGGATATGGGTGCCAATCTGTGTTTAACTGAATATTTGTTTTCCCCTTTTTCTTGGTCATCCAAGTTCATTTTATTTTTGTTATGTGCTCCAGGAGGAAAACATTGATCCCTTGCCAATTTTTGGACTTTGTCTTCAACCTTCCTGCTCTCTGGTACATTTACGTCCTGACTTTGTTGAGATGATTCCCTGAAGTCAGACTGCAAACTTTCTAAATCTGGTTCCCTTGAATAAGTCTCCTCAGCAAGCAGTAGTTTATGCAGTGCTGGAGTTATAGCAAAGATTTGGCTTTCTGTGTCAGAAAGCACTTTATTAGTCATTTTTTGGCAGTCTGTTCCTGTTTTCTTTTTCACTTCTCCAGAATGTGAACCACTGAGGTTATCAGTTATACCTAAGACTGAGTAATCTTTCTGAGAACACTTTTCACTTTCAGTAGATACAATGGTAATACTACTACTTGCACATTTCTCAGAAATTCCAGTTTGGGAATTTTCACCATTATGTTCTGAATGGACTGGGAGACCAGAGAAATCACTGTTCCCTGCATTAATGGACTGTTTACAATCTTCAGAGTTTTCTCCTATGGCACTCTTTTCCTGAAGCATTAATGAGGTATGCAAGATTTCATGTTGACATGTATCTCCTTTGTTTTTCCTGCTTTGTGGCATACCTGGAGGTGTTTTAGCTAAGCTATGTGGGGAATTTTCTCTGGTCTTATCTTCCTTTTGGAGAGGAACATCTGGCCCAACAGAATCCATTTCCTGTATAGGCTCCGAGGGCCCTCTAGTTGAAGAGTGCAAGACAGCCATATTTTCAGTGGTGTGAGAAAAATAAGTCTGAGTACAGCTGTCTGGAATCTTTAGCTTTTCAGACAGAGGTGTTCCTGACCGCTCTTGGGTAGAATAATTCAGTTTATCTCTTTCTAAAGCATTAGGAAACATTTCCGTCTCCACTTGAGGTAACTCTATAAGTGAATTAATATTCTGTGTATATTGTTGGAGGAGATCACAGAATTTTTTGCTGGATTTTCTTGGTAGAGTATAATATATTGAAACCAATTCAAGACATTTTACGTTATCATCATCACCAGAAACAGAAAACATACTGGTAGTCTTAAATTTATGTAATGTTTTTCCACTTTCTTTTCCTGACACATCTGAAGATAAAGGTAAACAGTCTTTATTTGAAACAGTAAATATACTTGTCCCAGAGGCAGCAATTTCAGCATCCTTTTCAGTAGACTCTTGAGAAAATTCCTTTTGGTGTCCTTTGGTTAAACAACAATCTCTAACAGATGAGTTACTGTCCAGGTTAGTGATTCTCTCCAAATGGCTTTGGCTTGCAGTAAAAGTATCTGTGTCTGAGCCTAATGATTTTTTTCTTTCATCTCTTCCAGTTGAGGTACATGGCTCTCTTGAAGGACATGACATAGACCTCTGGATGAAGAATGGTAGTGGTCCTTTCCTAACAGAAGCAGATCTAGTCACTTTCACATTTTTCATTGTTTCTGAGGCTTTAGAGGTCACTGAGTGTGACCCTGAATCAATTCTGGAACATTCACTCATTGACAGAGGAGAAGTGGGACTGAATTTTTTTGATGTGTACTTCCCAATTAGATCATCCACATTATTTTTGATTTTGAATGGAGGTGGCCCATTCCTAAGTGAAGCAGCCATTATTTTACTTTCTGGCTGCCTATTTATGAGAAAACTGGCTGATTTTCTTGGCAAGGTGCAATAAATGGTGCTAAACTTCGAATCTTTGGAATTGCTTTCATTCTCATCAGCGACGGTACTGCCTTCACATGTAGATACTGACTTATTTTCTGTTTTGCTTAACTTTTCAATACAGGATATGTGACGTCTTACTCTCCCTTTTTCCTTTCCATTTCTGAAAGGAGAGTAGGATTCCCACTTGACAGCATTGTCGACCTCTTCGTGTATAGGTACATGACCATCATTACTCCACTGGTTTCCTGAGGGGTTTATAGCAAAGAAATTACTTTGGTTCTTGATAGCATTGTCTTTTTCTTCTCTTTTTTCCAGAGATGGCTCTGCATTTGACAGACTTCTGGAGAACACTGTGGTAGGCGGACTCACAGAAACATCAAGGGAAACATTATTTGATGGTGAGGAATCTGGTGGTACACTTGATGACAGAACTGGGGGATCACATGAGATGTACCTAGCAGGAAACTTGCTGTAATTGGTAGAAAGAGCTGTGGGGCACAGTTCTCTCTCAGTATCTGAAACAGCAGGCTCCTTTGGAGACTCTGTCTTTAGATTGTCAGGAAGTTTAGAGCACCAGTGGTTATTTTTAATAATGCTTGATGTATCTTCATTACTTACTGTTAAGTCCTGGTGACAACCTTGGTCTGGGCTGGGGAAAGATGGTAATATTCTGGTTTCTTGAGTGACAGGAAGGGAAGCTACTGAGTCAGGTTTTTGGATCTCAGGAAAATGCTTATCTTTTTTAAGTTCATTGGCTTTTTCTCTGTGTGATGTATAAATTTTGGAGGTATCTCTCCTAGAGAAGACTCTGGGTAATCTTTTTGTACTTCTTGTGGTAGATGCACTAAAATCATTTTGTACTGAGTCCTGGGGGAAGGGATTTTGAAAATCAGATGACGAGCCAGGTATCATTGTATGTAAACCAGGTTGAGACATTTCACCTGTTGTGTTTATCTGGCCCATTTTGTTTAGCTGTTTGTCTTCTAACATAGATTCATTCAAGTCTTGCTCATTATTCATGTCTGTGACTGAGAGATGGAGCTGGGTTTCAGTAAGAGGCAGGGAATCAGTTGAATTGCTGTTGGTCACAGTGACTTCTGTACGACTTCTTATCGGAAGGGAGTCTGGCTTATTGTGAATGGTATTCTGCAAAGTAACTGTGGAATTCTGAAAGTGGGGACTCTGAGAATTTTCTCTGTCATCAGGAATCTGGTAGAAAGAAGCTTTGAATGAGGGTGCTAGAGTCCGAGCAGTTCCAAATAAACAGCGTTCTTTGTTTCTGTGTATATCTACAGAAGGACTATTCGATAGGCCTTCCAGCCCACTAGAGCTGATGTGATAGCCTGAACCAGTCATGGAGCACATATTTGCTGTGCCGAAATGACCAGCTGGTTGGTTTTCATTACTGGGGGATATCTCCATGCTGTCCAGTGGTGATTTCTGAAAATCAGACTGCCAGGGATATGGATCTTCTTGGCCTCTGAAGGTATTTGTTCCATAGTCAGGAGGAAATGGTTCCCAGATTTGAAAAGGGACCCGGGGGTCATGAACGGCTGAGATGTTATTTGCTTCAATGGAAATCATTTCAAAGTCTCTGTTAGAAGTGAATCGTTTCCTGCTATGATGAAAGCCAGACCAGGAAGAAGATTCTTCCTGGTAGTTCTCAAAGGAGTATTGTCCAAATCTCTGCTCTCTGCCTTGTGTAAAGGTATTGCTAAAGAAAGACCTAGAAAATGGATTATCTTGATGGTAGAATGGCATATTCTCTGAGTTCTCAGAAGTGTCAGAACTCATTGCATTATCTATGGGAGCATTTAGATTAACATTTTTGTAAACATTTTGTGAATGGTACAATTTTGATCCTCTATTCCCCTGAAAATACCTGGGATCAGCAGAGTCAATTTCCATTGGTGATGGTGCCCTCAAGAACTCCTCTGGGTTTTGATTATCTCTTGAAGAATCAGGTCTGTTCCAGATTATAGATGATAATGGAGTTCTCTTTGGGCTCGGCTCGTGGCCTGGTGGCACAAATCTACTCTTGTTCTGAGTTGTGGCTGGAAAATGTAAGCTTCTTGCTGTGAAATGTCTTGTAACTGCTGAGGCTGGTGGTTGCCTGCCGTCGAAACACAAAGAAGTACTCCCGAAAGTATTCTTGTGCATGTCATGTTCTTTAAAGGCTCTGGGTTCCCTTGTCCTGTACATATCATAAATTGACCTTGTCCTAGGAGAAAAGGTTTTAAAACCTGCCCTAGGAGTTCCAGGTCTCAGAATGTCATAAATGGACATGTTGGAAGTTTCATTATAGCGATTTTTGTGTCTTCCTGTAATATTATCCTGCCTGTTCCCGGTGGAGAAAGAACGGCTGAACTGTGTTTTTGATCCATAGTTGAGAGGCCTGTTGGCATTTGCTGAGTTTGTAGACTGTTCGTGAGCCAGTGTGTTATCCAAATCATCTAAAACTAAAGAAGAATATGGATCAATATATATATATGTGTGTGTGTGTGTCTGTGTGTGTGTATAATTTAATAATAATAATTAGACTTGTGGAAGGCCAGCTCAAGAAACATAATTATTATTTAAACTGGTAAAGAATATTTTGGTTAACAGAAATCTTTCCTCCTGCACTACATAAAGTGGCACACTTCCTGGTTATTTTAAATACTTGTCATTTAAATTTTTGATTTTAACTGTACAATGACAAGGAAAGAGGGCCAGATTAGTGTCTGAGTACATGTACTTAGGATGCATGAGTGACATGTCAGTTATTTGAGGAGAATTAATAAGTGGGTTTTTAGCTAGGTCTGCTGGCACAGGCGTGTAATTCCACCACTCTGTAAGGCTGAGGCAGGAAGATGACAAGTTCAAGCCCAGCTGGGCAACCTAGCAACTCAGTGAGACCCTGTTTCAAATCAAAAGTAGAAAATAGACTAGGGACTGCAGGTCACTGTGAAGGCCCTGAGCTCAAACCTCAATACCACAAAAAGAAACAAAAAAGATAAAGAAATTTTTGACATCTGTTCTGGATTTTCTCTCTTTTTTTTTTTTTTTAAGTTGATGCTATTAAGTTTACACAGTGCAGAGAGCTAGTTCTGAGCATTAAGGATCTCCGAAGGGAATTTTCAGGGAATTATTTGTCAGTATCTTAATGAAATGCTATTTACTTATTCCTAGCCCTTGAAAAAAAAATCTATTCCTTTTGTTTACAATAACACAAGCAATGCCAAAGTAGAAGGCATGGCAAAAAGAAAATAAAACTACTTAATGATTTTTAAGAAATTTGTCTTTAATGAAACCTCTCTTTGACCTTCTTTCCTCATTTCAAGGTGGTGTTTTTCTTATAGTCTCTTGCTGACTACAGAAGCAAAATATATTTGGAATAGAAAATATAGGAAAGTATAACAAGGGGTAAAATTGCTAGGAATCCTACCTAGAGTAGAATTCACCTAAAGGTAATACCCTTAACATCCCCATAAAACGATTTTAAATCACTCAGTCACTTAGTATCCCAAATTGTTACAACAATTCTGTCTTTTTTGAGACCAGGAAAATTCTTGTTCTGCTTGTCTTCTTTATTTTTAGAGAGGTCATCCCTCCCTTCCCTAATAATAGCTGCACTCTTCCAAAGGCTGTATTTTGGATTTTTTTCTCTAGGTCTCTGCCAGGAATCATCTTACTGAAGGGCATTCCTAGGCTGAGTCATTAGTTCATTACCATGCCTGTTCTAAATTCCTGGGTTAAGGTGATGTTATTATCTTTGCAAATGAATTGAGTTTCTAAAGATAAATTTGGTCAATGGCTCTAGAGTTGACTTTTCCAATGGCCAGGCTAATTTTGACACAAAATGACCTGTATGAAGATGAATTATGATGGCATAATAATAATAAGATACATATGTGGAATCTGGTTCAGTTTTTATTATCTATTGTGTAAGGTTGTTTATGACAATTAGATTTCATCACAGGACATTTGTAATCAAGAACAACAAACCAATTAAGAACAGCAAACTTTATAGATGTGTTTCCTAAAGATGTATTTCCTTTATACTTGAGGTTAGTAAACATTATTACTCCATACATTTATCAGTCCTTGATTTGAGAATATTTGTTTAGATTACTTATACTTAACCATGAGGTTTAATATTTGTGTTAATAGAATATTATCAATATCCTCTTCAGATAAGGTAAACAAGAGGACTCCAAAAGTAAAATACAAGTTTGAGCATGTTAATATAAACTGTAATTGTCACTTTATTAGGCATTTAAAAGATGATTTAATGCATAGACTTACCTTGGAAAAACTCATTCTTCATCCAGGAAGCATCCCAAGGAGGAGGCATGCCACTTCCTTCTCTCATGATTGCTGGCTGAGGGACAAATGCCCTGCTCACTGATTGGTTCTCCAGAGGTGAATTGTATATTTTTGTATCCTAATTTTAAAGTACAAAAACCATAATATTATTTCTGTATCTCCTGCAACTAGAATCCTCACGTCTTCACAGATGTCAGAAGCTTAAAACACCTACTCCAAGGATGACAAACCAGTTTTCTGAACATTTATTTCTAGACTTACAATGTGTTCTTGTTTTTGCTGTTTGCAACTGAACTTCCTGAACATCTCTATGCATGCATTAGTTCTTTTAATTTTGAGAATTCAGGCAAGATACTGAGCCTCTGTCTGCCAAAGTTTCCTTTAAGCTTACTCAGAATTATGGAGTCTTACCAGGGATGCCACTTCTTGGTAATGAGGAAAGAAATTAACCCATCTGTGGTTTGGACTACTGTCTCTTAGGCCCCAGTGGCTGGGATTTTGAATTTTCTAACACTACATGTTCTATCAAGAATGTGTTAGTTGAAGCTCATAGTGAACCTTAAGATTTGGGAACTTAATAGATTTAGGGAAAAACAGTGCTTCTGTCCAGAGGCTTTGTAGGGTGCTAGAATCCCCTAGGCAACCATATGGAGTTGATTTAGTAGTTCTGAAACAATGGTACTGAAAAGAACGATCTTTTCTTTTTTGCAAGATGTCAGCTTAGTTTATACACTAGAGCCTTCTGCATTTTAGCTGTGCACACTAAATTATTTGGTTTTTATTTTGTTTTGTTATTAGCAAAACTTTGAATTTTGGAAGGAAAGAGAATGTCAAAGTGTAATACCTTTCATTACCAGGAGTGGGCAATCCTTGAAGGTTATAATGCAAATTTTTATAAATATTTAAATGAAAGCAGGAGGGCTTGGAGGAATGGCTCAGAGGTTAAAGCGCTAAGTCAAGTGCTAAGTACCGGAGTTTGATTCCCCAGCACCATATAAACCAGGCATGGTTTCACATGTCTGTAATCTTAGGACTCAGGAGGCTGAGACAGGAGGCTTGCCGGATTGCTGTGATCCCAAGGCCAGTTTGGGCAAAACCTTGTCTCAAAAAAAAAAAAAAAAAACAAAAAACAAAAACAAAAACAAAAGAAAAGAAAAAGAAAACAGGACTTGGTGGGTCAAGTCAAAGGAATGCTCAGGAACAAATCATTCCTCTGACATCTATAAAAACTTTGATTTGGTTCACCTACCTTTAGAAAACCTTTCACAGAAACCTAGAAATTGGTGCTGGGTCTGGTAGTACACACCAGTAGGCAGGATTCCAAGTTCTAGCCCAGTTTGGTCAGCTTAACACCTTAGTGAGACCCTGTCTCAAAATAAAAAAATAATAATAACAAATAAAAAACAAGAGTATTGATGTAGCTAGGGTGAAGGTCCTGAATTTAATATTCAGAACATGATGGACCAAGAAAAAAAAAGTGCAGTCTCTAGTTGGGAAAATCAGGAAAGGAAGAGGACACACCACTCTCAACCTTTTGGCTGGTCTAGCAGTCATTGGTTATGATATTGCACCAGAGAGGAACTGTAAGAATGAGGCTCTGATTTTTACTTTCAGGTTCAGTCTTGATTTGCATCAGTTGTTTCATTCTTTTCTCTTTGAAGTGCAAATCATGCGATTTCCATTTGGTAAAATGTGAATTCCTGAATGTGTAATGCAACAGCTCAGAAAATGATAAGCCGGCAAAATAGTCACATAGACCTCGAGGAACCAGGTTTAGAGAAAGTTAAGATTATTTTGTTCAAGATCACAACTCTTATCTGATGGTGGGGTCTGCCTTCTTTTAATGTTCTTTGTTTGGTTTTGTGTTTGTTTTCTCCTCATTGGGCCGAGCCAGCCCACAGCTCCCAGCTTGCAAATTGTTGAAAAGAATCATAATTAAAAAACTACTATCACTGGTTTTAAAGGATTACTATTATACAGCTAGAGTTAAAGTTGTTTTCCTTTTTTTAACTACCAAATGTTTATGTTGATGTCATCAAATCTAATCACTGCCCTACTTTCAAGCTTGACTTGTCTTTATAATCTTGGTAATTATCCACGCCCACGTTTTCACTTTCTTATGCCAAAACTCTATTTGCATTTCCTCTGTCAAACTGGCTTTGTCACTCCTGACTCCATTTCAGCTCATCCTACACTGACCCCTAAGCAAGAGTGGCAGTCACTCCCCTTCAGTCTCTTATTCTCAGACCACTTTGCTTCCCAGTCCTGGCTTCTTAAATCTCTCTCCTCCCCTAGTGTTTCCTTTCTGTTTCATAGTCCCACATCTTTAATGCATAAGACCAAATATATAACATTTCCAAACCCCTGATTTTTAAAATTCTTCAGGTCTAAAGAAAGATCTTTTAGCCCCTTGTATTCCTTATAACCTAGTATTTTCACTTTTGTCTGTTTTCTTTCTCAAGGTTTAGGTCAGTTCTTATGCCCAGATTTCACTAACTTTCAGTTTTCAATTCTAGGGGAAAGCCACAACTAAATACGCAGAAGACAGATTTCGGAATAAGAAAGAAATGCTCTTGTGATAACTTAGTGGTCATTGGATATAACTTAACACAAATATATAAAATTAATTATCATTAGAATTAAAACATGATTATAGTGAGATATCAATTGGAGATACTAAAACCTTAGGCTAAACATCTGAGAAATCAGATCAAAATTCATTCTTTTCATCCTAAAATATATCAGTGTTCTCTTTTGTTCCCTGCCTAACATCTCTCTAACCCTTTATTTGTTACAACAACAAATACCCATGAGTCTTGGAAGTCCCATTCTTCCTAAATTTGCAACTTTGGTAGGTTTTGCAAAATAGATTTATCTGAGTAAGAGAACACCATGCTTCATGGCCTCTCAAAATTGAACAGCTGAATAATCTTCACATTTCTTCTATAAAGAACAGAGTATATTCCTTACAGTCCCCTGGATCACATCCTTGGAGAGTGAAAATTTACAGTGAAATGGAAAAACAAACACAGTGAAGAGATGAAGCTCTAGTCCAGGAAGGATCATCAGTATCTAGAGACCCCAACATCACTTCGTTCAGTTCTATTTCTGCCCACACCTTCTACTTCTAGAACAAATCTACTCACCCCTCCTCCCATGTCCAGGATGCTTCCAGTACATAGATGTATAAATTACATAGCTATGAGAAAAATCTCAAGGTTGTACTTAACACTCAGCTTTAATTCTGCAAGGATGTTTTTAATTGATAAAACTGTAAAAAATAGGTCACTGTTGGTGAGTTGTTGGCATCAGACATAAAGAAGACTTACCACTGTCACTATTTTTTAGACCTCTACGTTTTAAGTGATGTATGAGATATCATTCTTAGCAGCAGCAGCTACTAAATATTTTTACAGACTCTGATAAAGGCTTCTTGTGAATTACTTTTTTTTTTTTTTTTTTTTTTTTGAGACAGGGTCTCGCTCTGTAGCCCAGGCTGGTCCTGAACTCTCTATGAAGCCCAGGCTGGCCTTGGACTCACGGCAACCCTCCTGCCTCAGCCTCCCGAGTGCTGGGATTACAGGCGTGTGCCACCACGCTCATCTTATGTGATGCTAGGGAATTGAACTCAGATACTTAACACTTGACATAGCACTTGCTAGGCAAGTGCTTTAACTGCTGAGCCATTCCTCCAGTCCCTCTTATGAATTACTGTATCTCATTATTCTAACAGCCTTAAGAGATTGGTACCACTCTTGTCCCTCTTTAGAGGAAAATGAAGTTTCAAGGGATCAACTGCTGGGTCAGGTTGCACCAGAGGCGGAAGATTAATTCCCAGGTGGTGGGATTCCAGAGGTGGTGCCACATCTCCTCACTATTTGTGGTAACATCCTGCAGCTCTTGATTTGACAACACTCTATATCCTAGTAGTAGGTGTTCTCTGTAGCCAAACACATCTTAGACAGAGTGGCCAGGAAGCCTCTGAAGTTCTACGATCTGAGCAGAGATAATCCTTCCATGGTCCAGTGCAGGCACTGATCCTCACTCAAAGCTCACTCTTGGATTCAGACTTCCGCTCAAAACAAAGCTCCATGCTGAGGAGTTGCCACCAAATGTTGGCCTATTTTCTTTCCATTCCTGGCCTAGAGGGTACAAACACTTCTTTGCAGCAAAGTAGTATCAAAATCTTTTGTCAACTTTTGAGTTAAACCTTTCATTGCCTTTCTCCAAATGCCCTGGCTCCAAGCTCACCACAAAGTCCCCCCAGATGTCATGCCCTTCTAGGCGTTTGTGCCTTGGTTCCTGACTTTGTTCTTTCTCCGATTCTTCTCCTAGAAAACAGCAACTTATCATTCAGAGATCACCATCTCCATAAGCCCTTTTCCAGCTTTCCCAGGCAGAGTTAAATCTCAGCCTTTTTTTTTATGCACCTCTGGTGTGTGTGTGTGGGGGAGAGGTCCGGGGGGTGTGCTGGGGATTAAAACCTTGTGTCTTTGCACTGAACTACATCCTCAGCCCTTTTATTGCTGTTGTTGTTATTATCATTTTTTGAGACAGAGTCTCATTATATTGCTAAAATGAATTGCCTGGGCTCAAATTCTCCTGCATTGACTTCCCCGAGTGCTGGAAGTAGAGGCAGATACCACCATGCCCAGCACATGTCTGGTATTGTACGTACTGTTACCTTCAAAGTTAATATTCTTTCCACTTTTACTTTACTATTAGCCTTTCTCCCTTCCTTTCCATCACAAATTTTAGTCCCCCCGTCAGACTGTAACAGAAATTGAGGTACTAAAAATTTATAATTTTAGGGCTCAGAAATTTATGTTGGAGGCAGAAGAGCATAGTGGTTCAGAGCATGAGTTCTGTATGGGTTTAAATTCTGGCTGTGCCCATTAATAGCTATAAGATTGGGCAAGTGCCTTAACTTCTCTGACTTTTTAATATTTATTTATTTTTGAGACAGGGTCTTACTCTGTACCCAGGCTAGTCCTGAATCACTATAAAGCCCAGGCTGGTCTTGGACTCAAGGAAATCCTTCTGTCTCAGCCTCCCTAGTGCTGGGATTACAGGTGTACACCACCTCGCCTGGCTTATGTGGTGCTGGGGAATTGAACTTGGGGACTTAGTGCTTGACTTAGCACTTGCTAGGCAAGTGCTTTAACCACTGAGCCATTCCTCCAGCCCCAACTTTTTTCTTAACAAAATAAAAGCAACAAAAACAACACTAACATCTATGGGTGACTATAAGGATTAATCCCTTATTGTGTTTGGATTTGGAATGTTCCCTAAACACCTCATATATTTAAATGTTATGGATTATCTGTAAAAATGTGTTGGTCTGGAGGGGTGGATTATGGGTGTGTGGATTGGATCACAGGTGTGTGGGTTGGATTACAGGTGTGTAGTGGGGACTTGAACCTGAAATGGGTGGAACATAGGGGCTGGATCCAAAAGGGTTGGATCACTGGGATGGGACCTGGAAGGATATATGCTGCTTCCTGCCTTCCTTCTGGGACTTGACTGGACTTGACTTCCTGTTTGCAATATTGTGTGGATCTGCCTCCACCTCTGCCTCTGCCATGTGCTTCCACCATTGTTGGCCATCCATGGATTGACTGTGACCTTCTGAAACTGTGAGCTAAAATAAATGTTTCCTCCCTGTATTGTAGACATCAGGTATTCTGTCACAACAACAACAACAACAACAACAACAACAACAACAAAATAACTAAGACAACAATCAACAGTTTTAAACACTTAGAATGGTGTCTGGATTTTAGTAAGTCCTTACTATTGATTTTTACTATTGGTAGTGAAAGAGAATTTTCTTGCAAGTGCTTGGAGCCTAATCTGTCTTTTGGGATTAGAGACCAGGGTCTCCACATTCTGGCTTTCAGAATTTCAACTACATTCTCAAACACAAAACACAAAATACAGTGAGAAAATGAAACCTTTTCTAAAACTTCAATTTATTCTACTGATACTGTCTGCAATTCTGACATGACTAGACAGACAAACCTCTGCCTTAGAGTAACCTTAGGATATCTGAGAACCTCCTAGGGCAGCCAAACCTGCAGAACGGCTGTCCGATCTGAAACCTAAGCTCACTGATACAATCAGGTGCTTTGGTAAAGTCAACAAATTAATTCTTCAGGGTGTTCCCAAATTTATTCTGTGTCTGTTTGCTGGCAGAGGTCACATCCACCAGTACGTTGTGGCTTAAAGTCTCTTATTCAGTTTTTTTCCAAGTTATTGAGATCTCATGTTTTGCCTGGCAGTGGGGGTATGTACGTGAGAGTGGCTAAGTCCCAGTGTGTGGTAAACTCTACTTAAGAGGTTTGTTTCCAGGGGTATAGAGCTGGCAGAATCAACCAATAGTAGGTGATGAGTGATTAAGAAATGAGGGGTGACCAGGTGGCCCAGTCTGTAAGTTTTGTCTTCATTCTCAGAGCTGTTGAGAACTCTGATTTGGATTCCTCACCATTATGGAATCAGTTCTCAACTAGAAGTCACTTTTTCCACAGGGAACATTTATTGATGTCTAAACACGTTTTTGATTGTCACATTTGGATGGAAGAGAACTAAAGACATGTAGTAGGTAAAGACCAGAATGCTGCCACACATCGACAGTATGTAAGATAGCAACCCCACAAAAGAATTATTTACCCCAACCATCTGTAAGGTTGAAGTTGAGAGAAATCCTTAGTGAGAGGATCTAGGCCTAAAAATGTCAATGTTCCTGAGTCCTTTTGCTTCTTCTAAGCTTGTACAAATGTTTATTTATGTATTTACTTATTTTGATTTGTTGGGAATTGAACCTCTGGCTTCATGCATGACTAGCCAAGCATTCTGCCACTGAGCTATAGCCCCAACACCTGTGCAAATGCTTAAATAGCAGCTTCCTTCTTTTCTGAGCAGAATGTAAAAATAAAGCTATTATTCAATTTTTGACTGTCAGCCAAGTGAGAGAATGCTTACTACCTGAAGCCTTGACAGTCCCTGCGATATCACCTGTCTGCTTCCAGCTCTCTATGGCCTAATGGGGCAGATCAGCTATGAATAAATAATAGAAACCTACCAAGTTGTATGGAACTCTTGTTTGAGATAGTAGTTTCATTATTTCTTCTCTTATGCTTTTTATAATATGCGTTAACTGGGAGCCACAATTAGTGATTCCGGTACCTTATTTTCCCAGCTGTTTCCTTTTAGACTGACTTACTTTGCACAGATATATTGATGAAGGAAAGTGAAAATAGGAAGGTCAAAGAAGGATATCTATCAATCCTCAGTTAGATTTTCAAATTCTAAAAACACCAAATTAGTTTTAATATGTTATAACTTCTAGGCATTTTCATTTTTCTTTTTCTGTAAATTCATCTGCTTCACATCTTACGACTCTCATGTGGCACAGGATGGTCAGTCTGAGTACATCTCCCAGGAAAACAGGGAGACAGAAGCATCCTGGACCAGGGCCCTGCCCTCCTAGAAAGCAATATGGATACAGAGGACACTGTTCAGTCTCTGCTCAGTTACAGGACAGTCTCTGCAGGTAGCACTGTTAAATTGTGATCCATATGTGAATGGGGCTTCAGGGCTGAACATCCGGAGACATTGTTAACTTCTGGCTGTAGTCACAGGGATTCAGATTTTCTCATCCTGAACTAACCATTTGGTAGAGTGACCTGGAACATGATACCTACATTTTTACTTAGTTAAATGAAATGATCTGTGTTAATCACCTGTACAATAATCCATGCTTCATTAGTAGCCAGTCATTGGAGCTAGTGTCATGATCAGGGAGAAGCACATGGGTTCAGTGCTATTATCCAGAAATAAAGTAGCATTACTTGGAAGAAGAAAGGATATTCACTTTTGTTTTTGATGTAAAATTCACTGGAATTCTACATCATGCTTTTTGTTTAGAGAGAGAGAGTCTAAAGCCCCAATAAGTTGAAAATACTTCTGCCTTCCTACACTCTTAAGTCTCTCCTAAAAGTCTTTCTTTCATTTCCAAACCACACGAATTACATAGAAAGGCACAGCATACACAGATCAAAAGTTATAACCCTGAAAAAGCAGAAACAAAAAGCCACTCAGTCTCATGAATATGTCACTGTGGTGGTATATATTTAAATTTAAGCCTCTGGAGAGAGGTGAACCCCTCGTGTTCCACCTGGGTGCATCTCACATCTCAGTGGTTTCTTTGAATATGAATGATGATAGCACTCAGAAAGAGTCAAGTGCAGACCCACACCAGCTCGCAACACTGCCTGTAGCTGTCTCTTACCTCTCTGTCCATTTTTTTCAGGGCCATACAGTAAAGTATCAGAGATGCCACCAATGGCGTGAGTAGAAACTTGGTGGGCTTACTCCTTGCTGGCACAGCCTAGTATCGGAGCCTTCCAGTACCAGAGCCAACTGGAAACCTACCACAAGTGGGAAACTGAACTCTCAAGAAGAAATCTAAGCTTCTAAAGGAAATTTAAAACTTAGTGAGGGGGAGTCTTGCTTAAATTTGCAGCGAGCCTGAGATTACATGGATTCTGAATTTCTTAGTGTAACCTTAGTTCTCTGGGTACTTACCACAGTGGTTCCCCTCATAGACATAGGAGGTCTTGCACAGTCATCATATCTGTGGAAAGAATTTCAAGTAAGTTTTTTTGAGATCCTGATTTTCACCCACAGGAAATTCAGTAGCACATTTACCATAAAGTATTGATATCATGAAAAATATTTCTTTTGTTATTTTTCCTTTTCCTTCCTTCCTTCTTTCCTTCCTTCCTTCCTTCCTTCCTTCCTTCCTTCCTTCCTTCCTTCCTTCCTTCCTATACTGGGAATTGAACCTAGGGCCTTCACACTGAGTTACATCCCCAGTCCTTGTTTTATTTTTTTATTTTTAGACAGGGTCTTACTAAGTTGCTGTGTTCCCTAGGTGGGGCTTAAATTTATGATTCTTCTGCCTCAGCCTCCCAGCACTGGATTATAGGTGTGTGCCACTTTACCCAGCTGAGAAGACATATTTCTAGTATTCTGTAGAAGGACATTTCTTGGCTAGTGCATTGTTGGAAAAAATTTCAGAAACCATTTCCTGTCACTGTATTTTCCATCTTTGTCACTTAGGCAGCCAAGAAAAAATTTTATACATGGATTTTTATTTGAGCACAGCATTTAAAAAGTTTTTTTTTTAAGTCTGTTGAGTGCTTACTATGAGATAGGCACTGATTTCACGGTCTGCCTTCCTGGTAATTTACTAAGTTTGCTCCCATGAGGTGCATTTTAAGGCTGCTTCCGTTTTACAGAAGAGGGAGGTACAGGGAAGGTAGATTACATGGCCTATAGAACACAGTGGCTGATCTAAGAGTTTAGCACAGGCTGCCTGAATCCAGAGCCCTTCTTCACAAATATGGCATGCTGGCTCTTCTTGTAAATGGAAAACATTTTCAGTTTCTGTGCATTTTTATTTTAAAGAACAATTAAGTTAGACTTCATCCATAATTGTTCAAAAATGCAAACCCTAAAAAGTTGCTTCAGGGTCATTATTTTTATAAAGATGCCTAACTTATTTTGAAATCATTTTAAAGGTGAGCAAGCATGCTTTTACTATTTTATGTTGCTTCTTGCAAATTCAATGAGGTTAAAGATGCTCATATTTTTATTTTTCATTTTTTTTGAGATAGGGTCTCACAATGTAGCCCAAGCTGGCCTTGAACCCACAGCAGTACTCCTTCCTCAGCCTCCCAAGTATTGGGATTACAGGCATGTACCACCACGCCCAGATTATGGGGTGCTGGGAAATTGAACCTGTGGCAAGCCCTCTAACTACTGAGATACTCCCCCCAGCTTCTATTCTTCTCTGTAAGCATTTTTTGAGTGTACATTTTCCCTACATGCTATGTACTACTTCGAAGTCTTTAGAGGAAACAGATTGGTGAGGTGGGAACCAATTCATTTAGAATGTATAACAGAAGAAATGGTAGATGCCTAAATATCCAAAATATAAGCCAAAATTTGATAAGGACAATAAAGAGATATTAGTGAAATGTGCTGAAAATGAAGAGGGGTAAGCACTCCTGAAGGTGCACAGGGAAGGTGCTAGAGAGACAGTGGCAGAGAATGGGTGCAGCAGTAAAGAACAAGTGTGTGCAGAGGCTTGGAGATGGCAGTGCTGTAGAGAAGGATGGGAGCCAGCAGGTAACTCAGTTTTCATGGAGCCATGAGTACCTGCCAGGGTCTGGCAGCACATCCCCACAACTCATACCAGCTTTCCAGGCCTCTGATCTGGTTTGGAGTAAGGGCGGCAGGAACAGGTTTCTGGGAGTGGCAGGTGGGTGGAAGGTGCAAGTAAAGGACCAGAGAATGCCCAGATCACAGTTGGGACAGAGGACCACCAAGGAGGGTGTGCAGCGAGTGGAAGGATGCATGCTCACCTGAGGGTGTGCATGCTGTGTGTGCCACTGTAGATTTGTGTTGTTGCAGGCAGGACTCAGCTCCCCTGGAGGCCCAGTGGCTCTGCACCATCCTAGGCCCTCCACAAGCTACTTTACATTTCTGATGAGAATAGCTTCCACTTGTCATGAAAGCCATACTTGTAAAATCTCCACAGATTTGGCCTTGTCAGGGTTACAAAGATATCTCATCTGGATTTACTCCCAGGTTTCATGGATGCCAGTCTTTGAGATCTCTCACCAAAAACAAAACAAAACAAAACAAGACAAACAAACAAAAAAACCCTGTTTCTCCATCTGCAGCCATTTTGCCTAATATTCAACTTTCCTACTTTCTCCTTTGGATTCCCGACCGTCCTTCGCACCACCAATAGAAAGATCCTCTAAAATGCAAATTATTTTTTTCAATCTCTTCCCTAAACATCTCACAAGACAGTATCCAAAATCTTAACATGACACAAGGATTTTTCTTTGTCAGTGAACCCCCCAGATAGCTCTTCAGTCTTTCAACCTCATCTCCAGATATCCCACTCCCCATAGGTCTTTGTATTCTAGACTTGTCAAATTGATTCCACTTGCAATACTCTCTCCTTTCCATACCTTTGCAGATACCAATCAGAAATTCCTATGCAGCAGAGGTAAGTGGGACTAAATAATATTGTTTTCTAACCAGAACTGTGGGTGACTGTCCTGTGTTATTGAAGCATACTTGACCACTGAGGAGCCCCAGCTGGATGTCCATAAGTGATAGGGGAATGTACAAGTTCAAAATGGACTCCATATCCTCCTTTCACCCCATTTCTTCCTATGCAGTCAACAAACCCTATTGACTTGACTCAAATCTTTCAAATCCTTCCTCATCTTCATACCGCCCTGCTTTTGCTTTAGCTATATTTGTCATATTTTGTCTTCATTATTCTAATGGCCTCTTAACTGTCCTTTGATCTCCAGTTTTGTATCAATCCACTTCTCAAAACTTTAGCCAGAGTGATCAGCACAATTCAAAGCATGCCACTTCCCTACAGATTTCCTCTTGTTTTCAGGTGAAAGTTGAAATTGTACATTCTTAAGGTCCTATAGGAAATAACCCAGCACACTTTCTGGCCTCACAACTCACCTTTCACTGTCCCTTCTGCCAGAGGGAATTTGATAAGCATCTGAGCCTCCGCACATGTTGTTCCTCTGCCTGAAATTCTTTCTTACCAGCTCTTTGCCTGGATAATTACCTCATGCTTGAAAAGTCATTCTAAATGTCATTGTCTCTAGGTGACTTACCAGAATTTAGTCTACAATGCATGCACTCCATATGTGCTGCCACAACATGTGACTCTTCATGGGAGCAGCATTTTTCTACAGTTCTGTGTTTCGTTTTTGTTACTCTCACAAGGGCAAAGCCTGTAGAGGCAAGGATTGTCTGTTTGGTCCTGTGCTGCACATGGTATTCCTTGCAGTTTTTGTTGAGTATGTGAGTGAAACCCATTTATTCATGATTATCCACCTGCTTTCCAAAAGCAGAGCACGAGAAAGTTCATCACCACTCCTTTTCCTTTCTGGCCAGATACAAGGACTAAGTTCTCATGATTCTGCCTCCTGAATCTTGCACAAATCTGCTTAGTTTTACTTTATCTCTACAGTCCCCTGCCTGGTCTCTCTTGACTCTAATGTTTCCCCTGAAATCTTCCTAATGCCACAGATAGAGTACAATTTCTCAGCCTTAGTACTATTGACATTTCTTTTCTGTGGGAGTCTATTCTGTGCAGGGTGCTTAGAAGCATCCTTAGGATCTATTCCTGCTTTATTTGTGGAAAGCCAAAAATGTTTTCGAATATAACCAAATGTCCTTCATTAACAACCTTAGTTGACAACCCCCAAGCTGAAGTGATATTTCTAAAGAAAAGCTGTGATTATGTCTCTTCTCTGTTTAAAACCATCAATGGAAAAAACACACATGCAGAAAAATACACCAGAATATTAGTGTTTATTCAGATCAGTGGGTTGTGGGTGATTTTATCTATATAGAATAAGTAAAAAAAGTTAATGAAAAGTTATCAATGGGTCCCCACTGTATACAGGATCAAGTCCAAGCGTCTTAGTACTGCAATACATATATAAGTCCCTGTGTTCTGGCCTCTGCCCACCTCTCCAACCTCATCTCCTACCAGTCCTCACCTTATACTGACTCACGGAACCTCAGTGACCTGGGTGAATTCTTGCTTTCTCCAGTTCCTGTATTTTTACTTCCATCATTTCTTTTGCTTCATACAGCCCCTGAATTCTTAATTGCATAGCTTAGTGCTATTTGTCCTTCAAAATGTGGCTCTTTCAGGAAGCCTTCTGTATACTTTTGCCTAAGTTAAGTTTCTCTTGTATGTTTTTCTAGCAGGAATATCATACAGCACCACAGCCCTTATCACACTGTCCTGCAATAATCAGTGTACTCTGCTGTTACCCAGGTTGCAGTCAGGCCACCTGGTGTGAATCCTAAAGGGCACTCTTAAGGCCCCTTACTTTCATGTGCTGGAAATTGCCCCAATGAATATTCAAATCTGTGATAATCATGATGCAATCTGGTATTCCTTCTTTGATTACAAAGTCCTATAGCCATGGACTTTGCAGTGTTTTTACTATTTTATCTCCAGTATTAAACACAGTGTTTGATCCTGGGTAGACCTTTGATAAACCTATGGAAGGAAAGCTATCACCTTGGTTTTATCACTCATGCCAGGAACGCTGATGGCCCTTGCCATAGTGGGAATAAGCTGAGCTACAGTTGCTCCCAGCCTGAGCCAGTATCTAAGTACCTTAAAGAATTAAAAAGTAAATCTTCCTGTGCTCTGCTTCATACTTTATAACTCGGAATCCGAAGGTTGGGGCCTATTGTTAATGCTTAAATTGCTGATAAGATTCTTATAATGATCAACAGTTCAGCTGGGAATCAGTGGCTCCTCAGGATGAAACTCAAAACCACGTCATTGTCCTGCTTCTTCCTATGTCAGCTTGACCTTGCTGGCCACCTAGGGGAACCACATCTGGATCTCAGGAACACTGTCAGGGAGGGACTGACTTCTTCAGTCTAAGTGTCTTAGATTCCTGTATCTTCCCACTCAGATATAGACACTCAACTAGCAAAGAGGAAGGCCAGGATGAAGGGGAAGGGAGAAAGAGAGAGAGGAAAAAAACCAACCAAACAAACAAACAAACCCCAGAATCCAGGGGAAAAAAAGATACACATTTTAACTTTCCAAAATGGTATTTGACCTTTATGCATGTTATGTGAAGGAGGCTGCAGCTGGATGGCCTAAGCTGTGTACACCCAAGGCTCAGGCAAATTTGGGCATGTCTGAAGAGCAGCTAGGTGGATCCACCAAAGCTCTCTATATCTGAAGGGAGGAAAATCATTCTAAAGGAACCAGGCAGGGCACAGCCCTCTCTCACTGCACGATCATAGTTATCACTTCTTAGAAAATGCCTATTCACAACTGTGTAGGGAGAGGTCACCTGTATGTTAGGTACTGTAATAACTACTGAAGGAAAAAGGACTTTATCTGTATACATGATTTATGGGCCGTATGAGTTAGTTCTCTTGCACTTTGATTTGGCTCTAGGTCTAGGATTACTACAAAAGAAAGAATAAGAAAAAAAATCCATGCCCATAAAATTGCCGTAGCCAACTATAGCTTTGAAAAGGTGAGTGGACATCAGAGTGAATGGCTCCCTTGAGGGAGTGACTTCTCCATCCTGGAACACGGAGCAGAGAGCAGCAGGGCATTTCACCTCTTCATTGGAGGAGGGGTTAGAGTAGGGAAGGCATCACTGGAAAAACTGGGGGTTGGGCCAAGAAAGGAACAATTGTAGGTGCTCCTTGGCAGCCAGGAAGACCGTATGTATGGCATATACTATTGGACACTTGCTAAACTATGTGGAGGAAATTTATGAGGCATCAGTTACTGAAATTCTATGGAGAAGGCTAAACCCTGTATGTCACATCTACTAGATGTATTATAACATAACATGAAGAAACATAGCCTACAGAAAAATGTTAGGGGAAGCTATATTTAATATATGTAAATGTTTCTTGAATTTATTGATTCACAATAAAGACATGAACTGAAAATGTTTTTTCTTCCGAAGTTTGGGTCAGGCCGTGCATTTACAAAAAGCATCAAAACTGTAATGGAATAATTGAGATGTGGTATAAGTTTGGAAGGCAGAGCATATCATATTTGAAATAGAAATGGTAAGCCTTTTTGCTCTTTTATAAGTTTTCAGAGTCACTATATTCCCACGGTATTTTGTCCACTGAAAGTTGGAAATCAAAGCATTAAGATACCACATATGGTAGTTCCCCTTTATAGTTGGGTGGAGGATATATTGTAAGAATACCAGTGGGTGCCTGAAACCGTGGATAGAGCCAAAATCTGTATGTATTATCTATATGTATATATTTATGATGAAAGTTTAATGTAAAAGTTAGGCATATTAAGAGATTAATGATACCAGCCAATAATAAAGTAGAACAATTATAACAATGCATTTTAATAAAAGTTATGTGAATATGGTCTTGTTCTCTCTTTTTCAAGGTATTTTGTATTATACTTATTTTTGGACTGTAGTTGACTGCAGGAAGCTGAAACTGTGGTGGGGGAATACTGTGCTTTTATTGGCTGGGCCCTAAAGTGAGCAAATATAGCTGGTACAGTGATGCACACTCCCCTCCTTTTTTTTCTGAGAAAGTTTACTCGCTCTCCAGTGTTATTCTTCAGTTAAAATCAGATCTTGAGAGTGGAAAAGAAATTTTTCAATGAAGTATTTTTAGGGCTGAACAGAAGCTCCCTTTTTTTTTCCTGAATGGTTCTTTTTCTCTGATTTGGTTACTTTTTCTCTGAATATGAATTTAGAAGGTTAAATCAAGATCCTCTAAATTGCTTTATTGGCTTGTTCTCTAGCACAGCGAGTGTGACCAAGGCAAGCCCTGGATGGCTGCAGCAAGTAGAGACCTGACCGGACTGGGCCCAGGGTGACTGTGCTTCCTCAGGCTCTTTGTCAGTCTGTCTCAGGGTGCTCGAAGGCAAAGGAGCAGCTCCTGAGTCAGAAGGTGTTCTGGTGGTTGTTTTTGTATTTTGGACGTTCAAAACTACCAGGAAAAGTGAGTCCTGACCTAGATTAAAAAGGTCCTCAGGATGTATGATACTTCATTAGCTGCCTTAGTATAATACTGTACCCTTAAAAAAATACTTGCTTTGTCCATAATTTAAGATTTATATTTAAATATCAGGTCCATTCAAAATTAAGAATAAAAAGAATGTGTTTTTGCATTTTATCTTCTGAAAACCCTTAAGAGCAAAAACAAGTACCTTCCTTATATTTTGCACTAGCTGAATTAATATATATATCAATATTTATGACAATGTTAAGATAAATGTTAAATATTCCCACTTATGTTTTGAAATTAAAATATATTTAGAGACAACAAATTCTAAAAGCTGCAAAATACATACATATACTTAAGTAATAAAATGTGTCTTTTTAATTATGCTATTAATATGTTTCAGATTGGCTAAAAAAGAACTACAAGTCAGTTCAGTGTCTAAGTAAGCATTTGCTAAACTCAAATTTGCAAGTTTTACTTTTTTTTTCATTTTCACCTACAGCCAAAATACATGAGACGGAGAATAAAGATTATAGATTATAAATCTTTTATCTTCTTTGATCCATTTTGTAGTAGCTTGTAACATGAGCTTGGAAACAACTTGCCCCTTAAAATTAGCAGGTTTCTTAACTTTCTCCAGTTTACTAATGTTACATCACTCAGCTATATAAAACGCTGCCTTCAAGAAAGTTGCATGAACTACACCTTGCATTACAATTTCTGGCTAGCCCACACATTGGGAATATTTCATTTCTCCTTGAAAGAAAGCTATCCTACACAGCCAATGCTCTTCAATTTCAAATCTCCCATACGATAAGACTACTAGCTACTAGTGACTTGAACCTTTTTACAAAGAAAAGCAACTCACCTATTTGCAGAGTGTTGTCTGGGAAGTGAGGAAGTCATGCGAATCTACATTTTGCTTAGTTTTTTTCCCCACCGGACAGAAAGAGCCCCGGGTGAAAGCTGACAGCAGAAATCCTTCCATCCACTCAAGAGCGGAGGGCCGTGTTCTGCGAAGTCGCAGAGCCTCATCACACGCCCCACCAGCTGCTGCTTGCTGCCTCTTGTTTTTCAGCTAGTGACCTCCAATACCTTTATTTAGTGTGAGGCAACGCATTCTTAATGGCTTGACGGCACACGGAACACATCACGTGCCAAGTCCACACCTTAAGAGGGTGGGAAGCTTTGCAACCAGGAAGACGTGCAAAAAATATTTAACAAGTCGGCTCAAATGCACAGCAGCACAGCCTTGGTTGTTTTTCACAAAACAATCCAACAACAATGAGTCAGGGTAAACTAATTTATGCAGATCTCTAACTAGATACCATCTGCGACCATTCCTGCACTGCTCCAAAACCTTGTATTTAAATTCTGGGTAACTGCATGGGAATGGCTGCCACCTGTATCTCCAGCAACCATCGCTCCTTTTCTATGGTATAGAGTTCTGTTTACTTTTATTTATTCTCATCTAGACTTTGTACTCCCTTTATGACCCTGGACTCCGTTTAATGAGTAGTTTTGATTTAAACCCATCTTTCCATCTAAGATAGAAACTGCCCTCCCTCCCAGAGCAGTGGAAGGACAGTGAGGGGACCATATCCCAGCATTTAACCGGTAATTCACAGAAGGCGCCACCGGGGAGGCTGCAGGTTGGATTAGAGGTTGGATTGCAGGAGAGTTAAGTTTCATCATTTCCTGAGAACTTTCTCACAATTTGAGCAAAGTCCTGTTTCCTTTGTTACTTTGAATCGAGATTCTAAGAACACACATTAAGCGTATGGAAAACTGGCTCCTGGCTCTGCTATCAGGTAACCAACAGCCGCCCCGTGATCGGCGATTCACTCACCCTTTCTGTCCCTGGGACTGGAGCTTTAAAGTCTCCCTGCCAGATTTCCTGAAGGAGAACAGGGAGGCAAAGGATGATTTGAAGCTGGGTCGAGAAGAAACACATGTTGGGTTCTTCTGATTCGTTACATTTTTAGTTCTGGATGTTTGTAATTCCACAGGATCTAAAAAAATTGCAAAATTTTCCACCTTTAAATTTTTTCCTGAGAAACGTACGTGAGAGAACAAACCTTTGGCTCTTGCTTCGCTGGTTCCCTTTATTTGGTCTAGAAAAGTCAGGAGCATTCTCAGAGATTTTAGGAATGAAGGGGAGTCAGAGCTGGCTCGCTGTGAGTCCCAGCGGAGGACCGGAAATGCGTGCTGGGGTCCCTTCTGAAGACCTTTCAGTGTTCCCTGGATTGCAGTCCTGTTTCAGAGCACTGTTTGAGTCTCCTCATCCTGCATGTCCAGCACGTACGCTGTCAGACAGCCCACCGCGTCCTCACCTTGATGAGTCCTCAGTCAGAAATATTTATGCGTTGCACTTTAAAACCATGTGGAGGCGCTGGAGGAATGGCACAGCAGTTAAAGCGCTTGCCTAGCAAGTGCCCAGCCCTGAGTTCAATTCCTCAGCACGACATAAACTGGGCGGGGTGGCGCTCACGCCCGCCCTTAAACCCAGCACCTGGGGAGGCTGAGGCAGTAGGCTTGCCCTGGGTCCAAGGCCAGCCTGGGCTACATAGTGCATTCAGAACCAGCCTAGGCTGCAGACCAAGATCCTGTCTCAAAGATAAATAAATAATAAAACCATATGGTGATCAAAACTACGCAACTATTTATACCAAAGGAAATTAGACAGTTCCTTGTTCCTTTCCAAAATCTCATTATACATGTATTTACAACACATGTTTATATAGCTTAAAGTATGTGTCATACATGTATGTGTATATATATATATATATATGCTATATAGTTTTATATCTATTAAAATTTGAAGGCACTATCACTGTATGAACACCATAATGCTATACTATTTTTAGACATGCTGACTTTATAAGTAGTAAAGGAATTGAAGGTACCAGCAAAGCCATTAGGATATATATGAAGTGAATCTAAAAAACTGAGCTGTGAATGGATTTTTTTAGCTACTTTATTATACGAGTTACAAGATATTATCAATATGTAATTCACAAATATTGTCACGTCTCAAGATTCTACTAATATTAGTAACATGCAAAGATAATGTGACTATCAGTATAAAATTATTTTATTCTGTTTTTATAATTTCTAATATACTTCACTATTCTCACAACATTTCTACGAAAGCATGTTTCACCATCCATATTATTAGATTAAGCCAACAATCGAGGGGTGGAGTTAGCTGACATGCTGGCAGCCACGTGGTCACAGTGTCCACAGAAGGCAGTTATAAGAACTTTACCAAAGTTTCCAATGGACGGACAGAAGCTCTTCCTTCACTTGCTCTCTCCCGCTTCCTGCTTTTCATCATCATCTCATGTGTTTAAGTGCTTGCTGTGTCAGATTAATACATAATATGTATCACTTTATATATCAATAATTCCCACAACCATACTGTGCAGTAGATATTATATCCATTTAACGATTGCAGAATTGAGGTTTATAGAGAATAAATAACTTGAATAGAATCACATGATTAGAGATTTGAATCCAAGCCTTTTATTGGCATCAATGTTTATATTCTTTTTTTAAATTTAGAACAGGTAGAATAGATTTTTATTTAGAAACAACAGAGGGGTAAAAACTCCCACTAGCTGAGAGAGGATCCTGAGAGTTGCCCCGTGTTTGTATTCTTAACTACTATTTTGCCTAATTCTAAAAATATACATGCTTAAGACATTATTTCAGTAAAATTTTAGTTCATTCCCCCCGACCCCCTTTTTTTGAGACAGAGTCATCCTCTATTGTTTGGCCCTGAACTCACTGTATAGTCCAGGCTGGCCTTGAACAACTCATGGCAATCCTCCTGCCACAGCTTCCCAAGTGCTGGGATTTTAGGCATGCACCACCACACCCGCTTTGTTCACTCGTATTAGCATATATTTTGTTATAAAATATTTGTGCCTTATAATCATCCTAAACTGTGGTTTGACTAAATTGGAGACCCACTGAGTCTACCAGGCTTATCTACCAGGCTTTGCCACAGAAAGAGAAAAAATTAATAAATTAATTTTCTCACCATTTTTTGCTGTCTCCTTCCTTAGTCTGTATATAAGAGGTTGTTTTAACATTTGGCTAACATCTGTTTCATTGCAAAACTTTTTTCTTTGAATTTCTTCAAACCATTCACCAGTCACTCCTTGAAGCCATCTAATATCTCTCTTTGTCTTCTGAAGTTTGCTGAAATAAAACAAAGATGCCAATGCAATCTTTAAATTAATTATCATCATGTAGTATAAACTCATGTGGTAGGATAGACTTTACTGGATGGGAGAGCAACATAAACTATGTAGGACTAGGGGAAAATTAGATCTAGTTAGAATTTCCTTTTGATCTCTTTCTCTCTCTCTCTCTCTTTCTCTCTCTCTCTCTATATATATATGTATGTATATATAAATGGATTCTGCATACAGTGTCAACCTAATTATTTATGTATTTATTTTTTGCCAGTAGTTAAAATAAACATCAAGTTAATGGTGACAACCTGGGTTGGGCAATGTGCTAAATCCTGACCTCATAATGCCATAAAATGATAGATGTTCTAATGACAGGTAGAAACTAGAATAATCTACTTCTGATTACTCATTCTCTCATTCATTAATCCACTAAATGTTTATTGAGCAACATTCACCAATTAAATGTGAATGGAGGCCCCATGGAGACCAGGAGAAATTAAACAGTGAATGTAACAGCCAGGATGCACACTATTGCATCCAGTTGTAAAAGAGAAAAGAAACTGTTGAAAGTAATGGTTTTAGGTAGTGGAGTTCTACCAAAGACATGAGAGCCCACAAATGAGGGCGAGGCTATTGTTCTAGGGGACCCTGGAATTCGAGACGACTGGAAAGGTCATTTAGAGCACACACCTTCAGAATACCATGCCTGAATTCCTGTCATGACTTTTTTCCTTCCTTCCTGCCCTCTTCTACTTAGTCCTCCTTTATATGAAAATACTACTTTAACTCTCCAATTAATGGCCAATGTACTTTTTTCAAAGTAGATCATTTTGCACAATTTCAAGAGAAACCCAGATGTGTCTGTAAATAAGAGGCTTCTTCCAGGGAGACACCCCTGGAAAGATGCAAAAAGAACAGAAAGAAAAGTTTAAAGAACGTGACGACAAGGCTGGGCTGGGTGTGGCTTATAAAGTGGCTGCTTTTGTATGGCACTGATGAAGAATTAAGCTCGTTGTCTTGTTCCAAGCATGTGAAGTTCCAGTGTTTTACTTAGCAGGTCTAATCCTGTATTGAGGGCTGCTGTAAAGCACAAGTGTTGGGAACTTTATATTGCAAAGAGGATGGTGAGCAGGCTGTCCACAGAGTGGGCAGTTAGGGGTTAAAGACAATAAACTGAGGTGTCTGTAACTCATGCTCTTGCTTGGGGCTATGATACTTCCATTTTTATAAAAATGTTTCAAGAAGGAAGCCAGAGGTCATTCTGCCCAGACATGCATTTTGAAGAGCCCCAGGCAGCAATCGTTATGTTAAGGTCACAGACCTTGCATTGGTACCTCCTGTTTTGACATTGCTAGCTTCCAACACATAGTTACACCTGTCTCCTCTGCTTCCTTCACTACAGACTGACAATCTCCCAGTATGGACTTCCACCCCACTGAATGAATGCCTCCTCTGAGTGGAGGAAATCTTTCCAAATAATAGAGCATCTTTCATTATGTCCCACTGATCACAATTCTGTAGACAGTCCCTTGCTTAGATACTTTTAGGGGATAGGAGACCAACTAGGGTTATTTGTAAGGTTCACAAAAATAGGAGTTTGCTTGTTCCTGGAGGAGGGTGTTGAACCTAAGAAAAAGTAGAAAGTGTTCAGAGCCACTTGAGGTAAAAATGATTCCCAAGTGTCCACTGTTACGGAGTGACTTCAGGGGGTTAAGGGCAGAGACATGTCCAGGAATATACCTAGATTTTGACTTACATTAACTGTATGCAGTATACCATTCATACAGTTGCTAATAAGTTAAAACCAGTAATGCCTCACTTACTAATGACCCACATTTGGGCATGACTTCCACTTCCTAGGAACCCTACTTAATTATTAGTGCCCCAGTAAGTCAGCACCACGCTCCAGTACTGCTCAAGGTCTCCACCTTATTTTAGAAGACAGACTGCCTGACTGAAGGACATTCAAAATAATCAGAACTTTTTTTTCCCACTGCAGGCTTGCTATTACATGGAATCTCTTAAAGACAATTACAGTTGGCTTACTCCTGCCTGAAGCATTCATTCGATGCTTGTGCACATCCACATTACTGTCTGTCTCTTTCTCATCTTGTGGCCAGTGAAGTGAGAAGTCAGTGTCATAAACTTTGAATTCTAGCCCAAGAATGTATCTTAAAGTGACAAACACTCACATGTACACACATTTAAATTTACCTCATGTAGTTGCTAACCACCATTATGCAGATAATGTAGAATCCTGAGAAAATGCATATGATGCAACATAAAACAGAAAAAGCAAAAGACAACATTCTGTCTATGATTATAGCTATGTAAAAATGATGTAGCCATGTGGATACACTGGGAAAAATGAAAACTTATGATCTCTTAGAGGAGAATAATTATAGGTATCATTGGTATGTTCATTGTTATAATATGTGGAGAGCTTCCTTGTGGATTTTTACTTATATTGTCATTTTACTATTGTATTGTTTGAGATAGAGAAAAAAAAATTTAATTTTACAATTCATATATAGGGTCTTGCTCTGTAAGCCAGTCTGTCCTAAACCATGTAGCCGTGTAGCCTGGCCTGGCCTCAGACACACAGCAATCCGGCCTCAGTCTCCTAAGAGATTACAGTCTTCTGAGATTACAGGCATGTATTACCAATCCCATTTTATGTGGTGCTGAGGAATTGAACCCAGGGCCTTGTGCGTGGTAGGCAAGGGCTCTAGCCACTGAGATATATGCCCCTCCCCACCTCCTCTTCTGTATTTTTCATGTTGTGATGATAAAATGTATCCAGTATACATTTGTGGGATGTCTTCTACAGCACGGATGCTGGGAAACTGTGAAATTAAATTCTACTGAACTGGCAGTATGTAAGTGTGGGGCAAGCACAAGCAAAAAGGTACCTGGGTGCCATGAGCACATGCAACAAGAAGCCCTGGCCTGGGCATCAGTGGGGATTCCTTGACATGATGACAGGGCTAAAAGGATGGGTGGGGAAGGATAAGGCAAAGCGTAATGGGAAGCAGGTCCAGGACCGAGCTTCCTAGGCAGAGGAGTAGCAGCCGTGAATGAAGAAGTGAGTCTCAGGAGTGTGGCAACTGAGAGGAAGAGTAACCAGCGGGGAGAGAGAAGGGTTGCCTGCTCGGTCCTGCAGCATCAGGGGTCAGGTTAAGTGGTTTGATGTTTGGTCCTGAAGCAATCAGAATGCATTAGAAGGGTGACATTTCAGGTCTGCATGTTTAATAGATCATCCTAGTTACAGGCAGAGAGTAGATTCCAATGGGGGACCAAAGACCGGTCAGGGTTACTTGTAGTGTCTAGGAGAGTAGTGTCCACTTTGACTGGGTGGCAAAGTTGCAGAGAAGTAGAAAGTACTCAGAATAAATTTGATGGAGTGACTTTGGAAGTTGGGGATAATACATGTCAAGGAAGACTCCTAGATTTCTGTTTTATGTAACTGCATAGAAGAAGCCATTCATAGAGGTCATGCGTATATAATCTTAAGAAGAACTTAGCATTTAGATTTATCTGTCTTCAGAACAATCGTATTTTTAAACTGATAAGAACAGATACTACACTTGATCTTAACCAAAAGGCCAAGAAGTGTTTCATATTTTTATAATATTAAAACTAGTATGTTTCCTATAACTTATTTACAGTTTCCTTGCTTCAGGACACTGAGATTTCTCCTCATAAAAATTTATATGATGAACATCATGTGCATTTTCTGCTTTCATGGTGTCTCAGACAGAAATAGAATGATTGAGACAATGGTCAAAGTATTTTTATGATTCTTTATACATACTATGAAAATACTTTTCAAAGACTTATACCAATATTACTCATATTACTTATGTATCACATATACTAATAAAAAAGAATAACTTCGACAAAAACCCAACATTACTCATGCTGACAATATACAAGACTACTGTGAGGCATCACTGGAAGGCCAGGTAATACTATTTCATATTATTTTTATTTTTCTAACATAATATTTTCAAGGTACTACATTTATAATTGCCAGTAATTATTTATTTCTTTTAAGAAGTTTTATTTTCTTCCTTTAGTAAAAATATTTCTTTGAAAATAGTAAGGGTTGAACACTTTCCCATGTATCTGTTTAGTAATTATGTTTTTGGCAGTTCTAAGTTTTATAAAATTATAGATTAGTGCCTCCAAATATTTCCCTGGAATAAGACATATTTAATGAAAAATAGCAGTTCATTATTTTTCTTATTTTAAATATCTTATCCAGTTTTTAAATTTTTATTTTAAACTTTGAAGTTGGGCCTTAGAAATGTCAATCTAACTAGTGCTAGAGGAGGTAAAACATAATTAATCTGTAGATTGTGTATGGTAATAGTTGTTTCCTGAAGGTAGTGAGAAAGAAATTTCAGACAGTAGTAACATGTAGATACACGAAGAGGGCAAGATTTTGAAGAAATTCAGAGGTGTTTAAGCATAAATATTTCAACATGATCCTGAAGATGGTTGTCAGGACAGTGGATAAACATGTATAATCAAGAACCAGAAAATTCAAGATTCCGGTTGTCAAAATGCTGCTGTGTTTATTATTACTAAGGAAACAAAATGGAAATAGTTTTGTTTTTTGAAGAAACCATGGATGACTTAAAAGCTCAAACTCTCTGGGAGTCTGTGACTTGCCTTGATAACCCAAGAGTCTGTATACAATAATATACCATTTCTCACATTTACGATGGTTGTCTGAGCTTTTTGTGCTCAGAAGAATACAATCATAAAATTGGTGTGATTCAATTCATTTGTTTACTTAAAGTGTAAAATACCAAGTAATCAACAAGTAAGGAAAAACTCCACACATAAAAGCATGGACACAGAAACAGGTGAAACTTGTTACATCTCTCACTGGCCTCAGTGTGACAAAGAAAACAATTGTTTGTAGCCTGCATGAGGCTCTTCCTCATCGATGATTTGTTATTCACTCAGCCAGCCAATTAGAGTGTACAGTCCAGCTCAGCCAATAAGAGCCTCAGGGTTATAAATGATATACATGTAAGTAAATTACTAGTGCGCAGCTTGTCTCCTCAATTAGTCCAGCTTGACTCAATTTATCACAAGGGACTGCTGTCTGTAATTCTAATTTGTTTTGCCTCCAGGCTGGTCAGCTTGACTAAGTTAAACCATGGCTTTTTTTTTTCCCCCCCGGATCCAGCTTTCAGTTCCAAGTGCAGATGGCCTTTCTTTTTTGACATGAATCTCACCGTTCCCTCCCTCTGACCATACCACTCCTGTTAACTTCCTCCTGAATTAAATATATTTACTTTTTTAGTTTTCCAGGCTTTGGCTATGAATCCTGTCTTAGTTTCTTATTCGTTGCTGGGACTCATTACCCAGTGCCCACAATGTACAAGAGGAAAGATTTACTGAGGCTCCCAGTTTCACAATGTCTCAGTCCTCTGGTGGGGGCTGCAGCGGTGGAAGCACATGGCAGAGGTGTAGCTGAAGGACAGTTGTTCACAGCATGGCAGACAGGAAGTCTTTTATTATTTCTCCTCTCTTCTTTGTCTTTCCTTTTCCATTAGTTTTTTTTTTTATTATTCATATATTTATATTTATTTATTTGTTTTTGAGACAAGGTCTCACTCTGTAGTCCAGAGCTGTTCCGGAACTCGTTACATAGCTGAGGTTGGTCTCAAACTCACAACAATCTTCCTGCCTCAGCCTCCTGAGTGTGTCTGCACCACTCTGAGTTTATGTGGAGTTGGGGAATGGGAACCAGGGCCTTGTGCTTGTTAGGCAAGAGCTGTAGCTGCTCTGCTCTTCTTCTAGTCTCATACCTTTTTTTTTTTTTTAAGAGAATAGGGAGAGCCTTCTGCAATTGGGTTGGAGTTCCCCCTGCAGGGTGCCACACCTCAGCCACTCACTTCACTTTGGTGACTCTCTGGCTGTCCCCCTCCCCCCAGGAGCTGAGTCTCACTCATGTGCTATCTCCAGGGCCTTGCATGGTTACTCAGTATATATTTGCTAAATTTTAGGAGTAATGAATGAGTTCTACACACTTCACTTCACATGCCATCGTTGTAAAGTAACTCAGTCAACATTTGACATAAGTAAAAGATGTGAGCCTACACAGAAAATGAAATCATGTACTTAAAAGTAATTCTGTAAAGGAATAATACTGGAAAACTAATCATAGCTAACTCTAAGTGCTTTCGCTGGGCTGGGTATCATTACACATACTAATTTAATCTTCGCAGGCACCTTTATGAAAGTGGATAGTATTCCCATGCCAGAAATGAGGAAATTAAAATACTGAGAGGCTAAATTAAATTTAGACAGATTTGGTAGAATGCAGTCCATGATCTTTATTAACTGTGTCTTTATTAACTGTGCCTTAGTTTTCTCATCTGTAGAGTGGGTATGAGAGTGTTGATGCCTCCAGAGGCTTTTGTGAGGATTGAGTGAATACTTAGAATGCCCAAGCTGATCTGACTTTCACATAGCAGCTAGAGCAATTGTTAGAGAATAAAATTTCAACAGATCAAGTTTTAAAGATAGAATTGGCTTTTATTGGCTTTTCATGAGTCAGGCAGCACTCCATCTACAAAACAGACAGCTCTGTTTGAACATAGGAAAACATTAATTTTTAAGGAAGCTTGAGCCAGAGCAAGAAAACAACACAATACAAAAAAGTGTATTCATTAACATCAGGCTACTTCAGGATATTTTTGTCTTTTGTAAAAGGATTAAACAGAGGGGATTTCTTTATGCTGGCTCATGTTGACTGACCATGTTGAACATGTTGGTTGTGTTGAGTCTGTTTTGTTTTGTTTTTTAACCTAGCCTTTCTGAATATTTTTTTTAGCTGCAATTTGATTACATGACATTTAACATGAATTAGTCCAATTTGATGTGGTACATTATGGCCTAGTGCTGGAGCTCAGTCAAATGATAGCCTTTCATAAGTTTCTATTAAACATGATCTTTTGCAAATGTAAGCTATTTAATGACAATCTTGTAATTAAATATCTCCAGTAGCTTCCAGTCATGCTTAGAATATAATTTCAAATTCTATGAATATCTTAGTTACTTTTTCATCGCTGTGACTCAATACCTGACATCTACTATTTAGGGGAGGAAAAGTTTGTTTTAGCTGACAATTTCAGAAGATCACAGTCCACTCATGAACATTGCCAACAGTGGAAGCACATGGCAGAGGCAGAAGTGGAGGAAGCCAAGTCCTACATGACATTGCTAAAAGGAAGCAAAGTCAAGTCAAGCTGGTTAAGCATCTATCCTTCCAGAGACCGTCCCTGTAATCCGCCCCTTCTGGGCCTAGCCTCAGTATTCCACCCTTCCAAACTTAATCCCCCACCACACACCTGCCCAATTCACACACCTATAATCCAATTCACACAGCTGCAATCCACCCCTCCAGACTAGTCCCCAATCTCTCAATAGCACATGGTTCTATAGACCATCCATAACATCCAAATAATGAGACTTTTGGGGAACACTGTAGATTCAAACCACAATAATGATCTTCAGGGCTGGCTGTATAGTTCTGGCTTTTTTTTTTTTTTCAATCTGGCTTTTTTTTTTTTTTTTTTCATCCTATTTTGTGTGTGGGATGGTTAACATGGATTGAACCCAGGGCCTTGTGCAAGCTAGACAAGCATTCTATCATTCACCTATACTCCCAGTCCTTTTAATTAAAAAAAAATTTTTTTGACACAAAATTCAAGTTGCTCAGTCTGGCCTTGAGCTTGCAATCTTACCACGTTAGCCTCATGAGTAGTGGGATTTACAGGACACCACACCACAGCTTCTACCACTTTTAATTGTACTTATTCTCTCTCTGTTCAGCACTTGGCTTGCTTTCTGCTCCTGTAATGACTCAAGCTGGTTCCTGCTGGGATTCACACTTGCTGTTTTCTCCACCTGATACTCTTCCCTATCTTGTCACATGGCCATTACTTTATCTCACTTAGGCCCTAGATAAAGTGTCACATCCTCACAGAGGCCTTTCCTGACTTTTCAAAGGAAATATCCTTTCTCCCTGTTACAGGAGTATTCTGTCAAATTGCCTGGTATTCAATGATTATCTCATTAGTTTTCTTTTGAAATCATCTTCTTCATGTGTTACTTTTCTATTGTCTCCCTCCACTGAAATATAACCCTAATAGTGAGGAACTTGTTTGTCTTGTTTTCTGGAATAATGTCTAACACCATAAGACCCTGGGTGAACAAAGGGGCAAAAGAACGAGTATTAATTTGGAAAATTCTCTTCTCGCTGAACCTGTATTTTTTTTTTTTTTCACCTATAAAATAAGAGGGCTGGCTGGGGTTGTAGCTCAGCAGTTAGATCACTTGCCTGCCAAGTGCCAGACCCTGGGTTTGATTTCCCAGCACCATATAAGCTGGGTGTGGTGGTGCATGCCTGTTATCCTAGTACTCAGGAGGCTGAGGTAGGAGGATTGCCATGTAGGAGGATTGCCATGTAGGAGGATTGCCATGTTTTTGAGGCCATAGTGAGTTCAGGATGAGCCTGGATTCCAGGGCAAGACCTTGCCTCAAAAAAAAAAAAAAAAAAAAAAAAAAAAAAGCTGCTGAATGTTAAGGGAATTTACATTCTGTAAAGGCATCTTACTTCTTTAAGAACAAAAAATGGATCTAGAATTAAAGGTTAAGTGTAAGCTGCTGGTCTGGATACTTCTTCATAGATGATTTCATTTTAATCACCACAGAAGCCCAGGGAGGTAGTTATTTTTATATAGTTGATCCTCTGTATTCTTAGCTTCCACAACCTCAGATTCAACAAGTTGCAGATCAAAAATACTAGAAAAAACATGCTGTACTGAATATGCATATATTTTTTCTTGTCATTATTCCCTAAGCAATACAGTGTAACAATTATTCACATAGGTTTTACAATGTGTGAGATGTTATAAGTACTCTAGAGTTGACTTAGAGCATACAGATCTGGGTGTGGTGGTGTCCCCATACTAGGAGAATTGCTTGAGTCCAGGAGTTTGAAATCAGCCTAGGCAACATAGCAAGCCACCATTTCAATAATTCCCTCAATCAATAAAGTATATGGAAGGGCATGTATAGGTTATATACAATATGACATTATTTTATATAAGGATCTTGAGCATCCACAGATTTTGATATTTGGTGGGTATCCTGAAATCAATCCTTGTGGATACCAAGGAACAACTATCGTTATTTTACAATAAAGGGAATTGAAACGATGAAAGATGATGTAATTAGCTAGAGGTTGTGAAGTGGTGAATGAAAAAGGCTTCTAAGCTAGATGTGTGTTGTATGCCTGTAATCACAGCATTTGGAGTCTGAGGCAAAAGGATCGTAAGTTTGAAGTCATCCTGTGCTGTTTAATGAGTTTAAAGCCGTCCTGGACTACATAGTGAGACCCTATTTAAAAAATAAGCAAAATAATATAAAACATTTTAAAAGCAAAGATTTAGGCTTCTACCCAATCTCCCATCCCATTTTTTGAGTATGATTATTTCCAGTTTATTTTCCAGAACCTAAATTATTCAACACTTTCTGTAGTCTGTAGAATCTCCCCGTATTTTTTGTGGTGGTTGTCTTGTTCTAAATTATCAGCTCCTGTGAGCCAGAATTTCTGAACACAGTGTAAACAGTGAATAATTATTCATTGAGTTCCCAGTAAATGAATACAAGAGAATGAAACACTAGCGGGTTAGGCTTTGCAGTTCCCCATTCCCCTTAGTACAGATGCTTGGCATTTACAAGTTGGATGCTAGGTTTCTATACATTTAAGGAACTGCTCAGAGCTGCAGAAATGGGCATAAGTGATTCTTGTAACTAGCTGTTAGTAGCACAACTGCAGGGCAAGTTAGAGCCAATGAAGTTCTGATCTGTAGATAAATGCCTTAGGTTTATTCATTTTATTTTTCCTGGTTTCTTTCCAAGGACAGCCATACCCTAAATTCTGAATGCATCCACTGTTCTGCTAGATTTGGAGAGTTATGTAACAAGGTGCAACTGTACTTATGATTGTCTAGCGCCACCTTACCTCATTTTCATTGGTTAAAAATGAAGGCTACATTTTTCTCCTCATATTCTGTTATTTAACACTTATTTTTAGGATGCGTTCTGCCAGGAAAAGAGGACAGAAAAAAAGAGCCTAAAATAGCATCAGCTTCCCATTCCAGTGACCTGAAAAACTACTGCACCTCCTCAGAAATTATTGCAGAATCACTGCAAAGGTTTTTTTTTTTCTAGACATTTCCCCTCTAAGATCCATGATCACTAAATGTGATCATTAAAATTATTACTGTTTATGAATTATTCCAAACATACACATTGACATCTCTTGGTACTGTCTCATCTAGAAGGCAGTTTCACAAGTTTGGGGGAAAGCAATTCTCTCACAGATTCATTTGGGCCAGGCAGAAGGCTTTCAAGACTACATTGCTCTCATTTCTCATACTGTAATTAAAATCCACTATTTTCTTGTTCAACTTAATCCAATCTGCAATATTACATATGTTGGGAAACCAACCTAAAACTAACTTTCTGGAATTACCTTACTTTAAGGAATTTAATGTTGCAATATTAGACTTCCTTTCCTTCTCTTCCCCTCCCTGATAAAACATACAAGCCAGGAAGAAAGAAAGATAGATCTCAAATGGCTATTTCATTCTAAAATAGCTTTTAGGACACAGAGTGCTAAGAAAATGGCCTGAGGTTTCCTAACTGTCACCACTATTAATGTGTTTCTCCTAAGTTCTCATCAGATAGTGGAGATCAGGGATGTCTGATTTCATTACAGGCTCTGGGTGAATGATGTGGCAAAGGAAGCTTAATGTTGACGTGTGTTAAAGCTGATTGGTTTGGGTTGCAATTGGCAATATATTTTTAAAGATTTAATCCTTGAAATAACCTTTATTCAATGGTTGTTTCCCTTTCCAAGTCCTCTTTAGTAAAACTACCTTCAAAGATTCAGTGCTGTGTTTACACTGATTTTGGCATCAACTTACCATGCCAGTCACCTGAAAAACTACTCCACTTCCTCAGAAATTACTGCAGAGTCACTGCAAAGTAATTTTTTTGTTGGACATTTCCCCCTTAGGTCCATGGTCACTAGAAGTGACCATTAAAATTATGACTCTTTAAGAATTATTCCAGGGGCTGGAGGAAAGGCTCAGCGGTTAAAGCACTTGCCTAGCAAGTGCTAAGTACCCTAGTTCGATTCCCCAGCACCACTTAAGCTGGGTGTGGTGGCGCACGCCTGTAATCCCAGCACTCGGGAGGCTGAGGCAGGAGGACTGCCGTGAGTCCAAGGCCAGCCTGGGACTGAGTGAGACCCTGTCTTAAAAAAAAAAAAAAGAATTATTCCAAACATGCACATTATCATCACATGGTATCATCTCATCTAGAAGGCCTAATAAAGTTTTGTCTTTAGCTGTAATAACATTTATTTACCAAAAATACTCCCAGGAAGCACTCCTGGAATGACTCAATAAAAAAAAAAATCTTTCCCTGCCATGAAATCAAATTAGTAGTACAAATGCATACAGTATGTGTCTACTCTAAATTATGTAACTTTTTAATGGAAGATTAACTTGTGAAAAAACACGATGGTAATGTCATTATTATGTGTTATTGTTTGATGTTATTTTAACTTTCAAATCCTAGTGCCTAAATGATTCTTTCCCAAGCATAAGATCAAACAAAATTTGAGATCATCCTTTACAACATTTAAAGTACTTTATCATGAAGTCTCAATGGATCTTTGGAGAAAAGGTCTAAATAAAACTTTGTTATACAATAAAAATGGCAGTGTAGCAATAGAACATATTATGTGCTTTAAATAAATATGACTCCATGCTTCACAAATAGGTATAGAGAAATGGTAGTCTGTGAAGAACCAACCCATTCATCAAAAATGAAAAGAATTGTCAATGCAAGGAAGCTGTAATGCCAGGTGCATTTTAGATTATAGAAGAAAAGTAGAAATGAAAAGAATTGTTTACTTGGCCTAGTCTTTATTTACAATTACCTTAAAATTTAAGTGTCTTTATCTCTTTAGCTTTGAAATACTTTGGTTTTCCTGGCAAAAATATTTTTTTTTTCTCTGAAGTAGAACAAAGAAATACCTACCATAGAACAAGAAATTTGGTTTTGTGATCCTCCCTACCTTTTGGCTTTGTTTAAAATCTGATACTTCTGTTCTCTTTACCAACATCCAAAAATAGGATGAAAGCCACAGAAATTGATCTGTCTGAGAGAATGGAGCATTTTTCTAACACTGAAGTAGCCTGAGAGGTTGGGAGTCTGTCAGAATTACACCAAGGTGGTCGGGGTAATTACTGCTCTTTGGGTCATAAAGAGCCCCAATTTTTTTTGCATTCCTGGCTCTAATCAGCTGAACCATTCCTGCTTGATCCAAAGCTAAACATGAGCAAGAACGCTGTCCAGCTGATGTGCTCTATTTTAGAGCATGATTAGCAGTTTAATCATGCTTTTCCTCTTGGTGTGTCCTGAAATCATAATGACAAGCAAAACAAGCTAAAGTGACACAGATGCTGCAAGACACACAGAAAAGGACACTCACTGAACATTGCTGTGTAGAAGCCATGAGGCAGCAGTTACACACAAGTAGAACCAGGCATGGGGCAGAGAGGAAAGCTGCAAGAACCCCTGACTGTGGAAGTGAACATGGAGAAGGGCAGCAGGAAAGCTGGGCACAGGGCTGCAAGCTGCCAGCTCATCCACTAGCACCAGAACTGGCGCACATTCTGGTCAGTAGTCCGGCTCCAAGGGACTCTGGGCAGGGGTGAGGTGGCGTCCTCACTTATCCGTTGTATCTTCACAATAAAGTTCTCACCCACTGTTCGGGATGAGCTGCTCTATGTTCCTTATTTCCTAAAAAAAGCACAACTGAAACTAAAATGTCCAGCCATAAGCAACATGTAGGATATTTTTACAAGGGAATTTCTTAGCACCAGGACAGGAAACTTTTAAATATCCTTGTCTTTGTTCTACCATTAAAGTTTTTTGAAGTTAATGTTTTTTTAAAGTAAAATTACACTTAATCCTGAACACTAGGAAATTACAGAAAGACTAGGAGAAATCACTCATAATCTCTAGAACCAGAGATAATGCTCTGTGTGTGTACATGTGTGCAAATGCATATGTGTGTATGTGCTGTGTTCATCCAAGAGTTTTAAAACAGAGGGTAACAGGACTAGGATTCTGCCTGTCTCTGTTTTAGCTGAGGCACAAAAGCAAGAGATCCTAAAAAACCAATTAAGCTGTGAGAGGACCAGTTAGGAGAGTGTGCTTGATAGAATTTATGAGCAAAGAAAAGGCAGAGTCCCCTTGTTAGATTTATCATACCTCTTATCCTCACTTCAGAAGAGTAGAGTCAGAGGAAAGATCGGCGAGGAGGTTTGGAGAGAAAGGCTTCAACAACACCACTAGAAGAGCTTAGTCATATCCTACAGTTTAGGGGGAGACGGATGGATGTCTGACTCCTGCCTGAGGAGTCTGAGTTTGGAAAACTAAGTCTACCCAGCTGCTTTGCCTGCACAGTAGAGTGCCTTGCCCTCAGGCAGTCAGTTTCCAGGGCCTCGCAGGCAAAAAATGGTATGCACAAGACGTGGGTCACAGGAGAGGCTGGGGAGGCACAGGGTTTTTATTACTCATGTCCTCTAGTGTTAGCACAGTGGGTAAAGAGACCTTAGTAGAAAGAGGTTGTGAGAGAATAATTGTAGTCCAGGCTGGTCCTAAACACACTATGTAGCCCAGGCTGGCCTCAGACTCACAGCAATTGTCCTGCCTCCGCCTCCGGAGTGCTAGGATTATAAGTGTGCACACCACGCCCTGCTAAGTTTTACGTGGTGCTGGGAAATCTAAACCAAGGCCTGTGCATGGTAGGCAAGTGTTTGAATCCCTGATCTGCGTCCCCAACCCCTTCCTCACTGTTGTAGGCATCTCATTGGCAGCAAGTGTTGATGGTGCCAGGGAAAGTGACTCCTCTGACTAAAGGTGAATTCAATCTGGGACTGGGCATTCTAATTCTTCTATTGAAGTGGGGCTGTGTTTCTGTCAAGGTAACCAAAGGACTTTCATTACATAAGAGTGAGCAGAAAGTTTTTGAGAATGCCTTTGTTTTTATCCAGTGGCATTTAAAGAGATATTAGATAAAACTGAACATGGTTTTTGATTCCCACTTGCTCAACATGCTAGTTATACATGTCTGCGTTTAAAAAAATGCTTTAGTCATACCTACTCTTGGACAGTCTGTTTTTTTGCATTTAGGTGTGATACATCAATATTCTACCATTGTATTGCTATGATTATATTATATTTTTCCCCGTGCTGTTGGATAAATATATCTAATATGTTGAAGTGAATGTAACTCAAAACTGGCATTGGCACACCTCTGCTTAATTCTGTAAGGTAAATTTTTTTGAGGTGGATTATCCAGCCAAAGGATAAACATATGCTACTAACTTAGGAAATGTATCACCACATTACTCTGGAGAAATGTTATACCAAATTTTTCGTCACATGAGGACCCATTTCCCATGTCATTGACCATACCAGTTATTACTATTTTAAATCTTTGCTAATATGATAGGCCAGAAATCAAACAACAGGCATATCTCTCTAACAAACTTAGCATTACTTCATATATTCATTAGACTTAAGTAGTTTTTATTACTTATCTGGTCAATACTTTTGCTTATTGTTTTAACCCAGGAACCATCGAAAATATTAGTTCTTTGTTGTTCTAGATAAAATATCACAAGAATGGGGGAGCTGGCAACCCTCAGTATTGATTTGGAATGTGGCTCACAGCTTGGCCTGAATAGCACTGACATTGGGCCCAGCATGGCCACCACAGTATGTCATATGTTGAATGTTGCCTTCTGGGGACCTGACTTTCTTGGTTGGTTGTCTCTTCTTGCTATTGCCTCTGTTCAGGCTTCAGGGATAAGTACAGAGGGATAATGTGGTCTAATTAATGAGACAGTAGTGACATAGACACTCTGTCACCACCCTCATCTTTTCCCAGATAATTGCTATATACTGGCATCAAAGCACAAAATCATTGTCTGGGCTGATGTGAGGATGCGAGTCCTGAGTGGTGAGGATGATCAGGTGATGGGTTCCAATCTCTTTGTTTCTTGAGCTGATCAAGTGTCCTCCATGTCTCATTTTCCTTATCTTTGGAGCTCACCTCTTCGTGATCAGCCCCCTTCTTACTTATCTGGATTTATTTCCAATGACTCATTTAAATTCTCAAGCCAGCCTTCCCAAACTCTTTGCCGTGTTCTCTGGGCCAATTTCCAAGTTTTTCTTTTGCTTACAATGCCTTTTCTACACATTCTTTGTTGCACAATGCAACTTAGTGCCAGCACCTAGTTAACGTGTTGAAAAAGTCTTTATTTTCAACAATAATGAATATTTAAATGTTGTAAGAATGATATGAAGACACTAGGGAATACAGGATCTTTTAGTAGAAAAAGATACATACAAAGTAGCTGTGATATAATACAGTACATAATAGATCTGGTATAATAGACAAACAACGAAGATTCTTGATTTCATGAAGAAGGTTAGGATTAATTCTAGCTAAGGTCTGGGAAAATGTTTGTGAAGATGGGATTTAGAAGACAGAACTAGATTTGCTGGAGTACAAATTCCATCAGGGCAAGGTCTGTATCCACCATTGTTCAATAGTGAATTTCATTCCTTAGTGAAAAATGAATTGGAAAGTAATGGGGTGTGTATGTGGGTGTGAATAAAGGTCATCACTGGAACAGAGAATAATCTGAGCACAGAAAGTGACATAGTAAATGATTTAGCTTTGTTTTTTTTTTTATTGTTGTTGTAAGTGGTTTACCAAGTTTTGATTTGCCAGCATGGCATTTGAAAAACGTTCTGAATTTATTAAAGTTGATCACTATTAATATTTTCATTACTGTCCCGAGTCATTAAGCTACAAATAAGAATTCCAGAAACTTTATGAGTCTCTCAACTCCTTGGTGGAGAGAAAAGAGAACATTAAAACTGAGGTCACTTAAGACTCCTGGAGGCTCCCTATATACTCACGTAAAGAACAAATCTTGGAGGAAACTAAAGATTTCTTTTTGTAATCTCATGCCAGATGTTCATTCATATAGAGAGCATCAACATGCTGCATAATTGCTCCCTGATGCAGTTAAGCCGGAGATAAAGTGAAAGGTTCCACAAAACCCTTTCATACATACTTGACTTCTTGTGTATCAGAAATATGCCTTTTTCCTATAGAAAAATTACAGAATTTAGGGCTGAGATGTAGCTCAGAGAGGGAGCACTTGTCTTGTATATTTAAAGTTTTGGGTTCAATCCACACACAATTACAGAATTTAAAAATAAAAAGAAAATGGTTAACCTAAATCTCATTTGCTGTATGCCAGGATGTTAAAATTAGGGAACACTCAGTGCAAGTTACTGGAGGTGAACAGATTGGTGTGGAGGGGAGGAAGGAAATTAGAGGAGACAGACAGCTCTACGGATGGCGAGTACAGTAAATGAGCACCAGCCTTTTTCTTTAGGATTTTACTTTCCATTGTTGACATGAATGGTCTTTCTGAATTGTAGATTAACATACTCCCACCATTAATTAAGTTAAGTATGTTGCACAGAATTGGTTCAATGGAAGTATTAACAAGCCACAGTTGGGAATCATTTTCTCCATCCACCTCCCACATATCTACGTGATACTACCCTTCAGTGGCAGCCTCTTCATGAAGGCTTTCCTAGCTCAGCTCTTGTCAACTTTCTTCCTCTCCTAAGACCTGCTTTGCTATTGTCTGTGCCACCAGCAAGGCCCATAGTTTCCTAAAGCCCTATAATATTATTTAAATTCTCAGGTCCTGTCTTCAGAAATAGGTTATACATTTCTTAGGTCCTATAGCTTGCAGTTATCACAGGAGATTGCATATTTCTTACAAAGGATCCTCAAAAATACATGTCAAGTCTTTTTTATTTTCATACAAAATAAAATAATTATGTTGATTCTCCGAAATACTGGGATTTAGTTGAGTAAATTTATTTCATGATAAACCTGGAAAGGAGTATCTCTTTTCCAATTTATCATCATGCCCGTTGAAGATAGAATTTTAACTTTACTGTTTTGATCCCAGAAGTGTATGTTCAATATATTTATGCAAAATCTGGTATAGCAAGGCCAAATGATCTTCCAGGGGCTTCATGCTGGCGCACAGCAGCTTACCTGGTGGGTGTTGAGAAGCACACAGTCGAATGATGGCTTTGTCTCCTCAGATTCTGGACAAGCTTAGAACCAAGATCCACAGGGCCTTATGTTGGTGGTCAGGACACAGTGCAGTGTGGGGATCTCCCCCTCACTAAAGGTGAAATACATTTCTACTGATCCCACCCTGAAGAGGAGGATGCTGCCGAAAACCCAGTGTGTCACTGATCAGGGAAGAGAAACTGCCGATTGAAATGAAGTGACCTGTTTTTAATTGTTTTCTTTTCGGTGTCTCCATGATCAGTTGGCCTTAATTATTTTTGCTTAGAAGACTAGAGAGATAAAGCTCCTGACCCAAGCCCAAGGTTGAAAGGGAGGAAATGAAAACACCTACATTTTCCTTTTGCCTGCTGGGCACCTGCTGTCTGGCAGGCTGTTCACCATGGCTGGTCTGTGTGGTGGTTTCTGTGGGCCAATCAGTCCTCTCCTCTACCATTTAGTGGCTGCTTCTAGTTTCTACTGCAGAAGTCATTTTCCAGGCCATCTGGAGCTGAGGAAACGGTTCCAAGGTCCCTGGCCTCAGTTCTCTTTTGGAATCTGCCCACTGTTCCTCTCCATCCCAAGCCTGTTCTCAGGCCAAAGACCTGACCTCAATTGCTAACATAGTGTACCTCATGAGGTAACATTTCTAAATATTTCAAAGGTGAGAGGGGAATTTGAGTTCTTCAGTGTTCATGTATATTCCGTCATGTTGGCCTCATGAAGTATACCATCCACCTATTGCTAGATCCACCAGTTTCAGCATAAACAGTAAGTCCAACATCAAAAACCCATCAAAGCCATAAAATTGTTCATACACAGTCTCATTTCTCCCTCTTTGGCAGCCTTTCATCCATGAAGTCCTGTTAACTTGACTTGAATTAGGTGCTTCTTGAATCTGTCACCTTCATCTTTAGTCAAGGACCTGTATTAGTCAATATTCTTTTACTCTAATACCACAGATGGGTGATTTATAAAGAAAACCCCCTTACTTTTCATGGTATAAGAGGACCTTTGTGCCGCGTCAGCCAGGGTAGAGGGCAGAAGGCAGAAGAGTGTAAGAACAAGCAAGCAAGAGGGACTGGACTTGCTTTGACGATCTGCCCATGTCATGGTGACTTGCCCACTCATGGGATGATGACACTGATACGCTCATGAGGGCATAGCTCTTGTGACTTAGTCACCTCTTGTTAGATGCCCCCTCCCAACACTATACACTGAAGATTAAGTTTCCAACACAACAATTTAGGGGAACACACTAAATTCTAAACACAGCTCTCCTCTAATCCAAACTTCACTCAGGGAAGTCCACTGAGAAGATCTGACTTACTCTATGGCTCTAGAAATTTTTTTCTTTTGAGACAGGATCTCTCTCTGTAGTCCAGGTTGGTCCTTAACTCACTAGGTAGCCTAGGCTGGCCTTGGACTTGGCAATCTTCTTGTTTCAGCCTCCTGAGTGCTGGGATTGCAGGTGTGTGACACACTGCCCAGCTTATGTGACTCTGGGGAATCGACCTCCCAGCCCATGGCTCTAAGTATTTCATTGGCTTCTCCTTGTCTTCAATTTTGTCATTCCAGCAAAGCTCACTGCTCTTCCATGATTTGCCCTTGTCATCCTCTAGCTCACCCTCTCACTCATCCTTACCTCTCTCTTTGTGTCTAGCCATAGAATGCATGTGGTGCCTGCTTCTCACCACTCCTCCACACTCTTGTGCCCTTCCTACCTTTTGCACCCCTTGCCTCCCTCAAGATTCACTGAAGGTATCATCTCCTCCAAGTGACGTGATCTCTTCCTCCCTGTGCATAGGTGTCTTATCATTTGTCACATTATAGTGGATGTAGAGTTGGCTGCCCATATTCCTGGGGTTTTTTAATCCATGAATTTATCCTACCACAGATTTTAAATCTCTGGCACTAGGTGCACGGTAGGAACTCAAACATATCTGCTAAATAAATGAGTGGTGATAACGTGTGTTGAATCGTGATACAGGAAAAATCCCTGTCCTATCATGGTTTCATTGTTGAGAGAAATACAGAGGAACCCAACCTCTGTCCCTATGCTCTGAGACACTGAGAAGGGTCTGAAGCAGTGACAGATTCTAGAGGTAACTACCTTAATGCTGCAAATGGCGGAGCTGGTGTGCTTGAAGAGAAAGAGGTAAATGACAGACGCAAAGCTGTCAAAATCCTGTTGACTACCTGCTTCCAGGAAGGAAGGGAGGCCCAAGCCAAGAAAGTAGCCAGGACCTGGCTTCCTTCCTGAAAGATGTAGCATGTTCTGACTTTAGGGGCTGCCACCTGGAGGTGCCTGTGCTGCCTCAGAGGTGGAATTCAGGCAAAGGTGAGAAGAGAAAAGCCTTTATTATCACTAGAATGATGAAACTGTTATTCTCATTTTAGGGCATTGTTTGGGAATTGTGACATTTACAATACTTGTGAGTTGGTTTTTAGACATATGCAAATAGTTTTTTAATAAAAATATTACATTAAGAAGTAGTTTTTTTCCGGTTAACTCTCCGTAAGTCTCGGGGTACTTGAGACAAGGTGCTAAATGGCAGCACACAGGGAAGTGGAAAGAAAGCTGGGGAGGAAGCTGGGACCAAAGCTCCGCAGCACAACTGGACGAGGGTGGGGCCCAGATGGCTTTGAAGGGGGAGGCAGCTGCCCCGGAGGGAATATGTTACTCATAAATGGTTTAAAGACTTTTGCCTGGATGACAGTGGCAACACAATTTAACAGCAGTGGATAGACATGACCTAATTCATTGGACTTTCCAGTTGCCTTCCCTGGACTGGAGCTCTACCATGTGTGACCTACAAGTGAAAAATAAGTTCTGGCGGATGAGGAGGATCAGGAGGAATTTGGTGCCCTATGAGGTATGGGTCCTTGAGAGTAGACCAGCTTGAATGGAGGGGTGACCACACTCTTTTTTACATGCTTCCCCCATGAAAGTCAGAACCTCCCCCTGTCCCACTAGCAGTCATCCGTGTTGAGGAGTGAAGTCCCTGTAGCCATTGCTTAGAACCAACTTTCAGCAAGCAGAGCTCTTAGTTGACCCCTGCTGATCCTGCAAGGGAGCTACAGAGTGTAAGCTCAAGTGCAAATGCTGTAACTCAGCCAGCAAGGGAGAGCTATCCTCAAATGTGCCTACTCCCCAGAGTCACTTTTATATGTCTTCATGGCACCCGAGAGACGAGAACCACATGTAAAACACATGGCATCCATTTTAGAAATAGGCACTGAACATAATCATACAACAGCCAATGAGGAAAACGTCTAACTACAGTTGGATTCATGGAAACCAGGTCCTAAGGCCGCAGTCTGAGCAGCCTGCTGACATGGCTGCCTTTGTGTTTATGCTGCCAATCAGGGATCATTAAAGTTAAACAAAGACAGCTAAAGTAAAAAGTGATCCTATCAGTTGCCAGACTAAACAGCTCTGGGGCAAGAGGTCCCTTTGATCCTGCCAAGTGATTTTCAAAGTGGAAAAACACTAGAAATAAGGTTTATGACATTTGTTTCAAGCAGAGCCCTCTCATTTGTCCTTTGTGGGGACCCCAAACTTCCTACTCCCAAATGGCAAAGGAATGAAGGAAATGTGGGACAGGCGAGGTCTGTGACCCAAGTGCCAAGACAGTCAAAATGGGATTCGTTGGTACACCTTATGGTCGTATGAGAAGCTTTAAAAAATACCATACCAACCTAGTCACTGTGCAATTAAATTAGAGTGGCTCAGGGTAGGGCCAGACATTGGTAGTTTTAAGAATTTCTTAGATGGTTGTCATTTCAGTCAAGGTTGAGAATCTCCATCTTAGCAACGCCTGTGGCTTAAAACCTGTCATCACAGATGCCAGCTAGAATCTGGTCCAGGGAGAATGAGCCCATTGGAGAAGGCAGCAGCATGATGCAAGGGAATTGAATGCATCCCGGGGGGAAGATGGTGTGGGCTGTGAGAGCCAAGCAGAGCAACAGGCTTGCTCCTTGGCCCAGGTACTGTGCAGGTGTGACCTTGCCAAAAAGCCTCCACCTCCAGCTAAGATGCTGTGAGTGAGGCTTTCTAACTCTCCACCCAACCCCCTTGATTCCTGCATCATGACAGCCCAATCACAGACTGTTTCTGGGGAAAGCATTCAGAAAGGAGCAAGACAGAGTGAAGCAACTGCACAGAGAAGCAGCCCCCAGAGCTGAGCAACTCCCAGCGGTGCAGAAGGAAAGCAAGAATTATAAGAGAGCAAAGAATGGACATGCACATGCAGGTGAATGAGACGAGAAGTTCCTGAGGGTGTTTGGGCAGGGGCAGGGAAGCGGGTATGAATGGGCAGTGAGAAAGTAGAGAATCTGCAGAGTGACGAAAAGGACAGAGATGGGAGAGAAAAGAAGAGGACATGCGGCTGTGTCCCTGCGAGATGACCCCTATAGGCTGCGTCTCCCGAGATCTCCCAGCCCGCCCAACTGCTTCCAGCTGGGCTCTGTGAGAAACTGATAGGTTACGGAGTGACAAGAAGGGGGAAGTAGAAGTATCAATCCTACTCCGTCTGCCTCAGCAGAACTGCTGGAAACCGCTGTCTCCCCCATCTTCAAAGCCCCAGTCATACCAGCCATGGTTCCTGTTTCTCCTGGGGGGATCCTAGTCTGAGGGCTTGGGCAACGCCACCTGCTCCCCCTGTCTCTCCAGGTGGTGGAGCACTAGAGACAGCTGAGGGGGCTTCTACTGGCTTGTACTGGTTCACCAAGGCAGAATGTTAAATATTCAAGAATCTTTGCAGCTAGACATTAAAGTAGCTAGTTTGAGATAGGTCAACACAACAGATCAGGGCCACCTCCCCACGCTGTGCCCTCCACCAATCCACCTTGCAGGAGAAGCACTGACCAGCACATGACTACTTCCAGCTTAGACGCTTCCTGCTGCTTGCCTGTCTTTGGTTCGCTCACTGTCCTGATTGATTTCTCTGCTTCTTTTTGTCACTGTGTAGCCAACTCACTGCAGGACATACTATTTTAAACACAGAGCAGTTTCTGTTTCTCATGGTTGGACCATGACTGACCTGTAGACCATAGACCATGGTGCCTCCTAAAGACCTTTTCAGCTGTTCTGCAAATAGGAAACATTAAATTCATAACATAGGAAATTTTTACTTTGTCTTCTTGCTTGCCTAGTCATCCTGTTAATTGCTTATCCTTAGAATTAAGTAGTTTGTAAAGCAAGTTTTTCTAAGTTAAAACTTGGACTACTTCTGTTGGACAAATGACTTTTTTCTGCATTCATAGCCCGACAACCACACAGTGGACTTCTGTGACCAAAATTTGTGCGGGGATTTCTCTCCACCAGCAAGCAGGCAATTCTGTAGTAGACACTAGCTATGTTTCCTCTAGCTCAGTCCAACTCTGATACTGTCAACCTACAGATAGTGCCAATTCCACCAACTGGGGGCTTACTCCCCAGGACTGCCCACCCAGTGGACTTGTGCTTCTGACTTGCTAGGTTCTCACAGTCTCCCCTCAGGATTGATTCATTTGCTGGAATGGGTCACCTAATTTAGTAAACACATACATTTACTCGAATGCACAGAGCCAAGGATACAGATGAGAAGATGAACAGGACATAGCATGTGGGAAGGGGAGCTTCCATGTCTCTCCAATGTCCCATCCTCTAGGAAACTCCATGAGATCAGACGTCTGGAAGCTCTCTGAGCCTTGTCCTTTTGGGCCTGAATGGAGATGTCATTGTATTGGGATGATCAAAGCATGAACAACTGTACCCAAATGTGATTGGCCAAAAAGAGTATAATCTTATTTCAGTAGGCTGGAAGGGGAAACCAAACGGGAGGTCCAGATTCTTTTACATTTTCCCCATCTGGGTGTGGGGCAGCAAACCTGCTGAAATCAAAGGACTGTCATCTACCATCCGACAAGCTACTCAAAGAATTTCTTTTGTGATTATCAGCTTCAAGGCAGGGTGAGAAAAAGAGGGCTGGATTAGAATTTTTGTGACCTGTTGTGAAGAATAGACATTCTACTTTTTAAAACCTGGCAGAGGGAGTGAGTTAAGAATCAGTAGTAACAATGGATGATAACCAAAAAAATACACATATCATACTACCCTGCTTGGGCCCTGGTTTGTTAAACAAAGGAAATCAGCTCTAAATGACAATCAAGTCACTTGATGTAGACTACTAAATGAATGGTCCGTCCTCAGCTGAGTTTTCCACCTGGCATAGGAAGTGGGAAGAGGAAAGAAATGGAAGCACACTCCATTGACTCTGTGAACTAATATAGATACAGAAATGACATTTCTCCTTTTAGAAGCTTCTTCCTTACACTCTAGTTATTTCATGAAAGGTGAGGCTGTCGCATTTTGTTATGTCACCTCTATGTTGTTTTTATTGTTTGGTTGTTTCATCATCTTTTCCCCAAAAGTAATACTATAGTTTCCCATTTTCTGTGCAGAATATTCTTCCACATCCTGGTGAATGTCTGAAAGTGTGGTTATGCGATATTTTTTTCTTACACATACACATCTATGATAAAATTTAATTTATAAATTAGACACAGCAAGAGATAAGTTAAGTATATGAAGTCTTTTCTAAATATCTTATTGTATGACACTCACCCTTCTAGCAATGATGTGAGACACTACAATGTCTATGTGATGAGATAAAGTGAGGTGAGATGCACAGGTATCACAACATACCATTAGGCTGCAATGCAAAGGTTAATTAAACATGAGCATTGCAGCACCAGAATAGTCCACCTGGAAACTAAGACAGCTACTAGGTGACTAACAAGCAGGTGGTACAGTGTGGACACTCTGGACAGAGGGGTATGAGTCACAGGATGGTGAGATGGAGTCAAATAGTGAGATTTCATCATGGTACTCAGAACTGGGTATAATTTAAATGCTAAGAATTATTTCTGGAATTCTCTCTGTAACATTTGCAGACTGGGTTAGCCATGAGTGACTGAAACGGCTGAAGGGAGAAGACCTATTGTATATCATGGGCTCAAGAAGGGGGTGGCAATAAATGGTACCAGGGCAATTTGCTAGCTATTTGGGAAGGGGAGGGAATCAACTTAAGTCATTGTCCTACTTTTGAGAAAAGAAAATGACATGATTTAAAAATTTAAACTTTGAAAATTATTTTTAAAACTAGTTTTTGGAAACGAGGTTTCAGATGATCCTGCTTTAGCCTGCCTAGCAGCTGAGTCTACAGACACGTGTGCTGCCGTGCCAAGCCTTGAAGTGAATATTGATCTTACCAGTATTTGGGGAGAATCTACAATCTTAGAGAGAAAACAGAAAGATTTTAAACTTTGTACATTTCACTACATAAAAATAAGGAAAAACTACAAGGTGCCCCAAAAGTTTGTCAGTTTTTTCCTAGGTATGGTGTTCTTTTGGGGCACCCCATACACTGAATTTATAAAAGTACTTGCATAATTTTTATTATAGCATTAGGCTTCTTTTAAAGATTATGACAAATTAACCCTGAGGAAATAAAATTCTATATTATATTTTATATTTTTATAAGCATGGCAACTTTTGCAATACCCCGTATTTTTTTAGATAAATACAGGTTAAATGCAAAATGGAAACTGGAAAGTAAATTTGAAAAAATTAAGACAAATGTCAATTTCCTTAACTTACATATAAGGATCATATAAGCCAATAAGAAAAAAAAATACCAGAAGCATTTTTGGTGCAGATGGAGACACAGAAATAGGCAATGATATGAATAATAATCCTTAACAAGAATGTAATAAGTTGGGCGTGGTGTCACACACCTGTAATCCTAGCCACATTACTCCTAGTAGCTAAAAGGTAACCCAAGTGCCTATCAATAGATAAATGGATAAATAAATTGTGATATATATATATATATATAAACATTATTCTGCCATAAGTGGAACAAAAAACAGTATCTGCTTTCGATGGAAGAACCTCAAAAGCCATATGAATAAAAGCAGCCAGATAAAGAAGACTATATATTTTCTTTTCTTTCTTTCTTTCTTTTTTTTGAAGTCAGAGTATCACTGTGCAGTTCAGGCTGGTAAACTATTATCTTCCTCCCTCTGTCTCTCTCAGCTGAGGATCACATACAAGGGTGAACACATGCAGGAAGCCTATTTGTTTGTTTATCTACTTATTGTGACAGAGCAGGCTGGTCCCGAACTCACTATGTAGCCTAGGCTCACCTGAGATTACAGACCTGTACTACCACTCCTGATTTATGTGCTCCTGAGGAATTGAACTCAGGCTCTTGTGCTGTGACCACTGAGCTATACCAGCCCCAAGGATACACTTTATATGATTAATTTATATGAAATATCCAGAATAAATAAATTCTTAGAGACAAAAAGACAATTAGTGGTTGTGAGAAGTTGGGGTGAAGTGGGAAAGGTGAGTTACTTAATGGGTTCTATTTTGGGGTAATGAAAAAATTGTGAATGTATTAAATGGCAGTGAATAATTCAATTTTATTCAGATAACTTTATGAATTTTATTTCAGTAAAATTTTTTAAAGAAGTGAACATAGACAGGTCTTTTTCCGAGGAAGGTGGAATGAACGCTTTCTACCTGTCTGTCCTAGTGGATGTAGGAGAAACAAAAACTCACATTTTGCCAAATTGTGAGTTTTTGGTTTTTTGTTTGGTACTTTGTTCCATTTATGGCAAACAAAAAAAACCCCAAAAACTCACAACTTGCTGCTTGCAAGATACACACTTTACCCATAAGGAAACACATAAATTGAAAATAAAAGGATAGAAATCAATACTTCATGCAGTTGGACCCAGGAAACAAGCAGGGGTAGCTATACTATTCTAAGACACAGCATATTTCAAACCAAAGCAGATCAGGAGAGACAAAGATGAACATTATATATTGGTTAAGGCAACAATACAACAGGAACAAATCACAATTATCAATATATATGCTCCCAACTCTGAAGCACCCAATTACATGAAACAAAAATTATTGGACTTGAATGACCATGTATATCCCAATACAATTGCAGTAGGGAATTTTAATACTACACTATCAGAGAGAGATAAGTCAGTTAGACAGAAAATCAACAAGGAAATACAACAGTCAAATAACACTATGGAAAACCTGGACTTTACAGATATGTTCAGAGTGTTCCACCCAATATCACTGTAATACACTTTCTTCTCAGCAGCACATGAAACATTTTCTAAGACAGACCATATTATAGGCAATAAGATATGCTTATACAATTGTAAAGGAATTGAAATAATTCCTTGCCTAATCTCAGACTATAATGGAATAAAACTGGAAATCAACAGTAAGATAAACAGCAGAAAAATATGGAAACTACTACTGAGCAAAAAGTGAGTCACAGAAGAAATCAGGGAAGAAATCAAAAACTTCCTGGAGTCGAATGATGAAGGAAGCACATCATATCAGATCCTAAGGGACACAGTGAAAGTAGTCCTGGAAATTCATAGCCATATATTCACACATCAAAAGAATAGAACAATCCCAAATAAATAATTTAATGATACTCTTCAAGGTCCTAGAGAATTAAGAACAATTTAAATGAAAAAGTAGTAGAAGAGAAAAATCATAAAGCTCAGAGCAGTAATCAAGTAAATTAAAACAAAAAATGAATCAAAGGGATGGTTCTTTGAGAGAATAAAAAAGATTGATAAACGTCTAGCTAAACTAACCAAAAGTAGGAAATAAAAAAACATATCAATGTAATTAAAAATGAAAAGGTAAAATTATAATGGATACTGTGGAAATTCAGAGAATTCTAAGGAACTATTTTGAACACTTATACTCCAACAAACTGGAGAACTTGGAAGAAATAGATGATTTTTAAAATACATACAGAATACTAAAATTGAATCAAGAAGACAAAGAAACATTGAATAGACCAATAACACACTTGGAAGTTGAGACAGTAGTTAAGTCTTTACCCACAAAGAAAACTTCAGGATGGGATGAATTCACAGCAGAATTTTTTTCAGTACTTCAGGGAAGAGCTAACTCCAATGTTTCTCAATCTGTTCCATGAAGTTGAAAGAGAAGGAACACTACCAAACTCATTTTTGGAGGCTAGCATCACTAAAACCAGACAAAGACTTAACCAGCAAAAATAAATAAATAGATAAATAAACCAATCTCTTTAATTACTGTAGTTGCAAAAATCCTCAATAAGATTCTGGCCAATAGAATTCAGCAAGTAACCAGAAAGATCATACACCATAATCAAGTGAGCTTTATTTCTGGAATGCAAGGTTGGTTTAACAATATTGGTTAAGCCTCCAAAAACTCCACCATAAGACTCTTAAGAAATAAACTCAGCCAAATTGTAGGCTACATGACCAATACTAAAAAATCAGAAGCATTCCTTTACACTAACAATGAACCCACAAAAAAAGAGCTCAGAAGAATAATTCCGTTCTCAATAGCTCATCAAACAATTAAATACCTAGGAGTAAACCTAACCAAGGAAGTGAAGGACTGCTACAAAGAAAACTGTATTATACTCAAAAAAGAAATTGAAGAAGATATCAGAAAATGGAAAGCTGTCCTCTGTTCTTGGATAGGCAGAATTAATATCGTCAAAATGACTATATTGCCCAAACTGATATACAGATTCAATATGAATTCTATCAAAACACCAACAACTTTTTCCACAGAACTTGAAAAAACAATCAGGTAGCATTATGATTCCAGACATCAAGTTATATTACCAAGCAACAGTTATAAAAACTATATGGTACTGGCAAAAAATAAACAAATAAATAAATAAAGAGATAGGTTGACCATGGAACAGAACTGAGAATGCAGAGAAAAACTTAAGTACCCTCAGCTGCCTCACCTTTGATAAAGGAATGAAAAGCATACACTGGAAAAAGATAGCCTCCTCAACAAATGGCAATAGGAAAATTGGGTATCCACTTTCAGAAGAATGAATTTAGACACACCTGTCACCATGCACCAAAATCAAATTAAAGTGGATGAAAGATCTAGATATTAAAACTGAAACACTGAACCCTGTGGAAGACAATAGGCAAAAATCCAAAAGACATAGGCATAGGCAAGGACTTTCTTAATAAAGTACCCAATGCAAAAGAAATAGCACCAGAATCAACAAATGGGATTGTATCAAGTTAAAAAGTTTCTGCAAGGCAAAGGAAATTACTAACAGAGTGAAAAGAGAGCTGAAAGAATGGGAAAAAAACTTCACTACTTACTTATACCTCAGATAGAAGGCTAATAACTAAAGTATACAAGGAACTGAAGAAAAGTAGACCCCTCAAATTCAAAGACTCTATTAAAAAATGGGCAACAGAAATAATAGTCAGTTCTCAGATAAAGACGTTCAAATGGCCAGTAAATACATGAACATCATCAACATCATTAGCCATTAGAGAAATACAAATCAAAACATCACTAAGATATCATCTGACTCCAGAGAGAATGGCATACATCAAGAAGTCAAACAGCAATCAATGCTGGTGAGGCTGTGGGGGAAGATTAACTTTTACACTGCTGGAGGGATTGTAAACTGGTACAGCCACTAGGGAGGGCAGTGTGGAAATGCCTCAAGAGGCTGAAAATAAATATTCGCTTTGATCCAGTGATACCTCTTCTGAGAATCCTCCCACAAGAGTTAAAAGCAACATAGAAAAGAGATACATGTATAGCCATATTTATAGCAGCACAACTAACAATTTCTAAAATGAGAAAGATGCCAAAATACCCGTTAAGCGACCAAGGGATACAAAAATTGTGCTTTATGTACACAATGGAGCACTATTCTTCCTTAAAGACAGATAGATTTGAGGCTTTTGTAGGTAAATAGATATAACTTGAGACCATCATGCTCAGTATAATGAGATGCAGAAGGTTAAATATCACATGTTTTCTCTAACATGAGAAACCCATAATACAGTAATTTTATAGAACCAAATGGAGGTTGGGAGGATATGGAGGGTGTGCGAGGGCCAAAAAGGGGAAGGCAAGGGATTGTAATTTTGATGTGATATATATGTGCACATAATACTCAAGCTCCGTGTAAACATTGTGTGTTGCACACTCACACACACACATATGTATATTAATAAAATGGGAAAAAAGAATACACAGAGCAATTACTCTCCAATTCTAAGTAAGTAGTATGTACATTATGAAAGAATAGAAAGCACCACTTAATCAGTCATTAATTTACTTTTTTTTTCTATCCTCTGCTATATTCTGGTCTTGACTATGGTCAGTCCAGACCTAGAAGTGGGTCTATTGTGAAAAGAGGCAGTTACTAGTCCAGACTCTATAAGCAGTTAAGGGCAGTGGCAACAGATTCTCATATGTAAATATACCTTCTTTGAGGGGAAAGAGACTTCAGGTCTGATCAGAGCTGCTGGAGTCCCGAGAGAATGTGGCAAACAAACATCCTTTGCTTGTTTCTCTTTCTGTTCTCCCACTAGAGGGCAAAGCTAAAAGGAGAGGTTCAGGGAACTAGAAAATACAAGAGAGATTGTTCACAGAGAGGATCTCATGGGTGAACTGGGCATGATGGTGCATGCCTGTAATCCCACCAATCATGAGGCTGAGGTAAGAGGAGTGCTGTGAGTTTGAGGCCAGCCTGGGCTAGATAGTGAGTTCAAAGTAACACTGAGGTTCCATCTAACACCAGTAAGAATGGTTGCTATTAAGAACCCAATAAACAACAAATGTTGGCGAGGCTGTGGTAAAAAGAAACCCTTGTACATTGCTGGTGGGACTGTAAACTGGTACAGTGTCTGTGAAAAGCAGAATGGAGAGTCCTCAAAAACTTGAAAAATCCATATTCCATTTGACGCAGCTATATCTCCTCTGGGTATTGTCCCAAAAAAGTTGAAGTCATCAAACAAGAGTGATACGTGCATACCCATCTTTATAGCAGCACAATTTATAGTGGTCAAATCTTAGAAGAAGCCAATATGCCCAAGTATATCCGATGACTAGATAAAGAAGATGGGGTACGTTTAAACAATGGAGTACTACTGTGCCATAAAGAATGACAAAGTTGAGTAATATGTAGGAAAGTGGATGTACCTTGAGACCATTACGGTCAGTGAAATGAATCAGACCCAGAAAGTTAAATATTGTGTGATTGCTTTAATATGAGAAAACCAAACCATAAAAAATGTTAAGAGATACAGAAGAGAGTAAGAAGATAGCCTTTGTGGAGAGGGAAAGGGAACATGGAGTGGGAGGGAGTGAGAAGGGGTAAGGGATGTGTTATGTAAATTTTAAAAAGATGGAAATTTTAAGAAAAGATGCTTATTACCTTCAAAAAAGAAGAAGTCACTGCTTCCAAGATGGCTCCCTGCCTGAAGAACCAGGGAGTTTTATTTATGAGGCGTATACATATTCATCTGGAGGGGGCACTCAGGAGCAGGCACATTCCTGAACAAGCCAGAAGGATTCATATTTCAAGAAGAAAAGCTAAAAGGAAGGGGCTACAGCTACATCCAGTCTGTGTTGTGAGGTGGGGGAAAGGTCCTATGGTGTGCTGGCCTGAAGCCTTGTCTGCTATAATTTCCCCCCAGAGATATTTTATTCCGCATTCTTGAGGGGATTTATAGGTGGAGGTCATTTTTTGAAGCCTTTCAAGCCGAGTGGAGACATTGTCTCTCCCTGGTTAGAGGAGTGAAAAAAATGTTGGATGTCCAAGTGAGCAAGGTCCTGGGATCACTGGAGGCATTCAGTGACAGCATAGCCTGAGCTCCTTCAGCAATTAACCTGGATTTAAGATCCCCTTCATATCCATATGTTGAAATATATCCCGCCAGGTGGTGGTACTAAGAGATAAGGCCTTTGGGAGTAGTTAGGTCGAGATGGCTCCACTCTCACGAGTGGAATTGATTTCTTTATAGAAGAATTGTGAAGGAGCGTCTTTAGCCCGCAGAAGCCACCACCTCCGAGGAACGTCGTCCGGGCGGAGACGTGGCTCCTTGCAGCCCTCGGTTTCACCTTGGACCATTACAAAGCTACCGCGCCGTGGAATGAGGAAGCTGGCTACTGTGCTGGGCTGGTTTAATATTTGAAGTATGGACTTGAAGTATTTGCAGTGTCAATAAGGAAATGTGTGTGAGGAGGGGAGAGAGGTGAAACTGTGGCTCTCAAATACCATGGTCTGTGCAGTAACGCACTGCGAGAGAGACCTGAATAATGAAGAGAGAGGGAATTCACCCATGCTCATAAAGGAACTCAGCAAGCACAAGCTTCTGGGTTTTATGCCGCAGCACCCAAGCATGGTGGTGAATGTGTGTCACGTCCAGCACTCAGGAGGCTGAGAAGGAGGGTTGCTATAGGTTGGAGGCCAGCCCGAGCTACATAGTGAGTTCAGAACCAAGCTGTATTACAGAGTGGGACCCTGCTTCAAAAATATTAAATTTAAAAAAGTTTAAAAATCTGTGCTGCTGAAGAAGAAAAGTATTTTCTAAATCCACCTGACTTTCTTTTGTCCTTCATGGGGCTTTCCCAGATCTTTCTTATCCTTGCCTCCTACTCCCTACACAGAAGTAAGTCAAGTTCCTTGTCAGTAGGAATTCTGTACCTAAATATGAGGCTTTCCATCTGAGGTAATCCCTGACTACAGTCAAGGTTAATGTATAACTTGTCGCCCATACATTAACATTCTAAAGAGAGAGACGGGCAGAAAAACATCAGGCATAGTTCTGGAGAAATTATATTTAAAACATTTCAAAGGTTAAAAATTATCCAGCAATCTGCATTTCTTAATAAGAGAAAGTCATTATTTATTTATAACATGATAAAATCAAGAAATAAAATGGTAGGGCTGGAGGAATGGCTCAGCACTTAAAGCATTTGCCTAGCAAGGGCTAAGTACCTGAGTTCGATTCCCCAGCACCACATAAGCCTGTCGTGGTGGCGCACACCTGTAATCCCAGCACTAGGGAGACTGAGACAGGATGATTGTCGTGAGTCCAAGGCCAGCCTGGGCTGCAAGGTTAATTCAGGACTAGCTTAGGTTACAGAGCGAGACCCTGTCTCAAACAAAAAAAGGAGAACAAAAGAAAAAGAAAGAAAATGGTAGTAGAAGAGCTCACGTTTCCTTAAATATTATTCCCAAGAGATAATAAGTTTAGCAGTTTGAAGTGTATCCTTACAAAATGCACATATACCTATTTAGAGGGACAGTCATAGGGATTGAATGCAGGGCCTTCACGAAGAGGTACATCCGAGCTCTTTTGTAAACATTTATCTGGACTAGGTCATGCAACCCTGTAATCCCAACACTCTGGGGAACTAAGGCAGGAGGATGGCAAGTTAGAGCCCAGTCTGGACAACGTAGCAAATCCTCTTTCACAAATCAAGTTAATAAGATAAAAAATATAAAATCTATATATGTGTGTATTTGTATAGATAGTCTCACTAGATCATCCAGGCTGGGCTCAGCACTTGCAATCATCCTGCCTCAACCTCCCAGAGTGTAGCTAGGATTGTAGGCATACATAACCACTCCCAGCTCATACATGCATTTAACATTAATGGTGGCCAGCAATTTTCCCTCCACAGGTTGATACTAAAGATCATCCCTCGATTGTCAATGATGTCATTTTCTTTAGTAGTAGCACTGCCACCTGTTAGTTGAGTGTATTACTACCCTGAATTGTGTGTTCTCTGTTTCCATGGTAAGTGGAACTAGCAAGAGCTTCACTGTGCAAAGATCTTAGTCATGGTTTTGTTACAGGCCAGATGCACAATGTGAGGGAAATCAATTCAACTCTTCTTGTACTGTAGAAGGCAATATGACACAGAGATTGTGTGCCAGTGGGGTCCCCGAATCTGACACCTGTTGTTTGCTAGTATTATCTTAAGCAAGTTTACTTATCCTCTTTAAGCTCACTCAGGACAGAAATAAAAAAGAAATAAAGAAAAGGAAAAAAAGAAAGAAAGAAAGAAAGAGAAAGAAAGAAACAATTCTTGTCTCTTAGAGGCTAATTTCAGAAACTGGCAGAGGAGAGAGTAGGCAGAAAGCTTAGGAGAGACAGGAAACAACATAGCTGGTTTTTATTTATTTTTATTAGTGTATGTCTTTGTAGTATACTTGTTATGGAGAGTAGAATGTATAAATAATATCTTGTTCATCTCCAAATCCTTTACACTGCTCCCTAAGCTCATCCTTCCTCTTTCTCTGATTCCCTTCCCCTCATCCAAAACAGTCTGCTTCCTTAATCTGTATGATATTGCAGCTTCTACTAGCGACTAAAGACAACTTTGATACATGCCGCCCCCTTCAGAACTACGCCACAGCTCAAAAACAGTAGTTTAAATCAATCAGAAACAAATAATTCTGGGAAACCTTCTTGGGCTGTGATTTTATTATTTAGCAAAGGTGGTCTACATGTAGACATATAGTTTTTCAACTTGATTACATCAGGTACTGTAACATTCCACAGTTCATAAGATTTCTGCATGTTTTTGATTTATTGATAATTATTCTATAAGTTGCTGAGGTGATTTAATCTTGATTCTCTCCCTCTTTCTCTCTCTCTCTCTCTCTCTCTCTCTCTCTCTCTCTCTCTCTCTCTCTCATATACCTCCATACACTTACATGGAAAAAATACAGGTCTTGGAGCCAGGTCAATTTTGTTTCAAATTCTACCTCAGCCATTTGTGAACTCTGTGACCCCAGTCAAGTTTCTTAACTTTGCTAAATGTAAGTTTCCCTTCTTTAAAAAATCTTAATAATATACCAAGGAAGATTGTATTATTCAATACTGATAGGTAAAATAATTGTAAGATAGACCCAGATTTGAATCCTGGATCTGCTACTTAACTTGTGTGAGATACTCAACAATTTTTAGGTGAAATGGAACTTAAAAGTGTCCCTAACAATCCTCTGGGGAGAATTAATTGAATCTATAGAACATGTTTAATACAGTGCCTCATATACAATAAGAGCCACAATAAATGTTAGCTGTTATCATTACCACAGTAATTACTGTTATTATAGTAAAAGGCAGCCCTTAGTAAGTGTTGACATGGCTGGCTCCTTTATGTCAGCCTCTGACTAATGAGAAATATCCAAAAATTGGACAATGGAATCAAGGGAAGGACATGTCTTTGTAGATAGTGTCATAGTGGTCACTGAAAGGGGTTTAGTCAACTTATGTCACTAACCCCATGCGGAATACACCTATTTTTCACCAGCCCTCAACAATATGTTCTTCTGTTACTTTTAGGGGGCATCATGGTATTTCAAGATCACTTTAATTTTCATTTATTATTGGCACAGTGAACATGACTTCCTCTGTTTTGATTACCATTTGGCTGTTTTCTAGTAAGGTTTTTATCAACCTGAATCTTGATAGTTTTCTTAAAATTTTAATAAACTTTGTAAATATTTGAAACATGAACTATTATATTTCATGCAAATACTTTCAAAGTAAGCTGGAGCCCAAGAGGTCTGTACAGGTGAAAAGGAATGAAGGGAATGTTGGGTGCATTCAAGAGTGTTCCAGTAGGTGGGGCTTCTGCACCCTGCCTTGGGAACTTACTGGCACAGCTGTAACATCTGTCTCTGCACACCTCTGGCCCTCTGTGATGCTATTGTTCTAGATGTCTACCTGTAGGATGTTTCATCCTCCCTTGTAGACACCTCAAGTCTTACCATAGATGTAACTGAGTTCTTCAGATGTTCCCTAATCTGCTAACTTTCCAGCTCCCTCGTGGAATCCCTTACTAGCCTAAACAAGAGATCTTGAGGCTTTTTCCTCAATGTAGTATAAAAGTCCCCAAGTATCTTAGGCAGGTCTGTTGAACAGTCTCCAAACTTACACTCCTCAATTCTAAATCATATGTCCACATCTTTGATTTGGAAAATATGACAGAAACATACATACCAACACACAGAAGCAGCAGCCAAAGTGGCATGCTATCTCAGGCCCTTTCTGCATGCCAGTATTTGCTGCTACAACAGGCACACAGGAGCCTGAAGCAGGTTGGCAGAACAATCCATGGAGATTGCCATCCAAACATAGGTCCTTGATAGGAAGACCCAGGAATTAACCAGCGATTAAAAACAATACTAGAAATCATCACCTTGTATGTTTGATCTAACCATCTACTTTCAAAATGCTAACAATGTATTCTTATACGTCAATGTTTTAACATCTTGCAAAACGTTTAGGTGACTATTTTAGTAGCTACAATATTGATTTGGTCTTAGCTTTGTGGCTGTTTTTGTTCATTTAGGATGTGAACAACATGAAATCAGAAAATGTAGTTCAGCCTTTCTTCTAAGATCTAGCTCCACAGTCTTTGCGAGCAGTGATTACATCCATTTCTCCTGGAGCTAACAGAAGTGCACAACATGAGCTGCTGCAGAAAGCGCAAGGCAAGCCTAAGGGCAGAAACGAAAGGTCAACACTCCCTTGAATAAAAATTTAAATAATCAAATCACTCTAAGTTAATGAGAGGCCAAATTGATAACATTCTAAACAGAAGCTCTTTTCTCTGTTATTAGCTACTTGTTCTCCTATCAATTTCCCCACATACATAGTGCACCTTTTAAGTTCCATCCTCTTCAGAGACAAGAAATACTTCCAATAACACACATTGAGAATAACCAGTTTCTGGGTCTGGAGAAAGAGCACAGCAGTTAGAGTACTTGCCTAACAAGGCCCCAGCATCACATAAATGTAGTGTGATGGTGCACGCCTGTAATCCCAGCACTCAAGAGGCTGAGGCAGGATAATTGCCATGAGTTCAAGGCCAGACTAAGTGAGACTGCATCTGGAGAGAAGAGAGAAGAGAGAGAGAGAGAGAGAGAGAGAGAGAGAGAGAGAGAGAGAGAGAGAGAGAATGAGAATAACCAGTTTCTTAGTGCCTTAGCTACTTGTGTTAAAACTGAATTCCACACAGTTCTTGGCTCATTGAGCTGTAGGTACCACCCGTGTGGGTGTGCGTGGGTATAGACACACTGTTCTTAGGCGAACACATTTTTTACACAGTGTGAAGAATGATGAATGATAAAGACTGAGTGTATGAGAGTATGAAATCCACATTCTCAAACTTCAAATTTCATTCTTCACCATGAACATCATGTCTAGGCAGAAGAAACTGCTCAGGGCTGTGGGCCCAGTGCGTTGTTACAATTGCTTTCACAAAGTCTAACAGGGCTTTGCCAATTAGGGCTGGGAGAAAGGCCAGCTGCAGAGATGGAAACTGGGAGCTCATTTCGCCAAGCAGTTGATTACAAACAAAATGGCTTTCCAGATGCAGTCAGTGCCACCTACAATGGACTAAGAGCGGTACCCTGAGATCGTTCCAAGCACCTGAAGTAGGCCCTGGCTGGATCTATTCCGGTGCTGGCGCGAGAGTCCCTTTAATTCATTCCGTCTCCCTCAGTTCCCCAGTAGAAAAACTGGTTGCTTTACATCCCAGACAATTATCTCTGGGTCGAACGCGCTGCCAACCAATCCCTTCCCGGCGGCAGCGTAGTGTAGGATGAACGGTAGAAACTTCCTCCTTCCAGCCCCATGCTCGAGAAGACCCACCCACTGCAGCCAGCCCCGCGTCCGCGTCCCAGTGCCCCACGAAGTCTCTCTGGCAAGGGTCTGGAGCTCCCGCCCCTGCCAGGGCCGCTGGCAGCTGCCCAGATTCCGCTCTGAGTAGCGCCCGCGCGCTGCTTCACGAGCCCGAAGTGGGGTCCACGTCCCCGGGGTCGAGGGCCACCTGAGTTGGCAGCTCCGTGTCGCCACGGGGCTCCCACGGCGCTCAGACCCCGAGCGGCACAGCGCCACCCACATGTCTCGAGCCGCCGCGAGTGACCCACGAGCGGAGAAGCGCATCGAAGGCGTCGCCACCACCCGGCGGGACCCCACCCTCTCAGCGGGGCCCTGAGGGCGCAGCGTCTGTAGAGCACCGACCGGGCACCCCGGAGCCTGTCGGACACACACGCCAAGCGGGTTCCTTCCCGGGACTCGCAGCCTCCGTCCGCGCAGACCCCGACAGGTGCCCCGCAGGAGCTGGCTCCCCGGGACCGCCGCCCGCTGGGGTACCCACACCCAGGAAAAGAGAAAGGAATTTGCTCCTGTACCTGATCCTGGCCTTCTCTGCCCTTTGTAGTTCCTCGTTTCTTTCCAGCACCTGAAGGATCTTCCTGGCTTCTTCCTCATTTAAGAAACTGAAATCGAACCCCTGAGGAACTTTCGTCATTTTCCCTACTATGTGTGAGTTATTCTTAAGCTCCTTGGCGCCTCTGGTTACGGTGGCATTTTTCAAGCTACGGATGACTAGTTTCAGTAACTTGATCCCATAGCCAATAAGAAGTCCGCCCCTTTGAAAGTCTAAAACCATAAACATAGGGAACAGCCCACACAAACAGGGCCCATTTTGACAACACCTTAATGACTTGTTTCTCTCAGAGAGAACCTGTCCAACCGAGATGCAAAATGAACTCCTAAGAGAAGGGAAGGAGCCAATCCCATGTCGAGGGGGCGGGTCCTCCCGCGTCTCCTCCTTTTCTACCTTCCCCCACTCCTTATTTGACTCGTAGAGCAAATAAACCTACATAATCTTTCTCTAAATGAAGCTTGAGTGAAAGTACTGGCCCTGAAGTATTTACTTTGGCGGTTGCAGTTTGCCCTAAGAACTTGAGCTTGACTAGTAGAAGTGAAAAGAAAAGAGATTAATAACTAATTCTCCTTTCAATAACTAAGAACTCAAAAGCAGTAGAACTGCGGGCAAGTGGCTTTAGAACTGCGGAAGGGCTACCCCGTTTGAGAGATCTGGAAGAGCTAAACTCCACCTTGCACAGATATCTGTGGACACAGGCCTGGCAGAAAGGCTGAAATTGGCGTGAAATTAGTGAAACTGGAAATGATTTATGTGTCATGCTTTCCATCCTGCATACACCTACCCTTCCTCCATAATCCCACAAAAGTTAGTCTCAGTTTGGAAAAAACAAACAAAAACTCATTTGTGATATTTTAGAAGACAACCCTGGGGTGCGGAATGCTAGGGAGCACCTCTGACTAAAGCAAAAGGTAATCCTGTGAAACCACAAAAATCACTTTTCCTAGAAAGTCCATGATGTAACGAAGTAGGATAGAACATTTAGCTGGGCTGGAGGCTGGGGGCCTGTAATCCCAGCCCTCTGAGAGGTTGAGGCAGAAGGATTGCAAGCTCAAGGCCAGCCTGGGCAGCTTACTGAGACCCAGTCTCAAACTACAAAATGAAAAATGGGCTGGAGATGCAGTTCAATTGAAGGCCTTGGGCTTGATCTCCAGTAGCACATACACATACATGGCATATGTGCAAAAGCACACACAAATATTTCCAGAGTTTGGTATATACATTAAAATTTTTTGAAGCTTTTCATAAACCATGTCTTTTCTCTTGGCTTCACTTCCTATGCATGTGCACACACACACACACACACACACACACACACACACACAAACACATACCCCAAATTAGATGGCCTTTCCTGTCTCCATGGCCTTCATTTGGTCATCCTCACTTGCTGATGATGATCACTAATATTTAAAATGCACTTCTGCATGTATCACCACTATTCATGGCAAATTAATCCAATGAAAATTTTTATGTTTGAAGTAAAACATGAAAATAAAAAATGGCTGTTCTGCTCTCTGGGCCCTCTGTTCCCCTTGATCATTACTGAGGACATTTCTGGGCCTCTGGTCATGCAAGTAACCTTTTGTGAGTTATCTGTATCTATGTGAAGCAGGGAACAATTCTACTCATCACTGTTTCACAATATAAAACTCTTTTATAGCTTTTCTCTATGTTGGTGGTGATGATTTGGGAGTGTGTCTTCTACATGGTGTCCAGTTTTACCAGAGTATCCATATATTGAGCATTTATTGGATGCTGGTAGGATTGACATCTTCTGGTGCCTGTTACGTGAAGGCATTATACAATAAAAAATGTATTTCTTGTTTTTAGGAAGCTTGTAGTCTGGTAGGGGAGATAAGATGGATATAAAATGACCACATAATAAAGAGAATTCCATGCGAGTGTAGACAAGAAATTAGTTCCAGCTTAAGTGGATCAGGGGAGAGGATACTGTATTTAGTCTGCAGTGTTAAGAATCAAAGTTCTACAGGAAAAAACATTGGGAGGCAGGCAGGTGTGTGTGTGTGTATGAGTCTGTTCTAGGCACTGGCGAGAGTGTGCTGGACAGCAGAAGTTTATTCCAGGAATTTTCTCTTCTACCCTCAGCTCCTCTCATTAGTGGGCAGTATGAGCAAAAACTGGAAAGCTGCAAGTACCAGTCCCATTGGGACTGGTTAAGTGATTGTTCTGACTACAACCGACATTCTCAATAAGGGTAAAATCATACTCTTTGTGTATAAAGCACACATATACACCCAATTTTGAAAAACCAGACAGAGAAATAAATACAGGGTTTCAGGGGATATTAGCAGCTCGTGAAAGGTATGCTTAATTGAAAAATGGTAGAAAGGCTGCTGGAGAGACAATTATGAAAAAGAAGATTAGAAATGCTGGATCAGCATTTCTAATAAGTAAGGCTGAGACCAGATTGGGAATCCATGCCGGATGTCATCGTGTAAGCAATGAGCAGCCAATACAAGCTCTGAGGATGACAAGCAAGCATATGGCTGGAATCGAGCTTTGGGAAATACTCTGACAGCGGAGATGAGGAAGATTAGGGTGAAGATGAATGTGAAGGAAGTATCCTGGGGGAATGCTGATGTTGGAGAAAGGAGGGGAAATGGCCTACACCGAGCAGTGGAAACAAGAGGAGAGAGGAGAGTGGGAGTCCAAAGATCTGGGCAGGGGCTGGTATTTCAATAGGTATGAGGGTTAAAAAAGAAAGATGTGAAAGGATGGGCCAAGATTCCATGAGAAAGATCTTGCTGGGATGCGAGGTTTCAGCAGTTGAGTTTTAGACCTACAGTTTAGCGACATAGTAATATGCAGCAGAAGGAATAAATGTGGGACTGGGACTCTTGAAGCAGTGGTGGAAAGGTAGTTTGGGAAGTCATCTGCTTGAAAGTGATTGCCAACCCCTGAGATTGAATAGGATGGATGCGGCTAAGGGGGCCAGAGACCAGAGGCTGAGTTTAGAAGTTTGGGTGATCAACCCGGTCAGACATCAGTGCTGAGGCATGATTCAGCCTTGAGTTAGGGCCCAGTAGAGCTGAGTTTTGAGGAAATTTGACACTAATGTTTTACACTGAGAAATTCCCAAGGTATTGGGGGTTTCCTTGGAAACCATGCAGTTATAGAATAGTTCCAAGAGGGTTATAAACAAAATACTCTTAAAATAATTCTCAAAAATTTGTCTCATGGGCTTGTTCAACCATCTGCAAGCAGACATTTTCAATCTTGTATCTGGGAACCCCGGCAACCTGCCTACTGTCTGTAAAGATAAACTTGTCAGCTTGCTTTGAAATGCTAACAGCTGGAAAGAAAACAGTCTTCTCCAGATCAAATCTCTAGCAGAGGGCTTAGATTTTTTTCCCCTGACAATCATCCAGCCAAGACAAATGTTCTTTATTTCAAATGCTTCAGTGTCTCAATTTTTGTCATCTAAAGTCACTTACAGCCCTAGCAGTCTGTTGGAGGAACAGTGCCATAGCTTTGGATATTTTTTTTTTTCCTCACAGAAGCGTATCTCTAGATTGTTTTGAGTCTTCTCCTTGGATGATCTAGATGTCTTCCCTTCCAATAGCAGGTTGTGAGGGGCTGGAGCATAGCTTAGTGGTTAAAGAACTTGCCTAGCAGTGCAAGGCCCTGAATTCAATCCCCCAGCACCACATAAGCTCTGTGATGGCACACGCCTGTAATCCCAGCACTCCAGAGTCTGAGGCAGGAGGATCGTTGTGAGTTTGAGGCCAACCTGGCCTACACAGTGGGCTACATAGTTAAGGGCAACATAGGGAGCTCAGGACCAGCCTGGACTACAAAATGAGACTCTGTCTCAAAAACAAAACAAAACAACAACAAAGAACAATAGCAGGTCACAAGGTATGTTTGGAGACAGCTTTCAATTAAACAAGCAAATACAACTCAACCTGAATATAAGATGTGGGTACTAGGTCTCTATTAGGAAATAAGAGATGCATAACACTGAAAAGGGAGTTTGCTGTTTATTTATTTATTTATTTATTTATTTAGAGACAGAGCCTTGCTCTGTCGTTGCTCTTCAGACTAGTTCTGAACTCACTATCTAGCCCTGCCTGGCCTTGAACTCATGGCAATTCTCCTGCCTCAGCCTCTCGAGTGCTAGGAATACAGGTGCGCTACTATACCAAGCTTATGTGGTGCTGGAGAATCAAACTCGGATACTTAGCAAGCTCTTTAACCCGTGATCTATTCTTCCTGTCCCCGTGGTTCATTCAAGTTTTAATTATTTTAACTGTTTTGTGGCTACCCTTGCGAATCTAGATAAAATACTGACTTTTTTTTTTTTTTTGAGTCAATGTCTCCCCGTATAGACCAGGCTGGACTTGAACGCATAGCTATCTTCCTGCATCTGCCTCCTGAATACTGAGGTCACAGGCATGCACCACCATGCTCACATTGTGTGATACTGGGGAGTTAGTGATGGTGCTTGCTAGGCAAGTGCATCAACCATTGAGTTATGTTCCCAGCCCTAAAACACAGCCTTCTTTAGGTCCTATATTCCTAGTTATGAAATAAAGATCCCATGAAAAAAGTTGCAGCTCAAAATCTCTAAACTTTGCTTTTTCTCCTTTCTGAAACAAAGATCGTAACAGAGCCATATTTTTTGAACATTGTTAAAAAATTCAATGAGATGGTATAAAGCAATTCTTAAGGTCATCACAGTCAATGTTCAGCAAATAGTACCTAATAATAATAATATTCATGTATGACGCAGCTTAAAAATTTGGAAGTATTCTTTTCTGTGCCTATGAAAATGATACCTGTTTGTTAGGTTGAGGAAAATTGGAAAATGTATGAGTTAGATGGGGACTAAAATCTGAGGTTTGTTATTGGTAAAGTTTCATGAAAAGATGCAGCTTAGTTCTCCAGCTAAATGGGCCTCCTAGTGCCATCCCTTCTAAATTTTGTCCTGAAGCAGAGACCAAAGGGACACTTGGATTTAAGGAGCAAACATTATCAGTGACAGGCAGGTGGTGGCAAGAATGACCACAAAGTGCTTCAGCCTTTCTGCTGAATCAGTGCTACCCTGTCAAAAAGTATGGATTAAGGAAAGACATATCCTTCCCACCCTCCAATTAGAAAATTTCTTCTTTCCACTTACCCTGAGAGGTAAGTCAGGGTGTGGCAGAGAGCCTGGAAGGATGTGCCCTCACCTAGAGTGAATAAATGGTCATCCTCTTTAATAATGTTCATCACATATAAGTATAAGAGTACAGAAGAAACAAAACTATTAATATTTAATTACTTTAAACTTGTTTTATTTATATATTATTAATTATTGGCATAATTATTCTTATCTCTACATTTTATTTATATCCATATATTTCAATTTTCTGTATAAACAAATAAACATAGATAAATATGAGTGGCATTCTATGAAATAGTTTTCTATAATGTCCCATCAGGTGGCTGCATTGATTTCCCTAGGGTAATGATGTATCATGGAACCTTGAGTAATACAAACGTGATGCAAGATTCATCAAGACTTCTGGAGTGTTTATTCAAGTCAAGAGCCCTGATATGACAGATGCTGTATGTGTATGATTAAGAAACCCAAAGCACCAGATGAGAGAGGGGAGCCTCCTGCTCTTTCATGTCAGAATTCAATTTGACAGTTACATCTGACATTGACTCAACAAGAAAGCAACAACAACAACAAAACTGTCAAAAGCCAGGAGCTGAGCAGCACATGCTACTGTCCTGTTCATCCTGGTGCTGAACAGTCAGCTCTCGCTCCTCCCACATCCTCGTTGACAGGGGCTTTCAGCAGGTAGAGGAGGGAGGCGGTGCACTCTGAGATCTGTACAAACCCCTAAGACTGTTCAAGCCATCTGCAAATGCTATACAAGTCTATCACTATACTGACAGCAGCACCTGGAAAAACTAGACCAATAAGTAAACATAAGTGAAATGAATCCAGCACAGAATGTTAAATATCATGTTTTCTCTTATATGAGAAAAACAAACCATCAAAAAAGTAAAAGAGAGATGGAAGAAAGCAGGAAGTTAGACTTTGTTGGGGGGGATAAGGGGTGTAGTAAGGTGAGGAAAGGAAATGGGGGGAATAAAAATGATCAACATAAAAATGTACTCATTTCTCAAGCTACTTGTTATTATTATATATTAAAGACACATGCTAATGCTAATAAAATAATTTTTAAAAAATTTCCCCAGTGACAACAAATGTGAAAAATTATAATAAGTCTAAGAAAAATGCAAGAAAACCCCAACAGTAGAAATATGTTAAATGGATGAGTTAAATGGATTCTACAGCAAGGAGACTTTAATATTCACAATATTCACCAATAGGCCGAAGGAAGAACATTATGGGGTGAAAAATTCTTTGATAAAACTTAAGATTAGAGCCAGGTGTGGTGCACAAACCTGTGATTCCAGCACTTAGGAGGCTGAGACAGGAGGATTGCCATGAGTTGGAGGATAGCCCGGACCTAGCCTCCAACAGTGAGTTCAGGACCAGCTTGGACTACAGAGTGAGACCCTGTCTCAAAAAACAAACAAACAAACAAACCTTTCAAAACTTCAGCTTGCTTTTTGTTAAAATGAATTACATAAAACTGGCCTCAAACTCACGGCAATATTGCTGCATAGCCTCCCTAGTGCTGGGATTAGAGGTGTGTGCCACCATATGTGGCTTTAAATCTTTATTTAACATCTTTAGTTAAACTAAGATTGAAGGTTTCCTTTATGTGATAAGGAATACTGTGTTCCAGGCAATGTTATAATTAATGATAAATCTCTTTATTAAAAACAAATTAATGGTGAATCTGTTTATTAAAATAACTATACCTGCTGTTTCCTATATTGTTTAACATTGTTGATAAAGTAAGCTGAAAAAGTAATGTGATGTAGCTCTTAGAAAAAAGTGTTCAAAAAATGATAATTTTTTACTTAGAGAAAACCCCCAAGGAAATCCATTCTAAAACTATTTGAACTAAAAGACAAGTGACCAATATATTGGGTCATTCAACAAATATTTCTGGAATGTCTGCTACATTCTGGAAACTGTGTAGACTAGACATTCCTGTGCTCAAGAACATTCCAACCTAATGGCAAGAAGTAAAAAAAAAAAAAGAAAGAAAGAAATCAACATTATTTTAGAGTATGTTAAGTGCCGTGAACTAAATAAACGGGGGTGGTGGATGGGAGGGAAGAAGGGAGGCTCCCGTGAGAGGGGACGGACCGGGAGGACCACTGTAAGATGCTGTCTGGGCAGGAATCTGAAGGCTAAGAAGCCAGACTTGTGAAGAAACAGGACAATTAAACACACAGATGTCCCCAAATTGCCTGGAGCTTGACTAAAATGTGAATAAAGAAGAGACTCACATGACATTTGTAAAATCTTTTGAAACTATGTCATCTTCCTGCAGACATAATCCACTAGGCTCCCTGCCCCAGGTAATGTGGCTTAAAGGCTAAAGGCTTTTAATATGTGTTCAACCTGCTATGTGGGAAGCCCTGTGCCAGGTGCCAGAAACAGAGAAGTACAAAACCAGATCTCCATCCTGGTGGAGTTCGCATTCCTGAGGAAAGAGGTAGTCAATACACGTGTAGGTAGATCGAAGAGTCACCAAATGTAGCAATGTTGTCAAAGAAACTCTCAAGGTGACGTGATAGAGAGCGTTCAGGGGAGGAGGAAGCGACCTTGCACGGAGTGGTAGGAAGCCAGCCTGAACTGCAAGTGAGTGGTGCTCTGAAGGTGTCGAGGATCCGGCCCTGAGAAGAGCCAGAGGAAGAGCTAAGCGGAGGCTGGTGCTGAGACGCTGAGGTGGAGAAATTGGCATGTCCTGGTATGATGTCTCTGGATCCTGCGTAAATATAGGGACAGAGACATAAGAGGGACGCACAGGCCTGATAAGGAGGTTAGACCGAGGCCAGAGAGTTTAGATCTCATCTTAGAGGATGGGCTTAGAGTCAAGAATCCTCTGTGCAAGCTTTGTCCATGTCATATATTAGGTGTATGAGCTTGGGGGGTGGCTTGCTTCGCCTCCGCATCTGTGAAATTAGGGTAATAACAGTGCCTCCTTGATGAAGTTGTGAAGTTAAATCTGATAATGTGTGTGAAATGCTTCATATGTAGTAAGACAAATAGACATAAAGAGAGACGGAGAATACTTTTCCCCGTCAGATGGTCAGATAGGCAATCAGGTTCTGCCCAGTTGTCGTCCCCACGCTTGGCCAGAATCTAAAGTGGAAGTGGTTTCCCGGCATTACGTTTTCTCCCTGACTTTAAGCTGGAGAAACTCTTGCCTCTGGCAAGAACTTACTTCAAATCATTTGTAACATAAAGATTAATTTCTTCTAAAATTGAAAGTATGGTATGATAATACCAAAATAATAAGAGAAAAAGATATTATAATTCTACTATTTTAATTCAAGGATTTTTTTTCAATATTCAAATATTATACTAAATTTCTTGCCCTATGTGTGTGACTGGGCGTGCACACGTGTAACATGGTGGCTGAGGTCGAGAGTTACATTTCCCTTACCCCATCTACCAGTACACAACAGCCTCTTTGCAACCTATAATTAACTAGATAGCTGCAATTAATACACCACTTACAGTTAATCAAACAGTGGCTCAAATTAAAGCAGGTATTAAGTGAAGTTATTAGAATATTTGATTTTTTCTCATTTTGATTTTTTAAAAATACCTAGGTTTTTACATTAAGCAAAATGTCACCTGTTTAATGTGATCAGGACGTTGTGTTAGTAATAGTTGTTGTCAAACGTATATATACAAATACATTCATAACAATTGTAGTTAACAGTATGTACATTTTCATAAAACCTTTTACTATTACTGGAAGACCTCTGTTGTGAATTGACAAGAGTTCCATCATTTTAGATTTCCCCTGATGCTCTCTTTTCTCTGTCCTCTTTTCTGTGTGGCTGCCTCAATGACCCGGTGATTCACTCTCTGCTGCTAGCTTGCTGCCAGACTGCTACTGGAAATCCCTTGGAATCAGGCACAAGGCATTGATTGAAATTCAAGTCACTGCTAGATTCTAGCCATTGGTAGTTTATTCTTCTACCTGCTGGTAATTATTCTTCACCCCTTTCCTTTTGTTATAATCCTGCCCATTCCTGGTTTTGTTTGTTTGTTTGTTTGTTTTGGTTTTTTTTTTTTTTTTGCCTTTATAAGCCCTACCCCATCCCTTCTTGGTACTGAAAATACTTTGGGGCAGAAGCCAGTTCTCATTTGCTGGCTAATAAAGGACTTCTAAATTTTCCCAAAAAGTGGTGCTTCTCCCGTGTACTATTGTGTCACTCAATTATAACAGCTGAAGATTTCGCAAGTTAGCTTTTTTTTTTTTAAAGAAATGGAAGATGTTTTGTAGAAACAAGATTATTAATGTTTTGGTGTATTACCTCACTAGCCAGCTCTAGCATTTTATGGAATTTATTCTTTGGACCTTTCTAATAGTGATTCTGTTTCTTTCTAATGCTGATCCTACTTGCTTGTCTTTTCAGAAGACAGTAAACTTTCAATACCAATCCTCTTGCCCACACCAAATGACATATGCAAAATAAGTCTTTTTCGTTTGTTGTTGGGGAATCTTGTTCTCATTTGGGACAAGAGGATGATTGAGACCACCCATGATTCTGACAGCTGGAGGGAAGACCACACTTACTCTCAATATGTTGAGTCTTAAGAATTAAAGACTGATATCTGTTTCCATGATACTCGTCCACTGGACTACCTTTTGAGAACAGGAGATTGCTGTCTGAATAACTTTTAATGTACATGGCTGGTGAGAAGATCTTTCCCTGTAGTTCTCTTCCTCTAATTGCATGTAGACATAGGAGAAAGTAGAGGAGAAATAGTGAAAAAAAAAAAACTAAAAAAGAAGACTGAGCTCAGGCCAGACCTTATGACTGTCCCTCAGTAAGAATGAGCAAGGAGTAATTGAACACAAATGACTACTGTCTTGAAATAGAGTAACTTCTTGGTCTTGCTAAATCCTATTAAACTAATTACTGTGTTGATAAAAATATGGCAGTACTTTAATTAACTTTATGTTATGATACCAATAGTTGCATGATGGTATGTTTCATACTGAATATTCTTCTGGTCTAGAGGTTGACTACACTGATGAACTTTTTAATTAATAGCATATTTCACCTAATAGTCATGGGGGATGCCCTTACCGTAATAAGAGGTGCAAACTAGGAGTAGTATCCCTATGTCTGACTAAGAAAAAGTCACACAAATTTACAGCCACACGAGGTACAATCCAAGCTTATAAACAATTTGTATAATAGCAGATGCCCTTATACTTCTTTTTAAAATATTAAAACCTTAAGTACTGGAGTTTGATATTTCCCCTCAAAGATATATTTTTATAATCTCAAGTCTTTAGCTATGATAAACATAAAAATTATGAAAACTTTGACCTCTTCTCCTTTGGTGTAAATATTTGAATATGAAATTATAGATTCTTTACATTTCTCTTTTGTTTGCTTTTAAGGCTGGTTCAACTGCAGTGATCTAGTAACCATTTCATGCTTCTCCTCCTGGTTTCTCAAATTCCTCTTAGGAGACACTACTCTTTGGGCTCTGCACCCATGTCCAATACATTCACTCATTATTCTGATTAATTCATTAAAGTCATTTTACACATTTTTTCATTCAACAGATACTTTTACTGAGCAGCTATCATGTGCCAGGCATGTACTTTACTTAGCTATTCTATTTTTTTTTTTTAGTTATATTTCCTCCACATTCCTGCCTTGATCATTTCAAGCCGTTTGCCCTTATCTCCTACCCATCTCTATTTAAGGAGTGCCTTCTAAATAGATTTATATGAACCAATACTTTCTAGAGATCAATTTTCTGAGCCAGAGGAGTTTTCTCCTGTGTAACTAATTTGTTATTCTTCTTGGGTCCCCACATCAGTAAACATGTCTATTAAGAGAGAGTAGGTTAGAGGAGATGAGTAGACTGAGAAAAGAAAGTAGAAATGGAGAGTGGGTGGGGTTGGGGGGTGAAGGGAGGGGAGGGCAACCCAAACCTACTTGGGTCCTCCTGCCACATAAGGGGAGATTTTTATCATTTATCCTTTGTTTTTATAAAAAGACCTGTTACTCTATGCTTTGCATCTCTTATCTGTAATTTCAGTCATTGACATTGGGAGGCATACACACACACACACACACACACATACATACACACACACACACACACACACAGACACACGCGCACGTGCACGTGAAAGTAGAAGTGCAACATATATGGCAAACACTGTGCAAACCAAACCTAAGTTGCTTGGGATGGTTTAAAAATTTTATTTCCGTGTGTATAGGGTTTCCATTGCAGATATTAAAAGCTTTTTGGAACTAGGTACAGTAGTTATACAACATTGTGAGTATACTGAAAAGCCATTGAATTTTTCATGTGTGTGTGTGTGTACGTGTGTGCATGTACATTTGTGACAATGAGGGATGAATCCAGGACCTTTTCATTGAGCTGCATCTCTGGCACTTTTTTGTTTCTATTTTGAAACAAGGTCTCACTGTGATACTAAATCGCCCAAGCTGGGCTTAGGCTTGCAGTCCTCTTGTCTCAGCCTCCCGGGGTGCTGGATTTAGAAGTGTGTGCCACCACACCTGGTTTGAATTTTTTGTTTTCAAATGATTAATTCTATATTATGCAAATTTCACTCAGTGAAAAATTTAAAATCATACTTCACTGTTTATGTCCCTGTTGATAAAATTATAAACTTATCAATCTTCATTCCAGTTGTCTAGGGAATAATACAAATATAACCTCAGTCTATTGAGCAAAATGCTGTTGTGACCTAAGTCTTCCAAAACAGGAAGCTAAGGTTTAATTTAATGGGACAGCATTAATCCAGGGAGCTCCAAACACTCACGAGACACAACCAATCCATTCTGCTTTATGGCCTGCTTGTTCCACATGACTCTGAGTGCTGTAACAAGTAGGATCTCCACCTGTGGGTGGAGAGCAGTTCCTAATAACCACCTAATGATTACAAGCAGAAAGAATTCCTTATGGTTTGAGCTGGAGGGAAGAAAGGTTCTTTCTAGGAGGAGCAAGGGCAAAACTCAGAAATCTGAAGGAAAATATGGCTGGGATCTTGGAATGATGATGGGGAAACATAGCCAGCTAATCCTCATATCCATTAATATGAGTCTAATGATCCAGATCAGAAGAGAGATTTTGATTATAGCCAATTTGTTTTAGATTTTTGGAAGTAAATAATTATTTTTCTACATTTAATTGAAGGAAGGGCTGAAGACTTTTGCTGATTAAAGAAAACCTGTTTCCTTTTTTAATCCATCTTCCCTTCATTGTCCTGTCTGACCTCTTGATATTTTCTGTTTATTTTATTTATATTATTATGCAAATAATAGATTTTCCTAAAGTGAATGGCTTACAGTTGACAGAATGGAACATCAGTGCAAATATTGAGGAGTTTTTAAAAATGACACTAAGGAAAGATGGCTAGAAACATGGTCTAGAGGTCAAAGAAAGTGCCAGTACCTAAGATTCTTGGGTCACATGACAGAAGGCAACACAGTGAGTGGCCACCATGTATTGTGAAAGAGGGGGTCCTGAAGATGAAATCAGTTTTAGGTTAAAGGGGAAAGAACATACATAGGAATGTCTTCAAGTGTATAGCAAGTTTTGTTAAAATAATGTTTCCAGGGTTCATAAAATACTTGTTAGAGAAATAAGTTGAATTGATGAAGCAGAGCTGGACTAACCTGGAAAGGACTGAGGGTAAAGAAGAGGTCAGTAGAGAAGCGGGACAACCCCCCAGGATTGAGATAACGGGGACTAGGATTATTTCTGTGACAAGAATATCAAACCAATCATTTCCCATATTTCAAATGGAAGTGAAATGTGATGGTAAAGCACCTTCAATGGGGGAGTGTGAAGATAAGGAATTGCTAATGAATTTCAGCTATCACTTGCAAAATGAAGTGGTCACAAATGTGGCAACTCTGTGGCTTGAGTTCTTCTCATCCTACAAAGTTTCCATGTCTAAGCAGCACTGGCTCAAGGTTTACAATCAAAAGCCGTGGAAAATAGCTAGGTAGATCACAGGGTAGGATGCTATTTAAAAAAATTAAATTGTCTTTTACTGTAGAGCAGTTTTGTCTTTGTTCCAACTCTCTCTGCTTTGTGCTCCCACTCTCTTCTGTTGTTTTCTATAACCCATTCCAAGTCTTGGCTCAATTTTACACTCTTCACAAAACCCTTTGTCCAACTCACCTGCCTTACTTTTCCAAAAGCCTTGTTGTGCCTTTAACCAGCCCCACACAATTGAATATCAAATTATTCACTAATTTTTAAAATATTCTAAATGCAGACTTTCTCTTGAGATTGTGGACTCCTTGATTTTACACCTTTTAGAGGCAGCATCCCATACTGGCCTCAACTGAGATCCACTATGTGTGTGATGCCTTTCCACACCCCTCCCCTGGTGATTCACCCCTGCCTGATGACAGCCCCCTTCAAGCCTCCTTTGCACATATAGACCTTTATCGTGGTACCTACAGCTCTTAATGGCACGTTTTGATCATACACTTTTTTCCCTTAGCTAGGTAAAAACTCTGTGAAGCAGGGACCGTTCTTAATTAGTTTTATTAAACTCATACTCTCCATTTCCGGTTCAACTTTTCATTTTCATGCTTAGAGAGCTTTAAGTCTTATAAATCATTGAAGACATTTCTATTTTTCTTCAGAGACCACAGAAATCTTCAACAATTGTGTTTTTATGGTGGACAACAAAGAGCCATCCAATTGAGCTCAAGAGAAATCGGAGAGATCAAGAGTCTAAAAATAGAAATCATTTAAAATGAACCTGAGAACGGACAGACGCACATCAGTTATGCCAAATAGCAGACTGATATGACAGTAGTGTAAAATATTACTCATAAAAATATCGCTATCCTACATTAGATAAAGAACTTCCTTTCTCTACTTGGTCAGCCATATGTCTCTTACACCATGTGGAGCCAAAGGAACTAAATGGTGAAAGAAAGAATCCAAGAATTGTGTACTAGGAATACTCAATCTTAACATTGAGAGTCAGAATTCATTTTAAAACTCATTTTGTTCCATATTTACTAAATGACTTCTGGTTTTTAGTTTTGAGAGAGTATTGAGTCAAGTGGGAAAGAATTCACCATAATTTTTCCTCAATGTACACAGCATCCTCCCAAGAAAACATTCTTGCTTTGATCCGTGACTATGACAGCCTCAAATTATTATATGGGAAAACATATTGCTGCTGGTACTTACGTCTGGATAGCCGAGAATGATGTTGTGACAGGCATGATGGCTCCAGAATGTGGTTGATTTCAGTTTTTTTGGCTCCTGTATTTATAGGCTCTTCTGATTTGCATACATAATTACCTAAATGCCAAGCAATTACCCACTTTCCTCACAGGATGATTTATACATGTGAGAAATCCCTGCCCTTCACTAATCTTTCATATCTCCACCCAGAGTTGCACAAACAGGGACCAAGGTACCTTCCAGGTACCTTCTCCTAAAGCAAATCTAGGGACATTTCTGTAGCACTTGAGACTGAGTCTTGTTATTACTATATTTCCTTCCAATGGATCAATTATTAAAAAATGTTTTTTTCAAAAATATCTTTTTTTTCATTAAAGAAATTTGTACTCAGTCAGACCATACACTTCTAACTTATCTAAGTACACACTTTATTTTTATAATCTCCCTTATAAATTTCTATTTAACAAATGATTATCCAGATATCCAGAGAACTATTCCTCCCTGAAACAGTTCTCCCCATTCAAACTCTAATTTGGAACATAAAAAAAATATTTATTTATTTGTTTGTGTGTTTATTTAATTTTTGCAGACCTGGTGATTGGGCCTAGGGCTTTCACGATGAGTTACTTTCACAGCCATTTTTTTTTTTTTTTTAATTTTTGGTTTGGAGACAGCATCTCACTAAATCACTCTTTTGTGCAGGCTGAGTTAGAACTTGCAGCGCTTCTGCCTCGGCCACCCGGAGTGCTGGAATTACAGGCCTGAATCTGTCTCTGTGTGGACCTGGCTTTTGCCACCTCTCACTTTGTTCCCTTTGCAGGTATTTTCTCAACAGTTCTGCCCCAGTGGGCTGGGGTGTAGCTCAGTGGCTATAATACACTGGTTTTCTTTCTTTCTTATTATGCACAAGGCCCTGGGTTCCATTCCACAACACCACATAAAAATTAGCCAGCTGTGCTGGCACACGCCTGTAGTCCCAGCACTCTGGAGGCTGAGGCAGGAGGATTGTATGAGTTCACGGCCATCCTGGGTTACATAGTGAGTTTAGGACCAGCCTGGGCTATGGAGCAAGACCTAAAAACAAAAATAAGAAAACTGTAACAAAATGAACAAACAAACAAATAAAAAAAATCATTCCCACCACATGAAGCTTCTTGGTTGGGATGATTTATCTTGGTCTAGGTTTACCCAGATGCCTGTGTGAACAATTGGAGCAAATTAGGGAGAAGGCACAGAATATGTAGTCTGAGAGTGTGAAGGTCTCAGCCTTGTACTATTACTTTGGTCTTATGCAGAAAAGTCCAGAGGAGTTTCTCTCCTTTTTTTTTTTTTAACTCTTTTAGATTAAATTCATGTGTTAGTCAGCTTTTCATTGCTAATATAAAATACCTGGCACCCAAAATATAAAGAAGACATGTATTTGGCTCAGTTTCAGACGTTTCGGTCTATGATTGCCTGGCTCCAAGGCAAGGACATCATGGCAGTGCAAGCTGGTCTGGTCGTGGTAGCTGGGAAGCAGAGCAGAGGCGAGTGCCCGGCCCAGACGTAGTACCCAGAGTCACATCTGTACGACCCATGCAGACCCACCTGGAAGTGCACTTCACTCATCCCTTAGGTGGCTTTGGAGCCAGCCAAGTCGACAAACATCTTTGCCTGACACATCCTGTCTTCAGGTCTTTTATTGAAGACCTAAGTCAATCAATAAAATTCTAAGTAATTCTTATGATTACTTTTCATTTATTCTTGAAAAGGATCTGGACATTTTAATTGATATACCTCCTTGCCATTTTCTTCAACTGACTTTCTTTTACTACTACTACTACTACTACTACTACTATATTATTATTATTATTATTATTATTATTATTTTGAGACAGGATCTCACTCTATAGTCCAGGTTGGTCCTGGACTCACTATGGAGCCCACACACATGCTCACAGAAATCCTCTTGCCTCAGTCTCCCCAGTGCTAGGATTACAGGCATGTGCCACCATGCCCAGCTAATCTTTACACTGTTCTAGGGATTTGAGCCCAGGGCCTTGTACATGCAAGGCAAATGCTTGAACCATTGAGCTATGCTCTCAGCCTCAACTGACTGACTTTTTTCTCTTTTTCTTCCTTCCTTCCTTCCTTCCTTCTTTCCTTCCTTCCTTCCTTCCTTCCTTCCTTTCTTCCTTTCTTTCTCTTTCTTTTTTTTTTTTTGAAACAAGCTCTTTCTTTGTAATCCAGGCTTGTCCTAAACTTACTATGTAGCCCAGGCTGGCTTCAAACTCACAGCAATCCTGCTCCCTCTGACTTTCTAAATGTTGCTACATGAAATGGTTCTGCACCTAGGTGGCCACTGTGATGCAGAAAGTAGTCCATGAAAATGGGGGTGTGGGGAGTGAGACAGATGAAAGGAGAAAGAGGTCACACTGCAATGATCTTGTCATGCTTTTATAAGACAGAGATAATCACAAAATTTTGTTTCATTTTACTTTTTTCTTTTTGAGGGAAGGGATAAAAGGCTAGGATGAATAGTCTATCTGATGTTACTTGCTTCAGATTTGCAAGTCCATCATGTACGCAATGCCAGCCCTCAAGAAGATCAGTATAATACTCAGGATTTTGAATAATTTAATTCAGTATTTATGTACATTCCAAGAACACGGGTGATCCAGAACTCATAGGGCAGAGGTAGTAAGTATATTGCCACATTTCCCTGCAGTGTAATAGCTACTCTTACGTATGCTACTCTATGATTAACACTTTTAATGCATTTTATTATTAGTTCTCATAGTAATTCATTGTATATTAAATGTTATCTAAATTTCACAGTGCTAACATGCTTACTTTTTCACACTGTATATCTCTGAAATTGGATTGCATCATATGGTGAGTGATGTATCATAGTTACTGTCTGCTAGACAACACTTACGTGCTGGTTATCATTACCTCCTCAGTCATTACCTCTGGAGATGTGAAAGTAGCAACACCAAAGCATGGCTGAGAGGAAAATCTCAGAGAAAATCGTGGAGGCTGAGGCAGGAGGATGGAAAGGAACAGAGCTGTCTGGACAACTTAGTGAGAACCTGACTTAAAATTAAAAATAAAAAAAAGGGGCTGGAGATGGGCTGGATGTATAGCTTAGTGGTTACATTCCTTTCCTAACAAGCATAAGGCCCTGGATTCGATTACCCAGCACCGCATAAACTGATCATGATGGTACACACCTGTAATCCCAGCATTCAGGAAGCTGAGGCAGGAGGATTGCCATGTGTTTGATGGCAGTTGGGCTACATAGTAAGTTCAGGACCAACCTGGTTTTCTGTTACGTATACTCTTCATACCCTTTAGGCTGAAATGTTTGGCATTATGCTTAATCACCCTTATTCTTCTGAAGCATAAAACTTCCCATGTTACTAGTTCTGTGGCTGAAACTTTTGGAAGTAGTATTAGATTTCTCAGCGTCTCTGTTTCCATTGGCAAAAGAAAAATTTTAGGCAAAGTAAGACCCTGTCTCAAAAAAAGGAACTTTTATTCTGTATTTCTATAAAATGCATTAGAGATGCTCAAGGGGTCCTTGAATGGATAGGATAGTGAAACCAGAGGAAATCCATACAGTCAGGCCTGGGGGTCCATGGCTGTAATCCCAGCACTATGGGAGGCTGAGGCCAAGAGGGTCACAAATTTCAGCTCAGCCTGAGCAACTTAGCAACTTGCTGAGACCCTGTCTCAAAAAACCAAACCAAATCAACAACAGCAAAATCCACATGCAGAGATTTTGAACCAGCAGTATTCCTTCAAGAAGACCACATTCTCTGACAATGACAGTGACAGAGATAAGATGTATCCAATAATCACTTCGCCCCTCTTTTTTATGAGCATCTTAGGACCAGTCATATTGGTTGAAGCAGCATGAAAATAATACATTGTGTTAATATTTACAAGTTATATGGCTTTCTGGGTCCATATTTTAAATGATTCAGACTGCTTACTCCTATGTAACTTCCAGGAAAAAAAATGTATAAATATACTGGTCTGTCGGAAAAATAATGACGCATTTTGTACTAGCTTGTGCTAGACCATTTTTGGAAGTAATAGCGTCATTCTCATCTATGTTATTACTATGCCATTTGACATCTGACATCCCAGCTTCTAGTTTTAGAGATTTTATAACACATTGAAGGTGAAAGCCCAAACTGGGTGTTTTTTGCCATATTTTACTGTTTGACTTCCAAAAGGAGAGGAATGCACGTCAAGCCATGAGAAGCTGTGTGCAGTTTTGGTGACAGTGCTATACAAGAATGTCAGTGCCAACGATGGTTCACAAAGTTCTGTGCTGGTCATTTTGATCTCAACCATGCTCCTGGGTGAAGGAATGCCACCGCAGCTGAAGATGACACAATAAAGGCATCGGCCCAGTTAAACTCAGGTAGTAAGACGTGAGAGATTGCAGAAGCATTGACTATCCATCATTCTAGTGTTTATGACCACCTGGAGAAGCTAGACTATGTAAGCAATCTCGATGTTTGGGTTCCTCGTAAACTAAAAGATGTTCATTTGATGGCACAAATGAACATCTGCAGTGTGCTTATTAAAGGTGAGGAAAACAATCCTTTTTTGAAGTGTCTGATAACTGGTGCTAAGAAGTGGATTGTAGACAACAATATGGTGTACGGACAGTCTTGGTGTTGACATTGTGAATCACCTCAAATATCATCAAAAGCAAATATTCATCAACGGAAAGTTGTGCTGTCAGTGTGGTGGGATTTTAAAGGTGGTATGTTTTTTGAGCTCTTACCAAGGAACCAAATAATCAATTTGAATGTTACTGTTGACAATTGATTTGCTTGAATGAATCCATGATCCAGAAACATCCAGAGCTCATTGATCATTAAAGAGTTCTGTTCCATCCTGACCATCATGACAATACGAGACCACACACAACACCTGATCACCTGTCAAAAATTATTGGAGCATGGATGAGATGTATTGCCACACCCAGCACACTCACCTGACCTTGTGCCCTCGGAATTTTACTTGTTTCATTCTCTTCAAAACTTTTTGTGTCTGTATAATGGTAAATTCAGATGAAGCTGTAAATCAGTACCTTATTCAGTTTTTTGTCAAAAAAGACAGGTCTTTCTATGAATGAGGAATCATAATGTTCACTGAAAGAGCGCAAATGGTTATCAAAAAGTACGGGTAATCTATCCTTGACTGATCTTTGTTGTTTATATACGTGAATCATCTTTGAAAAACATACATTCGGATTTCTCTGACAACCCAATACTTTCAAATTACTTTTGGAAAGAAAAATCTTTTAAAAAATATTTACACAAGTAACAAGAAGATGGAAGTGAACATAAACTTGGTTATATAGATAGTAAAATTTAAGGAACTGTTATACAGATTTCATTATTGTGTTTGTGCTGATTGATCATAATTTTTTGGTTATTTTTGTTTGCAAAGTATATTGGGCACTCTGTGATATCTAGCATGAAACAGATTCCAGTGATAAAGGATATCACAGTCACTGATGATAGGGGAAGGAATTATCTTTTATGTTCCATTTTTATACTACATAGCTCACCACAGAACTGGGCTTGCTGAAGAAATGATCAAAGTACGATACAGTAGTATAGGCTGGGTTGTGATTTTTGGAGATGTGTATACAAGTATTGTAAGCAACTCTCAAGATCAAATGTAGCAAAAAAAGAATTAAAGGATTAAGTTTGTTAAGGATAGTGTCAGAGCAGTTCAAGAGGTGTATTTGGAAGCTAGGCATGATGGCACATGCCTGTAATCCCAGCACTTGAGAGGCTGAAACAGGAAATTGCCATGATTTCAAGGCCAGTGAGTTTAGGGCCAGCCTGTAATGCAGAGGAAGACTGTCTCAAAAGAAAGAAAAAAGAGTTTTGTAAGAAGGGCTGATCATAAGCCAGCCTGTCAGAGTTGAGAAACGCATCAATTCCTTCACCTATGCTTGACTCATATATACCCTGGACACTCATTGTGTGGAAAACACTTCGTAGGAAGTCAAAATTGCTAAGGACATTAGCCAGCAGAAAAAGTTCCCTTGGGTTAATGTCTGCACAAGGATGTTGAGAAACATATGAAAGAGAAGTCATCTATTTCTTACCAAAGGTCAAGAGAAAGGCTTTGGTTATCTATTATGGTGGCTTTTTTTTTCTTTTTGAGGTTTTGTAGCTCTTGTAATATTGTGATGATGCATTTCAGTTATGCTTTACTGCTTTAAAGATAACAGAATTCATGTTATCTCAAGAGAAATTATCATGCTGACTATGGCTGGAGAGGCTCCTCTGGAAAACCTATGCTGTCTGTCCCTCACTTCCAGTACCTGCTCACGTAACTGAAGACATATTATTTGAGTGAACATATACTTGCATGAATATATAACTCCTAGGAAGGTGCATGAAATATTTATGAAAATAAAGAAAATATAAATGATTCACTTAATTTACTCTATAGTTAGAAAAGTAAAGTATATTTTATAGAAACAATATCTAAAATTTAAAAAATAAAATAATCAAGGCCTTGTGTTTTTGTCTGTGTGTAGACATGCAGTCTATTATTTACTGAGAAGCAAAACATCCTGACGTTCAAGCTTAAAGCATGACTCTTATGACTCCTATGACTCATAATTTCTGTTTGACTTCAAGTCCTATTGTCCAATAATTGCTTCATTGGAATTATATGAATAATCACCTTGTTTTCTGTGTGCTAGCTGAAGAGAAGGAGGCCTTTTGATTTCTCCTGAGAAGTTGCTTCCTCTGTGGCCTACCTCACCATGACACCATGACACTTCGATGGGGTGACTGCTTTCCAGAGCAGGGGATGGTGAGCTGAGCCAGGAGGCTGGTTAGAGAAAGTACGATTCCCTCTGCCCCTTAAATATTCTCATCCACTCAGCTTAGTGCTCAGTATGACCTTTAAGACGTCACAACTAGGCAGAGGAGTACAAAGTGTAAGGATATAGCTGAATAAAATGGGCCCTGGTAGGAGGTTTGATCTTGGCACTTTCAACACTAACCGCGACCCTTCTTTAATTGACATTTGATGACTAATCTAAGCCAAAATTCTCCTGTTTTGGGACCAGAGATTCTAAGATAATTCCAGTTATTTTGTATTTTCTTTAGTATAAAATTAGTTTTGTCAGGTAAGAGGATTTATGATTTCTTTTTAAAGAAATGCTGTGAGTTTGTTGCCCAGTGTGACTTTTGAGCTTTTGAAGTCTATGAACATCTATATCCCTCCAATTTTTCATTATGTTTGGCTCTTCTTTATAGGCAAAACCATGCCAGCAGACAGACTTCACTAAAAACATTCCATGATTGAGCTGGAGGAATGGGACAGAGGTTAAAACAACTGTCTAGCAAGCAATTGGGTCTGATTCTTCAGCACCACATAAACTGGGTATGGTGGTGCATGACTGTAATCCCAGCACTTGGGTCTCCCCAGCACTGAGACAGGAGGATTACCGCGAGGCCAAGGCCAGCCTGGGCTCCAAAGTGAGTTCAGGACCAGCCAGGCCTACAGAGCAAGACCCTGTTTCAGAAAAAAAAAAAAAAAAAAAAAAAAAAAAAAAAAAAAAAAAAAAAAAAAAAAAAAAGGTTAGCAAACTCTTTGCTTTCGTCTTCTTGTCCAACTTCTTTCACAACCTACAAGGCACAGATGCTATTTGTGGGCATGAAAAGAAGTCATTTTGCAAAGAGTCAGGCATAGCAAGACCATTTTTTCCTGTCTTTTTATATGTATTTTCTGTTAACACCATATATCACAGCACGCTAGATTTCGACTGATTAGCAGGACCTTGGAATTGTATCTGCTTGGTGAAGTTTATCTGTTTATAATGACATTTAGGGTGAATTGAGAAAGAAAATCAGCTGAAGTCAAAGCTACCTGAAGTACTTAAGTGGATTAAGAATATGACTGTAAATATCTCATCATTGGAGAGACACTACAAGCTCTTCACCATCAACGTTCCTCATCCCTTGTAAATACCAATGGCCCAGGGAGACCTTTTTATTTGAGTGCATGCATTTGTTAGAGTTGACAATAAGTGAAGATCACAAGGGAACCAGTTTTTAATATTCAGATGTACTTGAATTAATAAAATGTGTGTGTGTGTGTGTGTGTGTGTGTGTGTGTGTGTGTGTATCCCTATACTGGTATATATGATCCACTGTTTTTAGTAGGAAGGGACTTTATAACATTAAAAAATATTTCCACTAGATGCATTATTTTCCTGGAATGTTTTTAGGAGAATATTCATGGGACCTGAAATACGCAAATCGTGAATGGAAAAAATTCATATTACATGGCTGAATAATAATCATGTCCTGTTTCCATGGGGATTTGGGGGAAGCTGATCCATCCCCCTTACAGCTTAAATAGTATCCAGAGTCACATACAGAGAAGTTATAAAAAAGATTTAAAAACTTAAAATTAATAGCGCTGAGTTCTCTGCCCTTCTTCCTTATCCTCTCCTCATGTACATAAAATTGGTGACACCACAAACAGTAGTCATCTTCTTGTGATAAATATGATTCATGGCTACAGCAGCCCCTTGTGAAATCTCATTTCATACTACCTAATTTTCATGGCTGCCTGAGGCTGGGACTTGAGAAATTTCTTATTATCATCCTCATACCTTGGACTTTAGACTGAATTTGGTATCACCCTGACTACTAATACAGGATATACCGATGCTATCTGAACACGGCTGCTGATCCATGAGATAATTCTTGCTATTCCTTTTGTTCTGTGTCTGCCTCTGTCTTTTTTTGTCTGTCTGCTAAGTCAAAGGCTATATTAATATTTTACAGGTATTTGTTCATTTATGTGTAGATCTTTATATCTATATCTATCCATAGAGATATATATTGATACATATATGTAGAGATTGATGAGTTTGTTTCCCCCCAATTTTTTCAGTTTTTATCTATTTTAAAAGAATGGTATCTAATGACCAATACCTAATTAATAGTTTTTCTCTCTTTCTTCTCTTGTGTGTGGTTGGGAATACCAGGTTTGTTTGGCACCGCTTTCCTCTCTAACACATCGTCAGCAAAATGTAGCAATAATAAGACTTGAAAACACTCAAATTCCTAAAACATATTTCTGAGGGATGGGAGAATATAAATTTATCTCTTAGATATGTAGAAGAAATCTTGTTCTAATTCATAAACAACTGTTGTGTGATAGGTGAGAACTGTTTTTAGAGTCGAAAAGGTTAATTTCCATATTTAAAGTTACATGACTATTATATATTATAATTTTTAAGGATTAAAAAATTTCAAATCATAAGCCAATTTCATGCGGCTCAACCTAATAGTCCAGAACTATAGTGGTGAACTCTGTTTTCTACTCTACTCCAGAGTCTTTTTTTGGTACTAGGAGTCAAGCTCAGAGCCTTTACCATGAGCTACATTCCCAGCTCATTCTTGTTACTTTTGGTTTTGAGGCAAAGTCTGATTAAGTTGCTAAGTTGCCCAGACTAGGCTTGACCTTGCAATTCTCCTGCCTCAGCTTCCCAGAATGTTGGGATTAGAGGCATATAACACTAGCTTTGATTAGTGTTATTTCTTATACCCATTGTTTATTACTTTAACAGTGAATTAAATTATTTTTATTTAAATATGTGCAGGGGCTGGAGGAATCGCTCAGTGGTTAAAAATGCTTGCCTAGCAAGCTCCAGGTCTTGAGTTCGATTTCCCAGCACCACATAAAGCTGAGTGTAATGGTTCACTCCTGTAATCCTAGTGCTTGGAAGGCTGAAACAGGATTGCCATGAGTTCAAGGCCAGCCTGGTTCCATAATGAGTTCAGGACCAGTCAGGACTCCAGACCCAGACTCTATCTCAAAACCAACAAACCAAACAAACAAACTAATAAATAAATAAAAATAAATAAATCTGTACAAACATGAACATAAACCTCTGATTCATATATTTTATTAAATTATATGGGCAGTAATCATAAAAATTAAATAAAAACAATAAATAGAAAATCAATTGATTGATATGTATACTGAGCTGGGTGTGATGGGTCAGTCCCGTAGTACTAGCACTCTGGGAGGCTGAGGCTGGAGGTTTGTAAGTTTGAATCCAGTCTGGGCAATTTAGCAACTTGGTGAGCCCTGTCTCAAACTTAAAAAAAATAAAATGTGCTGGTCTCTGTTCAACCCCTGATACCACTAACAAACATGTAACAATATCAAAGGTATTGTTTTAATGAAACAAAACATGAACCAAGCTTTTTAAAAAGTCATTTTTTAACACAGCATGCACATTAGTAGTGTATTCCTCAATACCATACTGACGAATGAAAAAGAATATTTCAAGAAATATCTACACTGTTTGCTTTCCTTTTTTCTCTTCCTTCTTTCCTTCCTTCCTTCCATTCTTTCTTTTGCCTGTCCTGGGGCTCAAACTCAGGCCCTACATGTTCATCCCTTTTGAATTTTTTTTTTTTAAATTTTGAGAAAGGATCTGGCTAAATCACTAAATTGTCCAGGCCAGGCTTGAACTTGTGCTCTTCTGTGCTTCCAGACCCAGTCTCCTAGAGTGCTGGTGTTTCAAGCATGCACCACCACGCCTGGCTCTTCTTTGCTTACTACTGTGCATGAACATTGAAAGCTTCCACGTTCAGAGACAAAATTTATATAGCACATCTGTTCATTTATGACAACTTGTCTTTTACAGCATTTTCTCTGACATGACTCAGTTCAATTCTCCCACCACTTGTTCCTATTCATACTACTTGTAAAACTTTCACTCCTTAACACAAAGCCTCTGCTTGGATTGAACCCATCATTCCTGTATTACATTTGCTTCTTGTTTTTCTTTTTGTTTTTCTCTCATTTTTTGTCCTAAGTTAGACAAAGTAGCCTATGACTCCTCAGCATCAAATGGTTTTTACATAAGCAAAGGAAAGTCTCAGTGGATTGATTTTTCTATAAAATGGACTGTAAATTAGAAGTATACCACAGTTATATATAACTCCATAGAGAAATTAAAGTCTTTGATTGGCAGAAATGAAAACATACACACCAAAAAACAAAAACAAAATCAAAACAGACAAACAAAAGCTATCTCAAGCCATGCGGTAAGCATATGACCTGACCTTGCAATGTTCCTGGTGGGCAGAAGTGATTTTAAAGTTAGAAATTAACAACAGTACTTAGAGACATGAGTTTTAAATCTGTACATGGACATGGAAGGGGATGGACCTGGGTGAATGTAAGGCCAAGAAAACTCTCTCCATGATTCTAGGGAAACTCAAAGGGAACTTTTGAGGCCTAAATTTCTCAGAAGGAAGAAAATAGAAGTTCCTGCAAGAAACTAAAACCTCAAGTTTATCTCATAGGTAGATCTGAAATATGACTCTCTAAACTGTATATACATATATATTGGAGCTTCCTACATGGCCCGTGTGAAAAAATAATGTAACGCATAATTCAACAGCCTGGAAGAAGCAAAAATCAAATAAACAAACAAGCTGTTCTGGGGGATAATACCAGATCCAAGATTACACAAGAAAATGACTCCCATTCATGTTAAATCCAAATTTTAAAACTTATAAAATACAGGAAAAAATACTCTACCATGTGTGAAATAAATGAAAGTTGGCAAATAGCAGATTTGCACACTGTCTCCCAAGAGAGTTAGCTTATAGCACTATCAAATTAATATATTTAAAGTAATTTAAAAGATAAGAAAGCATAGACACTACAGGAAAATAAGGTACTTTCAAAGGTTGACTTTGAAAGGTTGACTTTTTCAAATAGGATTTCTTTTTTTGTTTTTTCCCCTTCATTATTATTTCCATTGGCACATGTCTGCATATACAATAATCACATATAACTAGGGGAATTGGTGCATATAAATACCACATTTTGAACATTTTTACTTCCTGTTTTCCTTCCTGCCCTAACAGCCCTTCATTCCTAGGTCCTCTTCCCATCTCCACAAAGTCTGCTTTCTTATTTTCTGTCTCCTCTATTTTGCTCTTTGAGTTGTTTAATATATTGTGAGTTTCTCATATAAGAGAAACCATGTGGGGTATTACTTTCTGTGTCTGATTTGCATTGCTAAGCATTATGGTGTCAAAATGCTTCCATTTTCCTACACATGACTCAAGTTTATCTTTATTTATAGTGGAATAACACTTCATTATGCATATATACATTTTCTTCATCCATTCATCCTCTGATGGATATATAGGTTGCCTCCAAAATTTAGCTATTATGAGTTATGTTGTTATAAACATGGGTGCACATGTATCTGAAGATAAAAATTTAAAAATAGGGCTGATATTTTAAAACTTAATTATCTATGTTGTGGTTTGGATCTAGAATGTTCTCTAAAAGCCTCATGTACCTGTGAATACTGTGTGCTATTGGGATGTGGGGCCTGGCTGGAAGGGGCAGATGCTTGGGGTTTAGCCTGGAAGATTAGCTCCACCTTTCCTCTCAGACTTGGGACAGCTCTTTTGTGCCATGCCATGAAGGACTTTCCTATAGCCTCACCATGTTTTCCGCCATTGCCACACACCCATAAATGAACTGAGACCTCTGAAACTATGAGCTAAAATAAATTTTTCCACCCTTTAGTTGCGGATGTTGGGTATTCTGTCCCTGTAACAAAAAAAGAAACTAAGACTATCTAGATAGAAAATTAATGTCTTGAAATGTACATCTAAGTATGTACCTGTAAGAAATACACATGTGAGAAACAGACATTTATGCTAAGGTAGATTTTGGTGGTATGATTGCCTTCTGAATTACCCATAGGCCTATACATATCCCTCATCCATGCACCTGTAGATAGCTCTTCACCTATGCCCCTGTAAGTAACCCCTCACCTGTACTCTTATAAGTAGTAAACTTTCTTAATAAACTCACTGGTTCACCAATTTAGATTTTGGTCTGTCTGCTGTGCTCTGTTTGGGGTGAACAGACATTAATGTTCATGTATCCCCAGAAATTTATCCATGCAACTGATATGGGAGATGTAAACACTAACATGGCCTACTCTGCATAGATGATGACTCATGGAAACTGGACACTGCCTCCTGGGACTTGCCTCTCTCTCTCTCTCTCTCTCTCTCTCTCTCTCTCTCTCTAGTCTCTCATTCACTTCTGCTTCTCTTACCTATTTGCTTTCCTCACTCACTTTAGCCCTGTGGTCTCAGGGCCTTAAATATCTCCATGGAGGTCCAAGGGTGTGTTCCACATGATGGAAGGAGACATACCATGAGCCAAAGGGCAGGTGCCACACAAGTTATGCCTGTGGATAATGACCAGTTGGCTGTAGAATGTGAATATATACAGAACGTGAATCTAAATAGTTTAATACACGGAACATAAGAGAATTTAAGTGATGGAGAGGAAATGAAGGACATTTCTACTATCAAATATGAATTTCTTTCTTTTGTTTGAGACAGGGTTTTGCTCTTTAGTCCAGTCTGGTCCTGAGGTCACTACATAGCCCAGGCTGGATTTGGATTCCTGGAAATCCTCCTGCCTTAGCTTCCTGAGTGCTCAGATTACAAGTGTGTGCCACCACACCTGGTTAATCTTTGTGTGGTCCTGGGGAATTGAACCCAGGGTCTTGCTTATGCTAGATGAGCACTTTAACCACTGTGCTACTTCCCAATCCCCCAGCAGGAATTTTAAAGAAAAGAATGGAAATTAAGAGACAATATTTCAAAATGTAATGACAGAATTTTGAAAAGAAAGGCAGGAATTTTCAGAATAAAGAATTATAAAATACTTTAAAGAAATATTAAGACAACCAAAGATGTCTTCAAAATGATCCTTAAAGGGCCCATTAGTCAAAATGACAGTAGCCTTTTCTAGAGAAATCATCAAGGTCTGAGCCAATGGAATGAGAGTTTTAAAACTGCCATCTTAGACTTATACCCCCAATTAAATAAACATTAATTATGAGAGAAAGATAAGGCATATGAAGGATGTTTAAAGACAAAATAGAGAAAAATTTACTACTCACAAGTTTTTGCTGCAAGAGCCACTGAAGGGTACACTCTATGATGAAGCAATTTAAACAGAGAAGGAAGAAACATGGTGGAGGGGTTGAATGAGATGGAAGAAAAGAAGGGCATAATTACTTTCAACCTCTCACTTTGTTTTTCCACCTTTTTCCACTCCAGAAGGACTTGTCTCTATTTTTGTGACTAGTTGCTCTCAATCACACTGTCTTCATTCTATGGAACTTCCGTCTAGTTTTTATCTTCTTCCCTGGCACACCATGGGCCTTAGCATGCATTTTAGTAAGGTGGTGAGGAGCATGATTAATGAGGAGAATAAGAATCACCTGTTCAATATATTCAAAATATTAACCGTGTCATGCACATATTCATTCCGTTAAATTATCATTGAAATGAAAATTTAAAGTCCCGTGTCTGAACAGGCCATTAATTTGAAAGGTCTGCTCAATAGCATTTGGCTTTTTCACTCTTGGTTATTCCAATTTGTTCTTAGCAACAGGCTCATTTCATCATGATTATAGGTTTGTCCCAAGCCAATGGGTCAACATGCATTCATTGTTTTGTCAAGAAGCTTTTTGGTTTTTTTTTTGTTTTTTTTCCATTGAGGTAGGGCTTGTGTGTCAGAGATGTGCCTACGGTGTAGCTGGCTTTACTGTTCAAGGTAACCTTCTCTAAGAATGAACATTATTCTATCTAGCATGGTTAATGGGTGTAGCATTTGTGTTGGCATGTAGGCCCACAGAAAGCTCTGTTTCTAGGTCCACCCTGTCTCTCTCATTTTGAGAACACTATGCTGAAGCCATAGGGAAGGTGTTGTATGGCTACATGACAACTTTAAGCTTTAAGAACTGGGCAGTGCTCATTCTCAGACTCGTTCTCTTAAAGTCATTTGAAATATTTGGTAAGGAAGGATTTCATTTTCCTGATATTTGTCTTCATTAAGGAGAAAAAGACATTGGATCATAAATGGCATTGACATTCCGCGGTTTCAGTGGCTGCTGTCCCTTGCCTGCTCCTGTTAAGTCACTTTTGTTTAGGCAGTGGGTGGAGAGTTGGTGATGAAACATAGCCCACAATGAGGAAGGAATGCTTCCATCAATACAAGGAACTGGAAACACGGCTAATCTAGATAAAGAAGATAGGCTACTCAATGAATAAAGCTTTAGTGTTTCTGTAGGAATTTTATTTTTCCTGAAAATGTCCCTTTTCAAGATGTGGCACAGACATCTTGACCTGATCTGATAAGACATATTCAGTGAAATAAACATTACAGCTCCGTTTTATGAAAAAGTAGACAAATAGAAACAGAGAAGAGAGGGGCAGCACTAACCCAGTGTAAGGTTGTCATCGTAGGTAATCAGAAAGATCCTAGGTCCTTTATTTCTTTTTAGGTCTCCTTGCTTAAGGGATAGATGAGTTAGAGTAGACAGAACTTCACAGGACATCTCTTATTGCCCACTGAGATGCTACTTTAACCTTGAGAGGGTTACAGGAAGATATTAATGTATTTTTTCTGGTTTAATTGAATAACCCACTTGTCTTCATAAGCTTTATGTTTTTATTGAAATGTTACAGCTCAGTATTCAAGCATCATAGGGTTTTTGTTAAAGAGTGGATTGAATACATGCTTTTATCTTTCCCAAAATTGTATTAAAATTGCTCTAAGGAACTTGACACAGAGGGCTGGGGCATAGCTCAGAGGCTAGAGCACTTGCCTAGCAAGTGCAAGTTCCTAAATTTGATTTTCTAGCACCATAAAAACCAGGTAGGAGTATTGTTGACTTCAGGATGAGTTGGGACCACAGAGAAAGTTTCTATCCAAAAAACAAAAGGAATTGGTTTAGAAAGTTTTTTTTATTTTTTTTAAATTTTTATGTATTTATTTTTATTATTATTATTATTTTTTGCTCCCAGACAGAGTCTCCCTGTGTAGTCAAGATTGGTCCTAAACTCACACTGTAACCGTGACAGGTCTCAAACACTTGACTATCCTCTTGCCTCAGTCTCCCAAGTGCTGGGACTATAAGTGTGCATCACCACACTCGGCTTATATGGTGCTGGGGAATCAAACCTAGGGTCTTGTACCTGCTAAGCAAGTGCTCTAATGCTGAGTTATACTCCCATTCCTGCTTAGAAAGTTTTGAAAGAATGATAAACAGAAGAAAAGATAGTGGACATTATAAGAACTTGTAAAGATGCCAAATGAATATCAAAGTAAATTACCCACTTACACACAAATAGTGACTCAGCAGTCACTGAGATAGGCATTGGGAAGAAAAGAGTAAAGACCAAGATCCTAATCTCATGGATCCCACATCTCAGTGGATAGTAGAAAAAGAACCAACGGTAATAAAGGTAATTTGAAATGGCTACGGGTGGTTTAACTACCGAGAATAAACAGACAGCACTAGATACAGAGATTAGGGTAGGGTCATTAAGCAAGTGCTCTTTGGACTGAGCTCTGTTTGATCAGAAAAAAAAAAAAACTGAAGATCTGGGTGAAGAACTGGTGAGCAAATACAGCAGGACAGTGACAAGGGCAAGCTTGACATGCTTGAAGAAAGAAAGGGAAGCATGGCGGTGCTTTAAGCTGGGCGACATAGAAGGCAGCCCTGGAGATGTAGCTGCAGACAGAACAGTGAAGATCTTGAAAGCCTTGGTGAGGATTTGGAGTCTGTCATGTGCCACGGGAAGACAAATGGAGCTTTAAACAGGAAAATGACCTTCCTCAGTTTGTCTTGAAAAGACTATGGTGCTAAGCACATATACAAGAGAAGTAAAAACACGCCCACACAAAATTTGTACATGAATGTTCACAGCAGCGTTATTTTTAATAGCCAGAAGGTGGAAACAACCAGATGTTCATCAGCTGATGAGCAAACAAAAGGTGGTTTATTCGTACAATTGGCATACAGTTTGTCCATAAAAAGAATGAAGTGCTGGTACATGCTGCCGCCTGGATGAGCCTGACAACATTAAGTGGAATAAGCTGCTTACAGAATGGCATAACGTGTGAGACCAGACAAACACGAAGACACAGAGAGTAAATAAATGGTTGCCCGACATTCTGAGGAGTAGGATGATTGGAGTGGGGCATAGCTAATGTGCTCAAGGTTTCTTTTTGAGGTAATGAAAATATTTTAAAGTGGATTGTGATGATTATTACGTAATTCTGTGAATATAATCATTGAATTGTGCTTTCAAATGAATAAATTGTACAGCATGTGGATTATATCTCATAAAGCTCACTAGGAATTCTTTAAATTTTTTTTTTTTTCCTAGACGTCTTTCTCTGTAATCCAGGCTGGTCCTGAACTCACTATCCTCTGCCTGGTTTATATAGTGCTAAGGAATTGAATTTAGGACCTTGCATTTAGCAAGTGCTTTAACCTCTGAGCTGTGCCTCAGCCCTCCATGTAAAATTCCTTAGAGCAATTTTAGTACAGTTTTGGGAAAGATAAAAAGCATGTATTCAATCCATTTTTAAATGAAAACCTTGTGGTACTTGAACTCACTATGAAGTCCAAGCTGGCCTCAAGCTCAGGCAATCATCCTGTCTCAGCCTTCCCAGCACTGGGATTACAATGTGTGTCACCACATCCAGTTTACATGGTGCTGGGAAATTGAATCCAGACCCTTGTTAGGCTTGCTAGGCAAGTATTCTAACTGCTGTGCTATTCTTCCAGGCCTCCCTAGGAATTCTGATAGCTTCTCGCTGGGTTGACTAAGAAATGTTTAACGGGGAAATCAGGGCTTGAATCTATGCTAAATAGGTAGAGGAAATCTGCATTTACCAAGGACATGTAAAAGTTTGTTACAGCATATAAGTAGTGTTGGAGTATAATGCATGATTGATTGCTAAATAATTTTCCAAAGGATGTTTTTATTCTGCAGTAAAAATGCTCAGGAAAAAGAGTATTAATGGTCAAGTAAGTTTGACAAATGGTCATATTGTATGGCTTCTTAGAGACTGTACTTTATCAGCTGTTAAAAACTTGTGAGAATCTGGGCCTGATAGCAGAAACCTACAATTCCAACACTGTGAAAACTGAGGCAAGACAACTACAAGTGCAAGCCTAGCCTGGACAACTTAGCAATTTAGTGAGACCCTGTCCCAAAATAAAAAATAAAAATGGCTGGATATGTAGCTCAGTATAAAGGTCCTGGGCTCAATCTTTAGTACCACCACCGTCACCACCACCAAAAGAAGCAAAAGTTGAGAGAAATCCTGCATCCTTTGTGGTTCAGAATTATAGTGTCTGCTCACAAGAGGATTCAGAGCTATCTTACTGGACAATTTCCTTGTTTCTCGGCATTGAGGTACAGGATGGTAAGACTCAAAATAGACACCCAAAGTTAAACTTGGTTAAGAACAACCTGAAATGTTATCTGACTGCCTAAACTTATCAAATAGACAATTGCCATTTTCTGTGTGGGCAGGCACAAACTGTGAATATTCTAATGCTAAGGCATAATGAAATACTAATGGAGGTTTCCAATGAAATTTGAGGCCACTAAACTTTGGCATAGTAGAAAACTAAAGATCAAGATTTTGTGAACCCTTTCAGTTAGGTCAAAGAAGGGACACAGACGAACCAAACATATAGCCAGCATAATGGGAATTGGGAGCAAAAATATATTGCCTTTGTCTTAGTTACTTTTTCATTGCTGGAACAGAATACCCAACATAAACAACTTAAAGAAGGGAAGATTTATTTTAGCTCACAGTTTCAGAAACTCTCAGTCCATTCATAGAAAACTGGCCATGATGGAAGCACATAGCAGAGGCTCAGCAGGAGAGGAGTTTTTCACAGTATGGCAGACAGGAAATCAAGTCAGACAGGAAGGGTGAAGCTAATGTACACCTTTCCAAGTATGGTCTCAGTAATCTGCCCCACCAAGTGAAGCCCCAGTGTTCTGCAACTTTGGGGCCGAGTCCTAGTGTTCTACCTTTGCAGGATCAAGCCCCAGTGATCTGTTCCTTCCAACCTGCCCCTCTTATAGCTATGGTTCCATAGCTATTCCACAACATCCACACACATGAGCCCTCATGACCTTATACTTGGGTAGCATTGTCACCGTTGCCAACTGCCCGTGAATAGACTGAGATCTTGTTAGATAATGTGGTAGGGGCCTGGGCTTGCCCCTCTCAGGACTAAGAAATGAGGCATTATGGCGTCAGCACTGTGGAGACAACATGACCTTGTCAGTAGCAAGCACCATGCACACGTGCGCGTGCTGGCACTACCTTGTACCTTCAAGCAGTGCTCTGTAACTTTAGACTATAGCTTTGGTTTCACTGTCTGGTAGACTTTAAAGTGGCCACCCACAATTACCTGTTGCCATGTAGGGGAGACAAAGGAGTCAACACTCCATTTTTCTAGGCTCAGCCTCTGGATATAAATCTTCTGAGTCAAAGTGCTGGCACTAATAAAGGCTGCTTCCTGCTCAAGCCCTGGTGTTCACATAGCCTGTTACAATAGGGCACAAGGGATGAAGGGGTGAGGGGTAAAGGATGAGGGTATAAAAGGGCATAAAAATCACAAGGCATAATGCATAAGGGATAAAGCAAAAGGATAAAGAGAATTCAAAAGTACTTAAAGGGTGATTATACAGTGAACAGAGAAGAGCTTCTAGGCTGCATAAGTGATTTAGCCAGCATAAGGATTAGAGATTGGGCTTTTTAGCTGGTATGTGGGTCTGGATTGGGTAGAAGAGGATAAAGTGGTGTGCCTAACTGGGAGAGCAGGGTGGAGGGCTATGGGTTGAAGAAGACATGTTCCCACTAGGGGTCAGTGTTGTCATCATCGGTTGGCCAACTGCTGAGGCCAGCCAAGTTACATTGGACCCGGAGAAGTCAGGTTACTATGTCCAGGAAGCAATGAGGGAGTAGCAGTCTATCAGCCAAGGTCATACACAGAGAGCCAAGCTGCGCATGTGGGAGCAGCCAAGAAGTTATGGCACAAAAACCGCATACTTTCTCCTCAGATATTTCTGAGGCAGTACTCTGGCAGCAGTATTCTGGGTCTAGCCTCCATTGGCAGCTGGGTTCCAGAAACATAATAAGACATCTGAGATTGACGTGGATTAACTCAACAGTGAAGTTGCTCTAGACATTCTCATCTCAACTCCCGCATCTTATTTATAGTTTTTACTTGATAACTGTTTTAGGAGTACTCACCTTGTGCCTGGTGCTCCACTGGTACCAGCTATACAGCAGAGAGCAAAACAGGAAAATTCCTTCCTTTTAAGAGCCAATATTCTAATATAGGGGCCCAAATTAAAAAGAAATCTATAAACATATTACACAATAAGGATAAAACAAACAAAAATATGTCAGATAGATATGAGAGTCAGGGTAATGGTAGCAGTAAAGGGCCTTTGTAGAAGAGTGATTGCATGGGAGAGCTTGTAGCTCAGTGGTTAGAGAGCACTTACTTAACAAGCACAAGGCCCTGAATTCAATTTCCCAGCGCCACATAAGCCAGGTTTGGTGGTACATGCCTGTAATCCCAGTACACTGGAGGCTAAGGCAAGAGGATGACTGTGTATTTGAGGCCAGCCCAGGCCACCTAATGAATTCAGGCCTAACTTGGACTACAGAGCAAGACTTTGTCTCTAAATAAATAAATAAATAAATATATAAGTGATTGTGAAAAAAGATTTGCAGGAAGAGAGAAAACAAGCTTTGGAAGGAATGGCACACGCAAATACCCACCCTGGAGAACATGTCTGGCTTGTTCAAGGCACAGCATGAAGGCTGATATAGCTAGAGTGAGAGTAGTAACAGGATGTCAGACTGTGTGGGGCTTCACAAGTCAGAATAAGGATTCTGCCTTTTCCCTGAAGTGACACAGTAAACCATGGAAAGTTTTTGTCACTGGACAGGATCCAAGTGTGACGGTGTCATTAAAATCTATACTTACTGTGATGACTAGAGTGACTCCATTTTGCAGGGCGTATGCTATTCAAGTCATGTATTTGCTGTGTAAGTTTGTTAAACTTATATAATTTCTGTAACTGCTGTTAATTGTATCAAGTGTAAATGTGCCATAAGAGCCTCTGACTTCTGTAACCTTGTAATTTTCTGTAACCCTAAAGTATTGCAACTCTCTGCACTTTTGTAATTCTATAATTTTCCTTAACCCCAAATTGTTATAACTGTCTGTAACCAAGTTGTGATTTTATCTTGTGATGCTTTAAACTCTGGCATTTCCCAAGAACTATTGACTAGATGTTTTTCGCTTCTGTATTGTGCTTGTGGGCTTATCAGGATGTTCCCAGAGTCAGATGATAGGGTAGAGGCTGAATAGCCCTCTCACAATCCTAACTTCAGTCAAGTAGCTCCTGCCACAAGCAACAACTGGGGTCAAACTTTGATTGGTTATTTTGTAATAACATAACAAGCCCACTGAGGAAAGCACGGTACCCTTAAATGTCAGTCTTCTTAAGATTATGATTGTGCAATTAAAATTCTCCTTCTATTTACTATACCTCCTTCCTCATTTTTAGAAACGAATGACATGATCTGATTTAGAAAGTGAATGTAGGTTAAAAAATACATAAAAGGACTAAAAACTCAGGTTGCTCCACAAATTAGAGGTCAGGGAAAAGAAGGAAGAATGAGCAAAGGAAACTCAGGACTGGCTAGAGATGTTACTGGCCACTCACAGGTCATCTGCTTAAGCTTGTTTGCTCATCCCTGACCAAGAGAGGCCATATATTATGGTAAACGGGAAAAAGGATGTTTTTGTGACATTGGTTTGTCTTCTTCTATAAGGTGTCTGTATGTATTCTTTGTCCATTTTTAAATTGGGTTGCTTGTTTCTTTACCGCTGGGTTTTTTTTTTTTTGGGGGGGGGGGTGTATATCTTTTAAAATTTCATCCTTTTAAATGTTTTGCTCTGTGTTCTTTTTGCTCCTAAAATTTCTGATGTTAATCTATAATCATATTCTTGATCCTCTTTGTCTAAGTTTTCTCCCCTCTGATTTTTTTTTTTTTTTGAGACAGGAACTCACTCTTTAGTTCAGGTTGGCCTTGAAATCATGGCAATCCCTCTGCCTCAGGCTTCCAAGTGCTAGGATTACAGGCGTGCACCACCAGGCCCAGCTTATATGGTGCTGGGGAATCAAACTCGGTACTTAACACATAGCGCTTGCTAGGCAAGCACTTTAACCGCTGAGCCATTCCTCCAGCTCTCTCTTTGATTTATTTCCATATTGTGTTTGTTTTTGGTTTTCATATGTTTATTGGATTTTTTTTTTTTTTTTTTTTTTTTTAGACAGGGTCTTGTTCTGTAGCCGAGGCTAATCCTGAACTCATTATGGAGCCCAGGCTGGTCTTGAACTCAAGGCAATCCTCTTGCCTCAGCCTGCCAAATGATGGGATTACGAGAGTACGCCACCACGCCCAGTTTACGTGGTGCTGGAGAATCCAACTCAGTATGGAAGGCAACTGCTTTAACTACTGAGTTACATCCCCAGCCCTGTATATACTTTCATGTAGTTTGTTATGTTAGTTCACTTTTCATGCTTTGCTTGGTGTGCTCTGAGCTTCCTAGGTCTGTTGTTTTGTGTCCACTATTAATTTTGGCAAGCAGATAAGCTTTACTATTTAAAACATATCTTTCATTCCCTTCTCTTCTCACTTTGGTACACTTGGATTATCATTTCTGACTTTTACTCTTTTTTTTCCCTATTCAGTTCAGTTTGGGAAATTTTTATTGTTCTATCTTCAAGTTAACAGTTTCTTTTCTTGGCTGTGCCAAGTTACTGATGAGCATGGCAAAGGCTTTCTGTATTCCTATTACACCATTAAAATTGTTCTAGCATTTTTTCTAATTATTTTGTACTAGGGACTGAATCAAAGGCTTTTGTACAGAGCTGTATTCCTACTCTTTTAATTGTTTTTGTGAGTTGTTTTTTAGGTAGGGTCTCACTTTGTAGTCTAAGTTGGTTAGGAACTCACTATATATCCCTGGCTGGCCTCAAACTCAAAGTAATCCTCCTTCCTCAGTCTCCCAAGTGCTGGTATTACAGGTGTGTGCCACAATGTCCAGATTTTATGTGGTGCTAGGCAGTTGAACTCAGGGCCTTGCTCTTTTTTTTTCCATTTTATTGATATGTATACGTGCAAAATTTAAGGTTTACAATGGAGCTGAGCATTTTGTGCACATCTGTATCTTGTCAAGGTGACAAGAGCTTTCCCACTCTCTTTTTGTCCCTCCCGCTCCCCTCCTCTTCCTTCCTCCTCCCCCACCCTGCCCCCTGTTTCACTTTTTCGTTTTAAGTTCCATAAGAGTTGTGATCTGGGACTCTTATATCAGAGAGACCATTCGATGTTTCATCTTCTGCTTCTGACTTACTTCACTAAGCATGATGTTCTCAAGTTTCTTTCATTTGCCTGCAAAAACCTCCACGCTGTTGGAGGGCCTTGCTCTTGCAAGACAAACACTTTAACTGCTGTGCCATTTCTCCATCCCCAAATGTGTTCCTTTTTGTTTATATTACTCACCTGTTCTTGTATGTTGTTTACTTTCTCCATTGAATCCTTTATTATTTGTCACTGTAATTTCAAATTAGCTGTTTGATGATTCCAGTATCTACTTCACATCTGAGTCTATTTTTTGATACTTTCTTGTTTTTCAGATATAGCTTATATGTATGGTTTTCTTTTTTTGACACACATTTTCATTCTGTAGTCCAGGATGGTCCTGAATTCACTGTGTAGCTCAGGCTGGCTTCAAACTCACAGCACTTCTCCTGCCTCAGCCTACTGAGTGCTGTGATTATAGGCATGTGCCACCACACTCAGTTTATGTGATGCTGTGGAATCAAACCCAAGGTCTGTGCTTACCTGGTGAAACTATTGCCTGAAGTTTGGAAATAATTTTTGTAATGCGCATAGCAATGCACAGCACCTCCTGGATCCTCAATGAATGTTAGTAATCTCTTACTATTAATTACCAAGAAATATAGAAAAAAAGTAAAAATGTTTCAGAAATTTGAAGACAGCTAATTGTAACATGTTGCAGAGCCTGAATATTGTAGTAAGTTCACTGATCACTTGGTGGTTGTGAAAAATAAAAGGGCAAATTCTGTTTAACTCCCAGGGAAAGATGACACTTGATCCTTGAGTGCCACCTGCTGGCCTACAATGGGTTTAAAGAAATTATCTGAAAGTTACAAATTCTCAGTAAGTGAAAATAGTGGTAGAAGTTAATTTATCTCAAGCAAATGATTAGGACATGAATTCTCAAGCATTTTTTACAAGTAGATCCACATCAGAATTTTTACATGTGAGGGCCACAGAAATTATTTTCCTAACGGTGGTGAATGATGGTGGTTTTTAAAAGTCATATACATATTATCTGTGATTCAAATATCAAACAGAAGTATGTGCAGATGTTATTCATTACTGTTTTCTTTCCATGAGTTCTGTTAATATTATTGAGTTGTATTATAATTTAATTTTAGTTTCATTATACTTGAACGGATTCAAATTGCATAATTTATTAATTTATAATTTATTAATATATAATCAGCTTCAGTGATCATGATTATTGGATTGGAGATCCTTAAATGGCAATCCTTTATAGATCGATCTGATGGACAGCAAGCAAGTTTCCAAAAAGAATCACCCAGGGTGGGAAACTGCTGCCTTCATAAGGGCTGAGAGATGGGAAAGAGTCAGGGTCAGGGATTTAGATATCTCAGGAAAGCTTCTTCCAGGGTGCTGGGGTTCTGCTGACCTCCAGGAACATCTTTAGTGGTTCTAGAGTTGTACACTAAAGTTGCAAGTTGTCAAGGCCCTTTGCTTAGGCCTCACAAAGGGCTTTTTAAACTTAGATAAGAAAGTTTCTATGCTTTTACTTACTTTTTTTTTTTTTTAAAGAATGGCTCAGGACTCATCGGGAGGAACAAAGAGTTCCTATGTTAGTTTTCACCTTGTGCTCTTTCCAGTCAGCTTTAGCACAGTGCCTCATGACTGGGTATGTGCTGGGCAGAATTGTATCTGAGACGTTTGAGTGCTGAGAATTTTTTTTAACTCTTTTGTCACTGTACAGATTTCTTTTCATCTTGTAAAACCCTGACTCTAGAATTAAACAGTAAGGTCCTGTGTCCACTTCTACATATCCCCTGCCAACCACCATTTTTCCTTCTTTCAACAACTCTGATAACTCATAGAAATGAAATATAGTATTTGTCCTGACGTATGTAAATGAAATCATGCAATATTTGCTAAGTTAACTTTCTGCACATTTACCCATGTTGTGGTATATGTCACGTCAGAATTTCTTTTTCTTTGGAGGATGGATAATATTTCTTTTTATGTGTATACCACTTGGTTCATCTTTCTATTTGTTGACAGGTGCTTGGGTTGCTACTGTCTTCAAATTTTCTAAATCGTGCCACCACGGTCGTGGGTATTTGAATGTCTCCTCTAGATTTCGCTTTCAGTCCTTTTGGGTTTATTTTCACAATTGGAGTTGTTGGATCACATGGTTTTAATTTTAATTTTTTGAGGTTGTATGTACTTTTTTTGAGATAAGGTTTCACTCACTGTGTAGTCCAGGGTAGCCCTGGACTGCACCAAGTAACCCAGGATGCCCTCGAACTCACGGTAATCCCCCTGCCTTAATTTCCTGAGTGTTTGTTTTGAGGCATATGCCGCTATCCCAGGCTTGTGATGTGGTGCTGCGGAGTCAAACTCGTGGGCCTTGTGCTTGCTAGCCAAGTGCTCTAAATGCTGTACTGTTCCTCCATTCATGCACACTTTGCATACAATCTCCCATTAGTGTGTTTTACTCTTCCCTACGTCCAATATGCCCGAACCTCTCCCCCAGGCTTTCCATCCTTCTTCCTGTAAATTATCTCTTGTTTAGGGAAGGGGCCATGGCTTAGGGGTTGGTTGTCTGGATAAGTGGAGTGCAAAGGTGATTTGAAGGCCCAAACACTATGTGCGTAAATTCTGAATTCAGTTTTCATTACTACAATTAAGTATTCCTCCACTCTCCACCCCCAGGCAGTGTGCAGCTGTGCAGGCTCTAGGCGAGTGTGCTATAAAATCCAAGTCACTGGGGGTCAACTCACTTAAGTGTTTTATTTATTTACTTATTTACTTTTTTTTTTTTTTAACAGTCTCCCTCTGTAGTTGAGACTCGTCCTGAGCTCACTAGGGAGTTTAGGTTGGCCTCTAACTCAGGCAGTTCTCTTGCCTCCGCCTCCTGAGTGCTGGGATTAGAGGTGCTGTGTCGCCCTTCCCGGCTTCTGTGGTACTTTCTAGGTAAGCGTTTTAGCAACTGAGCTAAGCCACCAATTCCAGTTTGCCTTTCCTATTCTTATCATTTGTAGTTATCTTTATTACAGAACTGTTTTAAGGAAAAATCTGATACACTCTGTTTCACTTCCCTCGGTGCTGCAGTTGGAGTCTGTGCCGCTTTGAGAAAAGCGCGAGGAACCTGAGAAGCTCATAGAATATTCATTTTTATTTTTAGGAAAGTACACTGCAGTGGTCGGAAATAAAGTTAACTATTCGATTCTGGAGAACTCTTCGCTATGCGAAACGAGGATCACGAATATAACTGATACCTTATCCACGTGCACGAGCGCTCTAAAGAACTCTCGGCAAAGTCGAACCCAGAGGTCCGTGAACCAGCCCTTAAATCCTAAGTAGTGTGCTGCCCATCAAAGAAGCAGGAGTCACTGCGCATGCGTTCTTTTAAAGCGCCGGCGCTCCCGCGGCAGCTCCGCACGCCTATTTCCTCAGAATACCTATCCCGAGTTTGCAGCGCTTGCTCCTCCTTGCGGAAGCCAGCTCACCAATCACCGCCCTTCTTCCCCTGGCTGTCATTGGTGCCTGCCGCGAAGTCTAAAGCTCGGGGGCGGGCACAGCAGTGTGCGCATGCTCTTCCGTGCGCTGTCTCCACGCTGCTTCCGTGTGTCGCGCGCCTCCGCTTGGCCTGCGGTGTCTCTCGTCCGTAGGCGCGCTCGGCTGTCGCCTTCGTCAGGATGGGCAAAACCGCTCAACCGCAGGGTCTGGGAGCGCGACAGGACCCAGTGCGGAGTTTTAATCGCTGGAAGAAAAAGCACAGCCATCGGCAGAACCAAAAGAAGCAGCTGAGGAAGCAGCTGAGGAAGCCCGAGTGGCAGGTGGAGCGCGAGGGCATCCGCCGCCTTACGCAGAGCTACGACAAGGTGAGCGCTGCGCGGGAAGGGGGCGCGGGGCGCGGGGCGGCGGGGCGCGAGTCGCTGCAAGGGCAAGGGAGCTGACCTCTTAGTTCACTGGGCCGGGAAGTGCGGGGACAGGTGTCACTGAGGGTCCTGTTGACGCCTTACAAACCAGGACTTTCTGCTGTTTTTGAAAGAAATAATGGAAATGAAATGGAACTGAAGGGCCGGGAGACTGCTCTATCCATAGTAGTCCCGATAGTAACTTAAATAACTGTGCCCGTCGTTTAAGTACTGTCCTGTACCTTAGGTGAACGCTGACTTGATATGAGGTAATTTCATTTTGTGGTTGAAAGATTGAAGCTCTGAGAAGATTGAAAAAACAAACAAACCTGTCAAGCTCTGGTACCTAGCAGGAGATGTGGAGGCGGACTCTTGTCTAATTCCAAAACGTTGGCTTCTAACTATTAAGCCAAACATATTCCTCGTCATCCACCCTTAGTCCTGTTCTCAGTTCATTTTTTCATTTGCTTCACGTTCTTATCCAAGAATTGGTGTAGAAAAACTAGACTACTGGTTTATTTCTGTTACTGGTTCCCACGTTGTCGCTGATGTTCCAGGGTGATCAACCCTGTAGTTGTGACTTGGACTTGCTAACCTCTTTCCCTCCATCGGGTTCCTTAGTAATGTTAGTTTTCTTCTCTTTCCCCATCAATCCTTCGTACACCCCACTTGGCTTCTCATTAACTTTTGCTACCTTTCTAGTACAGTATAATGAAGGATTTAACAGGTAGAATTGTCATCAGTTGTCATTCTGTTAGAGACTTCTGTTAAGTGACCGTGAGATTGAAAATAAGGTTAGATTAAAGCTTAGCATATAAGAGTTTTTGAGTTTTGGAGATTAGATGATTTGATCTTAGCTCTTGCTCCCCACATGTGTGACTTTGGGCAAGTTGGTTGTTAGCTTTCCTTTTCTTGTCATTGAAAAGTGTAATGAATCATCTATTTTACTTATTGTGGAGAATTAGTTTGATAATTCACGGGAAACATGCTGCACAATGCCTGTCACATACAAACATACCATATATCAGCTGTTATAGTTGCCACTCTTGTACACAGTACCGAATAAGAAGCCAATATAAAGCCCAAGAAGCCAACATACAGTTGGTTACTTAAGTATTTTATTTTAGATTGTGACTAGAATTGCTGGGGAGTATTGTTTTGGCCTTTGCTTGTCTTACTTCTGTGGACCTTGTTATGTTCTACCCAGAGCTCTTTGGAGTTCATATCATTATTTCTGAATATATTGGGTGTCTTTACTTAACTATATTGTAGAATACCTAAAATGCTAGAACTCATTATCTTTTTCATCATAGTACAGCAGTTCATAATCCTGTGTATTTATTTGTTGTTGCCATTGTAACAAATTGGCACAAGGTTGGTGGCATAAAACAATAGAAATTTGTTCTTTCTTAGTTCTGGAGGCCAGAGGTCTGAAATCAGGCTGACCATTCTAGTGTGTTTCGATCTTTTTTACTCCAGGTATATTCATTTTGTGACAAATAGGTCTTATCACAATTGTAGCAAATGTAAAAGGGTGGTTATATGATACCACCCTATTCTTATTCCTCCAATGTGGAAGTCTTTAATGAGCATTTCCAAATTATCTGTACCCTGAATGCAGAAGAATGATGCAGGGTTGAGAGGGAATGTGAGGATTGTGCAGATGGGAACGAGTTCTTGTTTCTAAGAGAGGCATAAAGGGAAGGGGTGAAGAGTGTTATTTTGTTTGTGAAAACTGTGTCCTCTTCTGTGGCTTCAAGTATTCCTTGGAATATTATAGACTCTTTCAGAGGGGTTGGCAGACTTTTTCTTTTAATGGCTACATGGTCAATATTATGCTTTTTGGGCCATACAGTCTGTCATAACTACATACATAATATGTAAAGACTGATGGTAGCTTTGCTTCAGTAAAAGTTTATTTATAAAATGCCTGTATTCTGGGTTTCTCATATTAGAGAAACCAAGGAATATTTTTCCTTCTGAGTTTGACTCACTTCGCTAAGCATGAGTGTCTTACTTTGTGTTCACTTACTTACAGAAGCCTCATATTTATCTGTCTTTATAGAACAGTAGTAGAACTCCATTGTGTACATATACTAGTGTTTGTAACCATTGGTCTGTTGATGGGTATTTTGATGTTTTCCACAGTTTAGCTTTTGTTAGTCGTGCTGCTGTAAACATGGATATACATGTGTCTTTATTACATATTGCTTTTACATCTTTTGGATAAATACCTGAATGAGATATTGCTGGATCAAATGGAATATTTATTTTCAGCCTTTTGAGGAATCTCCATATTGTTTTCCATAGTGGCTGTATCAGTTTACAGTCCCACCAGCAATGTAAATTTTTTATTTTTTATTTTTTTACCGCAACCTCCCTAGCATCATTGCTCTTTGACTTCTTGGTATGTGCCATTCTCTCTGGGGTTCGTGAAGCAGTGGTTGGTGTGGCTGGCTTGAGTGGTTGCCTGCCCTGCGTGTATGGGGATGGCCGCAGTGGTTGCCTGTCTGGAGTCCACAAAGCAGCATCTGATGGTGCTGGTACAAGTGGCTGGTAGTCATTTCACCTCTTATTTCTTAAGCTGATAGCCTTTGAAGAATGACAGAAATCAAATTTTTCTCTTATAATTGATGTGATGAATTAACTTTATTACTGTTTTGCATGTGGAAGGTGCCTAACATAATGTGTAGTATATGTCATGTATGTTTTGAGTGAATTGTTGACTATTTGGGATAGTTAGACATTTGTATTTTTGATTCTTGAAATTTCCTTGAAACATGTATTTCATTTTGGAGGGCATGATGGCTTTTGTTTGGAAGTGATGGTTGAATTCAGTCCTGCAGTGCTGGTGATGTGCTAGGCAGTCCAGTGTAGACAAAAAAATGGTGTTCATGTGAAAGAAATGAATGATCCAGCAGATTATTTTGCCTTATCTGACATTGTTTTTATCTTTTTTCCCAGATAAATGTAAATGAAATTACAAGATTTTCTGATTTTCCTTTGTCTAAAAAAACACTGAAAGGTAGGTAATTGGGTATATCATATCTTGGGATGTGTTATTGGATTTATTGATACTTCTCTTTCCTTTTTTTGTTTAAGAGAACATAGTTGGGAGAGAAGATAACTTCTCTAACTTTGGCAGGCATTTTTGATATCATGATTATCTAGAATAACACTGAGTTTAAATACTTTGTGCCTTCACTTCTTTCTATAATAAAGAACATTAATTAAAAAGATGTCAGGAACCTCTAATTAACTAAAATCCTAGTTTTGTTGAAATAAGGAAACAAATATATGGTGTCCTTTATATTAGTTCCCTGAGGCAGCTGTAACAAAACATTGGACTGGGTGGCTTAAGGAATAGAAATGAGTTTTTTTTTTTTTTTTTAGTTTGGAATCTTCAAGTGTGAGATGAAAATGTTGGTGCACTTTGTTCTCTCTCAGGGGTATATGGGAGAATCTATTGCAGGTTTGCCTTCTTGCCTTGTAGGTGACCTCTCTCTTGCTGCCTTTAAAATTTTTTTAAAGCAAATAAAAATTGTGCTTGCGGTATACACCATGAGTTTTTAAGTATGTATACATTGTGGAATGGGTAAATCAAGGTAATTAACATAAATGCCATCATATCACATACGAACTTTTTCTTCATGATGAAGACAGTTAAAGTCTGTCAGCAGTTTTTAAGTACAAATATATTGTATATAATGAGGGCCTGGAGGACAGGCTCAGTGGTTAAAGTGCTTGCCTAGCAAGTGCTAAGTCAAGTGGCGAGTACAGGAGTTCGATCCCCAGTACCACGTCAGCGGGCCATGATAGTGCACGCCTATAATGCCGGCATTCAGGAGTCTGAGGTGGTAGGATTGCCTTGAATCCAAAGCCAGCCTGTGCTTCATAGTTACTTTAGGACCAGCCTGGGCTACAGAGGAAGAGCTTGTCTCAGAAAACAAAAAACAAAAACAAACAACCCCCCTCCCCCAAATGTATTGTAGTGATCTATAGTCCTTGTGATGTACAATAGGTCACTTGCACTTATTCCACTAAACTGGAAAGTTTATGCCCTTTGAGCAGCATCTTTGCCCCAGCCTATAGTAAATACTGTTATATTCTCTGCTTTTGTGAGTTTGGCTTTTTTAGATTCCATATAAATGAGATCATGTAGTATTTGTTTTTCGTGTTGCCTGTGTTGTCACCATCAACAGGATTTCCTTTTAATGATGTGTAATATTCCATTGGGTATATATACCGTATTTTCTTTGCCCATTCATCAGTTGACAGATGCAGGTTATCTGTGTCGCTTGGCAATTTTGAGTTGTGCTGCAGTGAACACGGAGTGTAGGTACCTCAGCAGGTGACTGTGCACTTGCAGTGTCTTCCCTGGTTTGGGATCACTGGATTTATGGAAACTTGCTGCCTCTTCACAATTGTCCCTGTGTGGACATGGATCTTGTTTTCTCTTTGTTGAAATTTCTTCTAAAGAGTGGAGTTTTTTTTCTTTTCTCTTTCTTTCTTTCTTTGTCTTTTTCTCTCTTTCTCTCTTTCTTTCTTTCTTTTTTTTTTTTTTTAAGACAGGGCCTCATTCTATAGCCCACACTGGTCCTGAACTCATTATGTAGCACAGGCTAGCCTTGGACTCATGGCAGTCTTCAGGCCTCAGCCTCAAGGGAACCAGTTTTCTTGTATGAAAGAAAGCATGAGTCCCAGTAGGGGACTCATTTAACCTAATTGCCTTTTTCAAGGCTCTGTCTCCAAAAACAGGCATATTTTGAGGTCCTTGGAGCTTCACGTGAAGTTTGAGGCGGGTACAAGGCATGCACACAGTTCTCAAATACTGCTTATGGGAATTTCCTGAAATATTACTTTCTCCTCTACACTTCCAGGTTTGCAAGAAGCCCAGTACCGGCTGGTAACTGAGATACAGAAGCAGACTATTGGTTTGGCTTTGCAAGGTAAAGATGTACTTGGAGCTGCCAAAACTGGATCTGGCAAGACTTTGGCTTTTCTTGTTCCAGTAAGTACATATGCATGGTGTTTGGACTTCTATAATGTAGTTTTTAAACATTTTATGCCTGTTGAGAAGTAATTATATAAAAAATTATTTTCACAGTTTATTTCCCTGGCTAGAATACAAGACAGACAGGAACCACATCTGTCTCATTCCCCACCATATTCCCTAGCTTTTAGTATAGTACCTTGCACATGACAGGCACTCAATAACTTATTGAGTGAATGAATGAATTACTGTGCCTTGACAAACCATCACATTCTTGCAGGATGCAAGTAATTCTAGTGTGTCAGTTCAGACTGGTTTTGTTCTGGCAGTAGGACAGGTAGGGAAAGTTATTTCTGCTTTTACCGTTGCCAAGTCTGCCAGCAGCTTTTATACTTGCCATCTGTTTAGGGTAAAGCTGAAATATGCTTACTTTAAGATCTGGACATTTGTTGAGAATATTCCCAAACACTGATAGGTATCCTTTCTAATAGAACAGTAGAGCTGCTTGGGAATTTTCCTATATTTGGTTATTGTAATTTATCTCCTAATTTGATTTCTATAGAATAATTAGTCCTAAATAGTTTTGTTGTAAGTACTACATAATCATTTCTTGTATAGCCTAATTTTTTTAAAGCAATGTCCTTTTACAGTGAAAGAACTTAGTCACTGTAATGTGATTTCTGTTCAAAGAAGGAGAAATTAAAGAAAAAAAAACCTCAGTGATCTGTGATCTACATATACCTTTGTCTGATAGCTGGTCTCCTCATAGCATGACTATCTTCAGATGAGCTCCCTGGGGCTTCTCTTCCTACTCCTTTGATTACAGGGTAAACATTTCTAGAAGACAGAAGAGAAACAATCTCTTTCATATTGGGTAAGACTTGTGAGACATATGCCTTCTGCTTGGAAAGTGTTTTAACTTTTCTAATGGAATTACTGAGCGTGAATTTCTTGTCTTCAAGGTGTTAGAAGCCTTATACCGTTTGCAGTGGACATCAACAGATGGGCTTGGTGTTCTGATAATTTCACCTACGAGAGAGCTGGCCTATCAGACATTTGAGGTTCTCCGAAAAGTAGGAAAGAATCATGATTTTTCAGCTGGTCTCATCATTGGTGGAAAGGTTTGTTCTATGTCAGTGTTTGTCCTTTGCTAAATAACCTGCATTAGAGCATTGTGACAGTTAACAGGGAGAAGAAATTGGAGATATCTTCTGAAATAGGCTCCTATCCTAGACAAGGCCTCATGGAGTGGTAGGTAGCACTTTGGTATGGTCATTGTCATCTAGGGTCTGATTGTCAGTGTTACAGGTTCAGAAAGTCCATTTGTCCTTGTATTATAATTGATGAGGCTACAGGACAGGTTGACTAGAGTAAATCTATTTACTTTGGGAACGATCACATTGTAGTGTGTGGACCTAGTGCCTTTTAATAAGATTATATGTCTTAAGAAGCTCAGTAATTCATAATACTGCCTTAGCAGCAGCAGAAGAAAGGAAGGCAGATAGTTTTGAAAAATGTTTTAGATCATGCTAAAATCTGCTGCTCAACTTTTGTTTTTTGTTACAGTGTATCTGAGTGCTTATATCTGTCCTGAAGACTATGAGGATAATTTTTTCTTTCTTTCTTTCTTTCTTTTTTTTTTTTTGTGAGGCAGGGTCTTGCTCTGTAGTCTAGGTTGGTCCTGAACTTACTATGTAGCCCAGGGTGTCCTTGAATTTGTAGCAATGCTCCTGCCTTAGACTCCTGAGTGCTGAGATTACAGGTGTGTGCTACCACACTTGGCTTATGTGGCTCTGGGGAATGAACTCAGCGCCTTGTACTTACTAGGCAAGAGCTGTAACTGCTGTGCTATTCCTCTACCCTCGAGGATAAATATTTACTGAATTTCTCTCCATATGTACATATACAAAAGAAGAAAAAGTAGGGTCACAAACCCTCACATACTTATGTACCTGACATGGAGGTTTAACAATGGCATTTCATGATTTTTGTTTGAAGGAGAGAAACTCTTCAAACATAGAGCTCAGCTTTTTTTACAGTCCACAAAATGTGGGAAGTAGTGTAGGGGAGCTGGTCAGTAACTTCAGGCCCTGACTTAAAATGTGAGAGCAACTTGGGCTGGGGTTGTAACACCAGTGGTTAAAGCATTTGTCTAGCAAGAACAAGGCCCTGGATTTGATTTCTCAGCACCATATAAACTGGGACATATTCATGCATGCCAATAATCCCAGCTCACTGGAGTCTGAGGCAGGAGTATTTTCAGGAGCTTGATGACAGTCTAGGCTACATAGTGAGTTCCAGACCAGTCTGAACTACAGGGCCACATGACCTGTCAAAAAAGAAGAATAGGAGCAACTCCAGTTTTTAAGTTGGTCGTAGTAGACTTTATAGGAAATCGAGTCTTGGCACATTTGTTAAACAGTTTTAATTAGCCTCAAAAATCCTCAACTTAAAAACATTAAAACACTAGAAGAACCTTGAGCTCTTTAGGACTTCACTGAAGACTATTTAGTCTAGAAACGAAAGGGAGAGATAGATTATGTTTAAGAGTATCTAAATTGTTGCAATGAAATGCCACATGCATATGACTTTTACAGTTTGGTACACGGGCTGCTTAGAGAAATGTGTGAGTAATCAAAAGAAATAACTGTTTTCAGGATCTAAAACAAGAAGCTGAGAGGATCAACAATATAAATATACTTGTTTGCACACCAGGTCGGCTTCTTCAACACATGGATGAAACAATATGCTTTCATGCCACCAATCTCCAAATGTTAGGTGAGTCTTAGGAATCTCCACTGAGAAAGTACTCATAAGAGTCCTTGTAAGTTTTAATGTTACATTGGAAAACTGTTGGGATTAAAACAATCTGAGAAGGCTGGAGCAGTGGCACAGCAGTTGAAGCACATGCCATGCAAGCACAAGGCCCTGAGTTCGATTCCCTGGCAACACAAATCTTGGTGTGATGATGCCCCCCTGTAATCCCAACACTTGGGAGGCAGATTATCCTGAGTCCAGGGCCAGCCTGGGCTACACCAGTGAGTTCAGGACCAACCTGGACTACAGAGCAAGACCATGTTTCAAAAAAAAAATCAAAAGCAAACAACCCCCCCAAAAAACAAGTCAAAACAAAAAATCCAGTCTGAGAAATAACTTGTTAATTTTTAAATTTTTATTTCTTTTGCCATTGGGGCTCCAAAGCCAGAGTATAAACTAGTTTTGCTTTGTTTTTTTGGGTGGGACATACGAACATATGAACTTGTATGTGAAAGTATGTACTTTAGTATTAGGCATTTACATCAGTTTTCTATTAATACCCATTTGTAGTAATTTGAAAGATCAAATCATAATTATTTTAAGTAATCTTTTTCTTTTATGCAGTGATATTACCTATGTGCATTTTAATTAACTTTGATAAATGTTTCTAGATTTGAAGGAAAATTGCAGTAATGATAAGAATTGCTGTATGTGCTTTGCCTTATTTCTCCAAGTTTAACCTATCAAAACATTAACATTGATGTTATGACATTATATATTAAATTATTTTAATATTTAATATTTTCAATTATATTTTGACATTATATAAATTAAATTCTAGACTTTATTCAGATTTTATAAATTTTTACATTAATATGCTCCTATTTTAAGAGCTGGTCTAGCATAATACATTATATTTAGTTTCAAGTATATTTTAAGTGTTGCAGTTGAGCTTGAATTTTCTTCTTGTAGTTCTTGATGAAGCAGACAGAATCTTGGATATGGGCTTTGCTGAAACTATGAATGCTATTATTGAAAATCTTCCCAAGAAACGTCAGACTTTACTTTTCTCAGCAACACAAACCAAATCAGTAAAGGACCTTGCACGCTTGAGTTTGAAAAACCCTATGTATGTCTGGGTTCATGAAAAAGCAAAATACAGGTATGAACATTTGAATTCAAAACAATCAGTTTTTTTTTCTTTCCCCATATTGCTGGGAGTTGAACCTAGGGTAACATGCCAGAAAGTGTTCTACCAGTGAACTGTATCCTTAACTCTCAGTTTTCTCTTTTTAGTTTAAGAATTTTGCCATTCTAGGTTTATGGTTTTGGTGCTGGAGGTGTAGCTTAGTGGCTCAGGTGCTTGCCTGAGACCCTGAGTTTGATTTGCCAGCGCTACATTAAGGATTAGTTGGGCATGGTGTCATATGCCTGTTAATCCCTTTTATTTGGGAGGCTGAGGCAGGAGGATTGTCGTGAGTTTGAGACCGCAACCTGGAATAGATAGTGAGTTCAAAATCACCATAGTCTAGGACCCTGAATCCAAGAAACCACCATAGTGTAAGACCCTGAATCCACGAAAAGAAAAAAGAAAAATTATATTTTCTGAGGAAAACATATGTTGTACAAGATATAATGAATTTATCAGTTAGAATTACTCAAATTTTGGATATACTTTTAAATACGAGAATGATGTAGCATTTCCTAAAATGTGTTCAGGGGACCAAGTAGTTTTCCATAAGATATTAACAGGTATATGCCATCTCCTTCCCTTCACCCGCTCCCCCCAATAAATGAGAGGACAGGGGATGAGTTTCTGTGTTGAAAGCTAGTATTGGGTCAGTAACACAATCTTTGAGGTCCCTTAGCATCTTTCGTATTTTATGGTCATTGTAACTCTCCAGAGCAGTGAGAGGTGTGTATAGTGTGTCCTATCTGCCACAGTTCTCCATGTTTGAGTACAGAATCATTCTGTTTGGCAGTGTTAAGCATTACTGATGTGCAACAGAATAGATTTTTATCAAGTGTTCTGATATTAACATGTTAAATTTCTACTTTAAATTGTTCTAGCAACTCTTATTTTGTCGTGGTCTTAGTAAAAACTAGAGAGTTGTGTGCTTATGTGACAGTAAAGAGTGTGTGATTGTAGTATGCATTTGGTTGGGAGACAGTGTTCTGAATTGCGTCTTGATATGAGAACTAGAATGTAATAGGTGAATGTATGGTGTGAGTCATTGTAAATTGTGGACATAATTGACTTCCTGAAATGTTCTTTGTTCAGTGTAAGTTGAATTCTGTGTTGAGGATACTACTCTGTGTTCAGTTTTCCCATTGCTTGTATCTTAAAAGTTTGATTTGTTCTTGTAATGATCTCAGTGATCCTAATGGATAAACTTTTGAAAATCTGAGTACTGCTATCTTTGGTGTCTGAAAGCTAGAGAATGGAATAGTGTGAGAACCTTGAGGTGTAGCTTCTTCTGTGGCTTACTGTTAATTGTTTCTTCTAGTTGAGATAGCTATTAAAATTTCTTTTAAAAATGTAACTTGATAATGTAAAGACTGTCAAGGTTAGTTACTCTGCGTTAATTAAATTCTGTAGGTAAGGGTTGGGTATCTGTATATCATAAGGTTTAAGAAAAAATTTAAAGCAAAGACTGATTTTTATATGCAAGTGATTTTGGAAGCACAGTTCCTTCACTTGTAAAAATGTGAAGACAAATGCCTTGTGACATAATTTAAACCACTGTAGGTTATGGGATGATGACTGCAGGTCTCTTAATTCCAGAAGTACTGGAAGCTCTGTAAGAAAGCAGATGCTTTTGGGAATTTTGTTAGTTAATACACATTAAGTAATTATAGTTAAGAATATTTTAAGGCAATTTAGATTATCTACTTAAATTGTAAAGGAACTGAAAATTAAAATTTAAAGAGTTAAATTTTTTAGGAAGTTGTATGTGTAATATACTTCGAAAACGTTTGCCATTGTGTTTTTCTGTATTATTATATATGAATGAATGGTATTTCTAATGATATTATTCTTAGGAAAGATAGTTGTCTCTAAGCCATAAGAATTTGCTATATTTTCCAGTGACTATAGGATGAATTCTGTGATGAATTAGGAGAAACTTCAAAATTGAGATATAGCTGGGCTTGGTGTCACAGACCTGTTATCCCTGCACTCTGAAAGAGTGAGGCAGGAAGATCACAAGTTTGAGCCTACCTGAGGCAGCTTATCCGTTGAATGAGTCCCTGTCTCAAAATCAAAAATGAAAAAAGTGGGCCGAGGTTGTACCTCGGTATGAAGGCCCTGAGCTTCATCTCCAGTATGAGAAAAATTGAGATACACTTTCTGAACTTATTAGATATGTCCAAATTTAGTATTAGATTTTCTTTTAATTTGGAGTATTAATTATTATAAAATGCACCTTTTTGTCTTTACTAATACTTTTTCCCTCTACCAAATCTTATTTTGGCTAGTAATTTTTTTTTGACACTGTTTCTCTCTGTAGTTAAGGCTAGCTCTAAACTCACTGTGTAGCCCAGGCTGGCCTCAGATTTACAGCAACCCTGCTGCCTCAGCCTCCCAGGTGCTGGGATTACACATGTGTACCACCACTTCCATCTTTGACTAGTATTTTACAGGCATGCACCACCAAGCTTGGTTTCAGGTGGTACTGGAGAATCAAACTCATGGCCTTGTGCTTGCCAAGCAAGCACTCTATAAACACTGAGCAAAGCCCCCCAGCTAGTATGCTAATAGTGAATTTTTCCTACTATCTTTCTATGCTGTTTATGTCCTTTTATTTTTAGATTTGTCTTTGTAAGTAGTCTATTATTTTACATTCCTTTACTTTCTACCATTGTGTCTTCAGTGGTATGTTTAACTCAGCTTTGTATGTGGTATTCTACGTCAAGGGATTAGCCTACAAGCCCCTGTCTGTCTGTCTGTCTGTCTATCTATGTGAGATAGGATCATTACTTTGTAGTCCAGACTATCGTTGGACTCACAGGAATCCTTTGCGTCAGCTTCCTAAGTGCTGGGATGACAGGACTGTACCACCACGCTCATCTTTGTGTGGTGCCGAGAAATTCAGCTCATGGCCTTGGGCTTGCTAGGCAAGTACTTTAACTGCTGTGCCATTGCCTCAGTCTCCTTGAATTTTTAAATTAAAAATTTATTACAGTAAAAGACATATTGCCATCAATTCTCCTCAATACAAGAAGCTTTCTTATGACAGGAATAGGCTTTTAACCTTATCCTTCTAGCAGCTGATGGTAATTTTTGCTTACCTGTTGTTTTATTAGGGTTTGCAAAATTGGACTTGCTTCATCATTTAGATAGATGTAAATTTATCAGCTGGAATATTTTTACATCCAACATTTGTTCCGTATGAAATGTGTGACTAGATACATAGTTCTTACAAGAAGACACAAGTATGACATTTAATGACTTAAACACACAGTATTAAACATATTTTTAATACCCTTCAGTCAGTGCATAATACTTTTTTTTTTTTTTTATCGAGTTGTCCCAAACTAGACTAATAGGAATTGCTTCAGGTTTTTATCTGGATCCTTACACACACATCTTGGCAATCTCTGTACTCCTTGGTTTGTAGTATTGTAGATTCAACTTATATATTTCCAGCTCTTACAAGATTCTTTTATTAGGGTGTGGTATTTTGACATTATAAGTTAAGTTGCTAGTGGAATGGTTGTTGTGTTTATGCTTTTTTGGTGGACAGATTCCTTATTAAGAGAAAGTGTATCATGAGTTCATGTTAATATTTGCAAATCAAATATAAAATTACTTGGATTTTAGTTAGCCTCATCTTTTTCTCTCTTATGTATTTCTCTTATTCATTCTTAGCTATAAGGATTGATAAAAAATATGGTGTGTGGTTAAAATTATTACAGTAAAAGTCACTTTGCCATTAATTCTTCTCATAGTACTTCCTTCACTTCAAACATACTTATCCCATCTTCTTGCCACTTTCTGAAGCCGTTCTAGTGAGTCCTGTTTTGTGTTTTCACCCAGTGTGATCAGAACAACGTGACTGTGGCTGCTGAGTGCCACCCAGTGGGAAGACAGGCCTGTGGAAACATGACAGTGTGTCTTTATCCTTTTCATTCACTGGATCTGGCACCACTCATCTTCTGACTCTTTCCTTGAGTTAAAATAACCATAAAAGATAAATGTTTTTAATCAGTTCAGGACAGTGAGGTAGCCACAATAGCACAACTGAAGACATGTATGATAGAGGGCTTCCTGAACCACTTCAGAAAGTGGCAGGAATGATACAGTGTCTTTGAAGCGAAGGGGAATATTTTGAGGAAGATTGATGATGATGTGTATTTTACCTTTTTTTTCAGTATTTAAACATTCACCATACTTTCTGATCACACCTTGTGTTACTCCTTAGTTGTTCTGTCAGTCAGTATATCTAAAGTAGTTGTAGAGTAGTACCAGTGCTAACAGTATGATGCATAGAGCTTGAGATTTCTTTGGAATTTTTCTTATATATTATGCTATAGTTGTAACACTCAGATTCCTTGGAACTGATTCCTGAGTCATTAAGCCATATGCTTGATATATATTCGGCTTATCTGTTTCATTTTGTTTTTTAAATAAAATTTTTAGTTCTTTTGTTACCTACCTTATTCCTCTGAGGATATGATCTATTTTCTTATATTTAAAGTGGTTTTCTTACTTATTTTAGAGCATGTTTAGCTTCATAATAAATTTGAAAGGAAGATTAAGGGAGTTCCTGTATATTCCTGCGTATTGCCACCAACACACACAGTCTTCTGCACTCCAGTGCCCCCCCCCCCCATTTTCTATAGGTGATGACCTGTTATAGAGACATTCTTGTCACCGGAAGTTCATAGTTTACAGTAGGTTTGCTCTTAATGTTGTGTATCTGATAGTAGGAAAAGTTTATAATATATGCTCATAATTATGGTATTTTACAGTATTTTTTACTGCCCTAAAAATCTGTGCTCTGTGGTCTGTGTACTTTTCCCACCTGCTTGCTAGACTCCTCTTTACCGTTGATCTTATTGCCGTTGTGTTTTTTCCAGGATGTCATATGGTTGGAATCATAAAATAGAATCTTTTTCAGATTGGCTTTTTCTCTTAGTAGTACACATTTAAGATTTTTCTTTATCTTTTCTGTGGCTTGAGACTTCATTTTTCTTTTTTTGGTGCAGAATAATACTTTCTTATTCAGATATGACACAGTTTATCCATTCACCTACTGTAGGACATCTTGATTGTTTCCAAGTTTTGGCTCTTAAGATTAAAGCTGCTATAAGCATCTGTGTGTAGGTTTGTGTGGACAGAAGTGTTCAGTTCCTTTGGATAAATACCAAGAAGTGTATTTGCTGGGGCAGATGGTGAGAATGTGTTCACTTTTATAAGAAACTGCCAAACATCAAAAGTGGCTTTACCATTTTGCATTCCCTCCAGCAATAAATGAGTTTCTTTTACTCTGTATCGTCGACATCTGATGTGGTCGTGGTTCTAGATTAGGTTCTTCGGATGTGTAACCCATTGTTTTAATTTGCATTTCCCTGTTGACATGTGATGTGGAACATTGTTCATAGGCACATTTGCTATCTATATATTTCTTTTGGGGGCATGTCAAAATCTTTGGCTTCTTTTTAAAAAAATTCAGGTCATGTGTATTCTTTTTGAGTTTTAAGAATTTGTTTATTTTGGAGTCCCGTCTTATCAAATATGTTGCTTGCAAATATTTTCTTATATTTGGTGGCTGTTTTCTCATTCTCTTTGACAGTGTGACAGATCAGAACTTTTTAATTTTAACAAAGTTTAGCATTTTAGTTCTTCTATTGAAAATTGTGACTTTGGTTCTTTATCTAAAGCCATTTGATTTCCTAGTGATTGATTTGTCTGCCTTTTTTCTTAACACAGATATGTGTGGCTATATGTGATTATGCATACATAATGTATACCTTAGTCCTGATAGATGGTGTCCAACTACCTACTCTTCTGCTGCCTGTTTCCCTAAGAATATATTCTATAGTTCCCTTTACAGCAATATGTGGATAGGTTTATTCTGTTTTTTTTTTTTAATAGTTGAATGCTACTTAATTGTGAGCATGTTCAGTAGTCATTCTGTAAGTTTCCAACTGATGGACATTTGGATGGGATTTTATCTTTTTTAGTTTTATAAATAATGCTGTAAGGATTGAGGTTAGGACTTTCTCACTGAACTATATCCTCACCCCTTTTTTAGTTTTATTTTGAGATAGGATCTTGCTGTTAGTAAGTTGTCCATGCTGGGCTCAAACTTGTGATCGGTCCTCTTACCTCACCTTCCCAGAGTGCTGGGATTATAGTCGTGTGCCACCAGGCCCAGGTAATGCTGTCCATCCTTACATTTTGTGCTAGAAATATTTTTGGAAGAGAAATGGGAAAGTAAGTTGATTTAAAGAGTAAGTATGCATATTCCAAAATTTATTATGAAAAGAAGTAAACACTTTTTGTCTGCCATATAGGTGGCATCAAAACTGGTAATATTCTTTTACTAACCATTCATTCATTTCTGAAGCTCTATATCAATCCATTTTATTTTTGATCTACTTCAGAGTAAATTGCCAGTATTTATATACTTCTCCCTAAATACTTTATTCATCATTAATGAGGGTTCAACATTTGTATTTTCTGTTTTGTAAGATTTATAACTGCAAAATTTAAGCATACATCTGCTAAGTTTTGATGAATGTATCTTTGTAACACAAAGATGTAGAATGTTTCTATGTAACACAAGGATGTAGAATGTTATCAGCTTGCTAGTTTCTCTAATGAGTATATAATTTGCTCTTCCCTTTCTTGTAGTTAATCCTTGATCTTGTACTTTCACAGGTGACCTTTATATGGGTATGCCTTTATTTTATTTTTTAACATATAGAGTATAAGGAATTTTGATTGTTTTTTTATCATGTGTTCAGTTCTTTTCATAAGGAACAATAGAGAAAAGTAAGTGTGTATGTCTGTGTGTAATTTCAGAGATATACCATCATTAAAACTGTCCTCTTTTTAAACCTGAATTTCAAAGTCCGCAACATGACATCCTTTTAATTTTTTTTTTTTTTTCTCTTCACAATTCCATAAGCACTCCTGCCACTTTGGAACAGAACTACATAGTTTGTGAATTGCAGCAAAAAATAAGTGTGCTATATTCCTTTTTGAGGAGCCATTTGAAGAAGAAGAGTATTGTGTTTTTCTCCAGTTGCAAAGAGGTACTGTTTATCTCGTATTCATGTTTAATTATTACCCTTTGATGTACCAAATATAATTATATATGTAATTAAATTCTATGAGACATACAGTACTAAGTGTGGTAAATGATCGATTTATAAAGAGGATCTTATACCTGGTTTTGTTGTAAAAGAATCTTTGGATGAGAGTTTAAGTTCCGTCAGGGAAAAATTTTTTCTTCAGTATTGTGTTAGGTATTAATGATAATGGAAATATATTGGACTCCAATAAATGGTAGAATGAGTAGTTAGCTAGGCTAAACAGAGGCCTTCCCAATCTGACACCTTCCCTCTTCATGAGTATAAAACTGAATATTCCTAATAACTTTGTATATGCTGATCTCTGTCTGGAATGTCCTCTCTGCTTGTCTTTAGCCTAGTTCTGGGGAAATGTTTGGTGCTTTTTAGGGCTAAGCTTGGATATTGCCCCTAGAAGTTCTTTTCTTACATATTTTAGAATCACTCTCTTCTCTGCCATTTTTTTTTAAATCTTTAGTTATAAATGTTTATTGAACACTAGCTCTAAACTGAGGAAATGATTCACAGATGTGAGAAAATTTGGTCTTCCATAAGGCAGAGGGACCATGGTCATATTTTGTACCACTTTTCTCTTGGACTCTAGATGCCTGATGATATAAATATGCATGTGGTAGATAAAGTCTAGACTGATACAGCTTTCACAGTAGCTTAGTATGACAAAGGTGCAGGTGAATATTCCTTCATTTTGGGGAAGGATCAGTGGTGATCTCTGTTGGATTTGAACAATATCATTTTACTTACTAATTTTTGAGAAAAGATTTCCCTTGATTTTATTAATATATATGCGATACATAATGTTTACAGTGAACTTGAGTATTTTGTTCACTTATATATCACATCAACTTTACAATCCCTTCCCATTTTTGGCCCTCCCACCACCTTCCTATTCCCCCTAACTCTCACTGTCACACCCGTTCAGTCTTTTAGAATGCTGGTATTCACAAATCAGAGAAACCATGCGATATTTAACATACTTAATCTTCTGCATCTGACTCACTTCATCACTCAAATCACCACTGTTTTCCTTGCTTTTTTTTTTGTCATGAAAGGATGTTGCATTTTTGTAAAAGCCTTTTTCTGTATCTCTCTAGATAGTCATATGATTTTTGTCCTTGATTTTTTTTCTGTGATATATTACATTCATTGATTTATGTATGTAAAACCATCTTTTCATCCCTGGAATGTAGCCAACTTGATCATGGTGATCTTTCTGATGTGTTGAATTCTGTTTGCGAGTATCTTATTGAGGATTTTTGCATCTATGTTTATTAGGGAGATTGCCCTGTAGTTTTCTTTCTTTGGTAAGTCTGTCTGGTTTTGATATCAGGGTAATGCTAGCTTCCAGAAAAGAGCTTGGCAGTGTTTCTTCTCTTTCAGTTTTGTGAAATAATTTAAGAAGTATTGGAAATAACTTTTCTTTGAAGTACTGGTAGAATTCTACAGTCAGTCTGTCTGGTCCTGGACTTTCCTTTGTAGGTAGAGATTTTATTACTGCTTCATTTTCTAGACTTGTTCTTGGTCTCTTTAGAATCTATTTCTTTTTTCAATTTGGGTATCTTGTATGTATCTAGGAATTAATTCATCTCTTCTGCCACATTCTTCAATATTTCAGAGTGTAAGTTTTCAAGGTAGTTCTTTATAATCCTTTGAATTTCAGCAGCGTCTGGTATAATTTCATCTTTTCATTTCTGATCATCGTATTGATTGAGTTTTTTATTTCTATTCTTTGATTAGTTTGGCTAGAGGATTGTTAATCTTATTCTTTCAAAGAACCATATCTTCAGTTTGTTAATTTTCTCTTCTGATATTCATAATTTCTTTTTATTCTACTAGTTTTGGATTTAGATTGTTATTTTTCTCTAGGATCTTGAGGTGCATCATTAAATTCTTGGGATTGCATTTTTTTTTTAATGTGTGCATTCATAACTATAAATTTCCCTCTTAGTACTGCTCTCATTTTGTCCTTGAGGTTCTGGTATGAGATATTTCCATTTTTGTGTGATTCCAACAAGCTTTTAATTTCTTTCCTGTTTTTTTCTTAGACCCATTGTTTTTTTCAATAATATATTAATTAGTCTCCATGTGTTTGTATAGTTCTATACTTTCTTTTGCTAATCATTTTGAGTTTTATTCCACTGTGATCTGAAAATAAATAAGAACTTATTTTAGTTCCTTTGTACTTATGTAAACATGCTTTATGGCCTATTATTTAGTCTTTTTTTAAAGTTCAGTGTGCTGCTGAGAAAAAAATGTATTCTCTTGATGTTGAGTAGAACACTCTGTAAATATCAGTTAAGTCCAGTTGTTCCTTATCATGATTTAATATTTCTTTGTTAATTTTTTTGTGCAGTTCACATCTCTTTTTGATAATGAGATATTGAGTTTCCCTACTATAATTGTATTGGGGCTATTTTGTATTTCATGCCCAGTAGTTTTTCTTTTACTAAATGAGTGTCCTGCTTTTGGGTGCATATGTATTGGTAATTGTGACTTCTTCCTGTTGGACTCTTTCCTTAACCATTATATAATGTCCTTCTTTATCTCTTCCAATCTGTTTTAGCTTGTAATCTGCTGTGTATGAGAATACTGTAGCCATTTCTGCTTGTGTCTGAGGCTAGTTGCATGAAGTAATATTTTCATCCTTTTATTTTTCAGTCTGTTTCTTTGTGGGTAAAGTGCGTCTCTTTTAAGCAACACTTTTTGTTTTACTTACTTATTTATTTATTTTTTTGAGACAAGGTTTTTCTCTGTATCTGTAGTCCAGGCCGGTCCTGAAATTGCTGTGGTAGTGTAGGCTGGCCTTGAACTCAAGGGAGTCCTCCTAATTCATCCTTTCGAGTAGTGGAATTACAGGTGTGCTCTACTATACCTGTTTTATGTAGTGTGGGGAAACAAACTCAAGGCCTTGTGCTGGCCAGGCAAGCACTCTTACTGCTGTGCTATTCCTCCAGCTTTGTAAGCTTTTGTTGTTTGATCCAATCTGCCAGTTGGTATCTTTTGATAGGATAATGGAGTCCCTTAACGTTGAATGTTCCAGTAACAGTGTATATCCTCTCATCATTATGATGCTTCATTATCGATTATTTGTTCCTTTTTCTTGTTTCCTATTCTGTGGGGTCTTTTGTGCTGTTAGTTTCTCTGTTTAAGATTGCTTTAAGTATTTTCTGTATTGGTTGCCTAATGGTCATGCATTTCTTTACGTTTTCTTTATCATGAAAAATTTTAACTTCTCCCTCTCTTTTTAAGGATAGTTCTGCTAGATATAACATTCTGGGTTGGCACTTCACTTTCTTTTAAAGCTTAAATGATTTTGCTCCATGATCTCTGGCCTTTAAGGTTTGTGTTGAGAAATCCACAGTTATTGTGATGGGTTTTTATTTGTAGGTTACTGTCTGTTTTTCGCTTGCAGCTCTTAGTGTTCTCTCTTTGTGTTGAATTTCTAGGATTTTGATTATGATTTTGATTATAATTTGACTTACTTTTATATTCTATTGTGTTATTCTCTATTTTCTCCTGTACTCCCATAATTCTGAGGTTTTTTTCTTTATGAGTTGTGCATCAGCTGTTGCATGTAGTTTCCTTCCTGTGTTTTTGTTTTTTGGTCATCATTGACCTGTGGTCCGAATTGTCAACCTTATCTTCAAGATCTGATAATCTGTCCTTTATAATGCTCTGATTTCCCATGTTTTCATGTGAGTTTTACATATCCTAGAGTTCATTTGGAATCCTTTCAGTCTTTCTACTTTTCTACTGAAATGTTCCTTCATTTCTTACATTGCCTTTTTATCCTTTTATTTGTATCTTCTATATAATTATTATACTTTTCCTGTTATTATTAATATTTTTTTCTACTAAGGGGGGCTGGAGGAATGGCACAGCAGTTAAAGTGCTTGCCTAGCAAGTGCAAGGTCCTGAATTCGATTCCCTAGGACCAGATAAGCTGGGCATGGTGGCGCATGCCTATAATCTCAGCACTTGGGAGGCTAAGGTGGGAAGGCTCCTTGAGTCCAAGGCTAGCCTGGGCAACCTAGTGAGTTCAGGACTAGCCTGGACTATAGAGTGAGACCCTGTCTCAAAAAAAGTATCTATTAAGACTGCTATTTGATTTAATCCTCCTTGACTGTGTCTTGCATTTGTTTCAGCATATCTTGTTTGAGCTGATTGGCCACTGAGTCCGTTGTTTTTTGACTTATTGCCTATAGGATGAGTTACTTTAGGGTCCATAATTTCAGCTTCTGGAGAGTTTGTTGTTTTTCTAGGTGACTCTCTACTTTTTTTCCCCATGATTCCACAGCTGTGGGTTGTAGATCAGGTAGTGTCAATGAATTCTGTTTCTGCTGTTCAGATTTCTTCTGTTAGATTATTTCTTTCCTTGAAATTTTCTTGAGTTTATTTAGATTTTAATATTTATACCTGTTTTTAGCATACTCAGCTATTAATTTTGGGCATCTTCTCAGTGACTTCTGCTGGATACCTGATCTCCTCCACTGTTCAATGAAAGAGAGATAGGTTATGATAGTGTATGTGGTCTAAAGACAAGGTAATTATTGTCATTTATTTGAAATCAAGATTAATGCCTGTGTCACCATCCACAACATGAGGAACTACAATACTGTTATAATCCCAGACTAACAGGTTATTAGCAAAACCTAATAACCAGTTGAATACTACAACTATTCTACACTTCTGCTTCATCAGTGTATCTATCTAAATAAACCTGGTCCTGAACTCACTGTAACACATACTGGCCTCGAACTCACAACAGTCCTCCTGCCTCTGCTTCCTGAGTCCTGGGGTTACAAATCTGTGCCATCATGCCTGGCTAAATAAACTTAACATTGACTTATCAGTAGGTTGCACTAAGGTCAATACTGTATCCCTGTCAATAATGAAATAGACCTCTATATTCCTTACCTAGGCTAAATCAAACCGCCAGAGATTATCAACCCTTAATAGGCTCCAACCGCTTTACGCTCTTTTAACAGTGGGATGGATATCAGTATCAGTGGTTAAACTTAATGCATTCTGGATTTTGACATGCTATAACAAGTTGTCAGCTCATGCAACCATCCTACTCTTCACATTAGAAATGTGATCTATACTGCTAATGTAGGTGCCTATAGTGATTGTGTAGTAATGTATTAGAAGAGTTTGTGAAAGGCCACACTCTACTTATGTTGATAATATAGAAAGTCTGCCTTAATTACCTGTGTCTAAATAGTATAAAATTATTGATGTTTAGTGTGCCAAGCCATATGGCTTTGAGTTATCAATACTTAACTGTACGGTTAGTAAGAATGTTGGGAGTAGGGAGAGACGGGGATTGAGAGTTAGCTTTGGTAGTGTGACAAAAAACGGAAGAGTGTATATAGGATAGAGAAAAGCAAGACAGAGCTCCAACCCCACAGCAGAAGAATGTGGATGTACTCAAGCAATAAGTATCAGAAACAAGGAGAATTGTGAATGAAATAGAGAGGATGTCTCCAGAGTCTTTAGAAAGGCTTTTCAAAACTGGCATAAGGAGGTACTTCAGAGAGAAAGAAATAGAAGAATTAACAAATAACCTAAAACAGCAATAAAGAAAAGGAAAAAGAAAAAGGAAAAAAAAAGAGAAAAAAACGCCTACAAATCAGTGCCAGAAATAATACAAGTCCAATATACTTACAGAGAACCATCAAAGTGAGCCTACAGTCTAAAAAAGAAGGAAAAAAAATCCTATGTTATTTATAGTGAAAACCCTGAGCTGTACCCCCAATTCCTGGGTTATTTCAATGGAAATTCTGTGTGTCCGTGACTTTAGGTGTTGGTGACAAGGGAGGAGAGTGGGACCATTCGTGTCTCTTTCTGTGTTCTAGTCTGCAAAAATATACCACTTCAAAGTTTTTTTTTTTTTTTTTTTTTTGCAGTTCCTGTGAGTTTGGGGTGAGCAAAAAATCATGCTGGATTCTAGCCAAGTGTTAGGAAAGATGGCCCTTTGTCCAAAGATGCTTACATTTCTTTCCCCTGGGTACACTAGACCCAGGTGATCTGGCTCTTTTCCACCTCTGTTGAGGGAGTTGAGTGGGGAGGGAATGAGGTTTCTGCTTTTTTCTTTTTTTTGGAAACAGAATAATGTTCTGTAAAGACTTGTGATTTCTGAGACTTGTTCTTTTTAGGTTCAAACCTTTCAGTGGGACCACCGTTATTTTTTCTTTGCTGCTTGTAATATTCCTTTCCTGTCTCTCCCAAGGAGGCTCCCCAAATTCCCCGGAGTGTGACTTGTTAATAGTCTGTTTCCCGCGAGAGCTCAAATTGTTTCCAAATTGCCTCTCTGGGCCTGCGTAGAAGGCCATCTGGCTGTGAGTTCTGCACAGAGCTTTTAAGCCATAGTGCTAAGCTCTGATGCCTTGCAGCTGCAGGGCCCTCCTGTTTTGCAACCAAATGCCTGGACATTTTAGCACCCTGTGCTTGAGGGTCTTTTTTGTTTGCCTGTAGCCTGGAGATGTCTGGCACCTCTTTCAAGGCTGCTGTGCTGGCTGAAGTTTTCCTCAGGCACTCCCTGATTGGGAACCAAGGACTGGCTGGTTGTACCTACCTGGGGTGGCCCTGGGCCGCCTGACATGGCTCAAGGCCCTTCACTTGTGGCACTCCACTGACTGGTGATCTTTTTCACTTTTCTTCTATTCCTCAAACTGTCTTTCACAGGCAGTCATTCTTCTGTTTGCCTAAGCTGAACTGTATAGGTGTCTTTTATTCTTTACTTTGAAGAGAATGGAAGAGAGACTTTACTGGACTTGTTAGCTCATAATGTTATATTCATTACAAATAACTCTTGGGAAACTTTAATTAATTTTGGTGTATTGATTCTGTTTTCTCTGTTTATGTGAACAGATTTTAACATGTTAGAAAAAATAGTGATAAAAAGAATAAAATGATGCTAGTATCTATTTAGGAATATATACATAGGACTAAAATGAAACAATGATCAATTCCTTGTAGTGCTGTATGTTAGATATATATGCAGCAAACTTTTATTGGTGTCTAATAGTTATTAAATACCAACATTTCCTGTTTTGGTAGGTGTTGCCCTAATTATTAATTGCTCATTCTGAGGGGAAAATTTATGTAGCCTTATAGGTTTAAGAAATTGAAGTTAAAACTATTACTTTGTTGTAGAAATTTATGAATTACATTGTTATTGATAAAAAGCTGTGAAGTTTAAAATCTAAGATAGCTTTGTAGGGTCAAGAGATAGGTGAAGAAAGGAAATAAAATATTTCTGATAAATGAGGTTTTTTTTTTCTTTTTGGGGGTTTGAGGGAAGGAGGAATGTCACATATCTCTATTATTAAGAATCCACTGGACGTTTAGTTAAGAAGAGCTCATTTTACAACATAAATTTTACAAAAATTACACCCTTAAAAATTGTTCAAGTTTGGAATAATTTTAGATACCACCTTAGTAAGAATGTTTTTTCTAAAAATTCTTACAGGAAATATGTGAGCAAAAATGCTTTAAGACAGAACTAGAATGCTTTCCATTTCTCTGCCTCATGTTGTAATGTTTTTTAGTAAATAAAATTTGTATACCTTTAATTTTTGCTGCTCGTCTTGTTAGTTTCTCTGCTACCATTTGGAAGTGCTGAACTCACCCTTATGTTAACACCCAGGTGCAGTACCTGTACCGAGTGTTCTGTAGACTTCGTCCTGGCATTTCTATCCTTGCTCTCCACGGCCGACAGCAGCAGATGAAAAGAATGGAAGTCTACAACGAATTTGTCCGCAAGAGAGCTGCAGTGCTCTTTGCTACTGATATTGCAGCCAGGGGATTGGGTAAGAGAACTTCCTATGATGAAATTTTTGTGAGGATGGAACATAAAATTTATTTATGAATTGTATTTGAGGAATTCCAGTAGAACCAAATAATTAGGCATTCTTTTTTTTCCCATTTGTGTTACAAAATAGTAAATTGCTTATAGTTGATTAATAGTAAGGATGTGTCAGACATTCTGTAATATTTATGTCTTTTGTGCTCTTACTGTTGTGTTATGATAGGAAAGGTTTAAAGATAGGAAAAAATCCTGTTTGAAAACTAAAAACTTATGCTATTATAACTCACTTAACATGAAAAATAAGTAGTTTGTTTTTTCACACTCTACTTTGCATTTTAAATTTGTAACATTTACTGTATTTCATTGTTATTTTCAGAAAGCTACTGTATTAATGTAATTTGTAGTTTTATTGTGGTAGGATGAGGATGGAAGTAATTAGAACTGGCACAGAGATATGAGCAGGAGATGAGAGGATGAGTAGGTAGTAACTTACATTCGATCCTTTGTGTTAAGGCAGGTTTTAAACTTAATGTGAGTAAATCTAATATAGCATGTATCGCCACACACACATTATCTACTTAAACAGTTACCTTCTTCTTGATCCTCCTATTCCTGTCCTTCTTACTCTAAAGAAGCAGCCATGTTCAACATGTGGCTTGCCTTTTTTTTTTTTTTTTGTGCCTTCTTTGTATGAAGAAGCATTGTCTTGGGCTGCATATAAGATGTATAATATAGTTGTTGTATATAGGTAAAAACCTTTTTAATCTAAAGCATATCTTAACCATCATATTTGTTCATCCAGGTGAGTGGAGCCAAGTGTGCATATTTTCAAGGCTCTTTAGGCTTTTTTCTCAGACCTGCAACAACCCTTTTCTTTGTAACTCTGTTGCTGTTTGACTGTATAGTTTTGAAGCAGTTTGTTAGTGCCTTTTAAAAATTTTTGACTTTTGAACCTGAAGTAGCTCACATCAACAAAAGCATGTTTTAAACTAAAGTTTATTTTTCTAAAAAATCCTTTCAAAATAATTTTAAAAACATGCATTATATCTAGTCACAATAAACAGATAGTAATATTTTATCTTTTTTTCAATTTTCTTAAATGAAAATGTTAATCAATATCGTCTTCTTACACCTTCCTCTTTCTCATTTTGCTCCCTTTTTTTTTGCAGTTACTGACTTATGTTTGGAGCATAGCCTTTTAGATGAAGGGTCTTGACCCCTGGCCAGTGAATCTTATGGCAAAATTTAGCAGGTCTGTGAACTGCTAAAGCAGGATAGTGAGACATACTGTGTGTTCAGCAGCCTTCAACTGAAATGTAACAGTAGGAATGCTAGTAAAAAAATGTAGTTTATCTCTAATCAATATTATATTTTCATTATACTTTAGCTTTTACAGATATCTTGGAAAAGATACTCGGTACTACTCTGTAGTACTACTCATTACTGCTCTGATGTGATTATCAGACCCACAACTAGGTTGTATTAATGTAAGCAAGCATATAATGTAAGTGTATAAGTGCATTAAATATATTGGTGTGTTCTATTATAAATAATTTCTCTTATACTCTTATGATTTACTTTGTACTGTGAAACTGTTCTGAGAAAGGGTTCATAAGTTTTAGCTGGCACAAAAATTCAAAAACCTTTGTTAGAAGTACTTCATGAATATATTCGTGAGCAGTTTAGAGTATTAAGTGTTCTATAAGCTCCTATGAACAGTATCATTTTATATACTGATCTGTAACTTGCTTTTTGAGATTATACTCTGTTGAGATAAAAAGGTCTAGTGTGTTTGTTTATGTAGAATGTCACAGCATGAATTTATTCAGTTTTTTAATTTCTGTAATAAGGGACACTTGAGTTTCCAGATGTTCCCCATTGTAGAAATATGCAGTTAATATCCTGTGTTCTTTTTGTTTCACTGTTCAAGATTTTCTGCCCTATACATTGATATCTTTTAGTTTATTTCTTAAAAAGTGTACTTGGGATAAAAATGAGCTACAGTGAACAAATCCTGCTTTACCTTTCCTTTTTTTGTAGAAGTAACTATTTATAACTTAGTTTTTTTCTGGTATCTGTTAATAAATCTGTGTGTCTGAATGTTGCTATCCTGTTAGTTTCTAATCCAACAAATTTGGAAATTATTAAAAGAGTTTATTACCTAGCAATCATCCCTCTTCTGCTACTCCCTCTCTTCTCTATATTACTATATCATGACTTTTGACTGCATAAACATACTTTATGTTTATGTTGTTTTGACTGTAAGTGCTGCCAAGTGAATAGTATACTATTTTTTTGTTTTTGTATTTTTTCTTTGAATATTTAGAAAATTTGTTTAATTTTTTTGTGCTTGCAGCTGTGATATCTTAAATGTTCCAGCTGATATGTTATACTTTGTTTTTTTTTTTTTTAAGTTGGAAGTTGTTTCCCCCTTACCTCCCTCTTTCTTCCTCCCACCTCAGTGGAGGGGAATGAACCAGGCCCTTCACACTGTCCCATATACCTAATGCATCTTCCCTTCTTTTTAAAAACTTTGAGCGTCTTACTAAGTTGCCCAGTCTGCAAATATTTTCTTAGTCTTTGTAGCCAGTTTTCTGTTGAAGATACTTTTTCTACTCCTTTTTGGTAAGCTTTTCTTTTTCTGGATGTTCTTAAGATTTTCTGTTTGTTTTTAGTGTCCTGACGCTGTGACAATGTACATTGGTACAGGGTCCCAAGGGTGTGAGTATTCACTGTACTTGTCAGTCTAGAACAGCACTGTTCAATAGAATTCTCTGTGATTATTGAAATGCTCTGTCTGTACTGCCCCAGCACTGTGCCCGGTAGTCACGTGACTATTGAATATCTGAAATGTGGCTGGTGGAATCAAGGAAGGGCTCAGACTTATTGAGTTTAATCTTAAGCATAAATAGTTACCAGATTAAGCATTATAGTAAAAATACAGGTCTTTCAGTTTCAGAAAATGTGCCGTTGAAATACTTTTTGGCGTTACATATACAACATTCAATATTTGCATTATTTTGGCTCTGTTTACTATTTATTGTGGAGTGGATGAATGTTCTTAGATTGTCAGATCCTTTTTGATTCTGTCTGTTAACTTTTTTGTCATTAGTGAGGATTAAACTCAGAGCCTTTGCACTGACCTGTATCCCCAGCCATTTTTATTTTTATTTTAAGATAAGGTCTTCCTGGTTTACTTAAGACTAGGCTTAAACTTTGATCCTCTTGCCTCAGCCTACCAGAGTGCTGGGATTGATTGCATGCCTCTGCTACCGGGTTGGGCTAGTTAGTAGTCTTGTAAGGTTTTTTTCTTTTTTTTGTGTTACACTTTATGAAAGACTGTTTGACTTCTGATCTTCCAATTTCCCTTTCTTAAGATCTGTTGGCCATCTTTGTCTTATTCTTTCTGAAAGATTCGTTGCATTTCCTGTTGAACTTTTCTATTAAGATTGAAAATTTTACCTTCTGCTTCTGGCTCACTTCTCTGAGCATGATGCTAAACTTCATTGTAAACCTTAAATTGTGCACTTAGACATATCAATAAAATGGGAAAAAATTGAAAATGTTAAGTATTAAGATATTAAGTGTTGACTTTTTTTTTTACCTTTGTTGTTTTGGTTCTGTTTTTCATGTTTACTCTTTTAATCTCTTTTATGTTTGATGCTTCTGGCACTTGGAGATCTTTTTATTTTTAATAATGAGGCACAAAAAACATTTGAAATGATTTGTACATGGATGAGGCTTATTGACAAGTGGCTGTCATTTTTACAGGACTTGAACGAATTGATGTTTTTACTAGTACTCAAAATACTCATACTCACTTATGTTTCTTTTTTCTTTATAATTTTATTGTGGTAAAGATTCACATGACATAAAATTTAACATTTTATTGGTAAACATATGAATTTCAAAATCTGTAACACACTAGAACTATGGAATTTGGGGAATCGGTGAACAGCTACATCCACCTCTTTTTCAGAGGTTCACCCCTTTCCTATGTGACCATTGCCTTTATTTCTGCACTACCATTCCTGTTGGGGCCTTTTTATGTTACGATTTTTGTGCATTTTGGAACAGGTCACCCATCTATAGTTGGTCTTTTGAGCTTGGTCCATTTCACTGAGCATTATTGACTGTTGGGGTCCCATTTTTCTTCAAATGCTTCCTATCTGTTTTTCGTTTATGGCTGCATAGTATTCCATCGTGTATAGGTACTACATATTCCTTAACCATCTTTTCCTTTTTAATTTTAATTAATTTATTGTTTTTAGACAGGGTCTTACCCTGTAGCTCAGGCTGATCTTGAACATGCTGTGTAGCCCATTCTCCTGCCTCAGCCTCTCAAGTGCTGGGGTTCCATGGAATCAAACTGAGAGCCTTGCTTTTGCTGGGCAGGAACTTTTAAACTGAGCTACACTCCTAACACCAGATTTCACTTTCTTTTGGGCATTTAATTCTCCAGAGAAGAAACCCTCAATCTTGTGCAAAGCCTGCCAAGGAAGTTGGCTCCAAGGCCAAACAGGCAGCATGCGTTTCCTTTAACACCCCTCTTTTTTCGCTTCCTTTGGGGTTCCTCCCTTTGGCTGTGTATGCTGCTAAGGAGTTGGGAGCCTTTGTAGCATAAGACGTAGTTTTTCATTCAGGAGACCCACCTATATGGGATAAGGTAGGAGACCACAAGTGCTGCTTTCAACTTGTTTATAGTCCTGCATGTTGCCTGCCTTCTGAAATACCTGTGTTTGTGTCCTGATAAAGAACTATTCTAAATACTTGATTTTCTCCTCATACTTAAAGGCAACCCTTTATAATGTGTTGTATGACTTAATGACACAAACATCACAACTGTCACTATCTTCCAACATCTTTTTTAGAATTCATTTTCTCTGGTTGAAATTAACTTGAAATTTTCACATCAGAATCCGTAAATGGCTAGAGGTGATGCTTTCAAGTTGAGAGCAGGTTATTTTTGGCATGTGTGAAAATTGCTATACCAGAAATAACAAAGGGAGGAATTATTTCTAGGAAACGGGAAGGGACCTAGAGAGACCTCATTAATTCTGCTGGAGGAGAGAGTAGCAGGAGCAGTAAACCTGCCTTTAACTTTAGAAATGGGCTTTGTGGTTCATGGGGATCCCATGAGGAGTAAGTGATTCTTTGAAGTTGTTAAACATCAAGGTATTCAATTATTTGGTTGACACAAGGTTAATTTGTGTCTTCTGTGTCAGTTATGAAGTAGCTTATATATTCAAAAACTCACTGATTTTAGTCCACTTTGCCAGAGAAGCGTAATATTTATCATCTCTTGATTTATACAGTTATTTTATTTTTAGTAGCATTCACAGTTGATATCTGTCAGTTCTGTGTGGTGGAAAGTCCTGGAAAGCATTTTTGTAAGATAAAAATGAATATGGTGGGGGAGATGTTAAGACTGACTTTTTACTTGCCATTGTTTCTGCATAGATTTCCCGGCTGTGAATTGGGTTCTTCAGTTTGACTGTCCGGAGGATGCCAACACGTATATACACAGAGCAGGGAGAACTGCCAGGTAGGTGTGCTGGCCTGTCTTTGCTTTTGGTACTGTGTAAATAACAAGGACTGTGTCTGCAACTGAAGATAGAAAATGGGGGATCTAGGTAATCGAGTGCTTATGTGGTGTTTCGTGGTGTGGACTGACAGCTTTCTATAGCTACTGTATTTCATAGGCCAAGACTTGATTTTTGTTAAGAAAAACCCACTATTCTTACTTTAGAGTTTTATTTTAACTTCAGCTTTTTCAAACTTCTCATTAGAACCGCTCATTGAATACATCCGATTTAATACTCCTGGCCTATTTTCAGATGGAGAAACCAGAGTTTTGGGTAGTTGGGGTGTTTGGAGGTCCACGGAGGCAAAATTTTGACCTCGGGCAGTCCAACTCTTCTGGTTCGGACTGGGTATTCTGTCCTTCCGTTGTTTAAGTTCTAACAAGGATGGGTTTGTTTGTAGCCATGGATTTCTCTTTCTGTGGGAACTAAGAGTCATTAGTCAAGGCCGCTCCTAATTCTGTGTTCCTCTTCGCCACACTTCTAATAAAAGTTTCCTGGAGTTGCTATTAAAAAAACCGTAGAAAAGAAGAATGCAAAATCAGTGTTTTGAAGCTAAATAGCAAGGGAAGATACCTGATGAATGAAAAGGATAAGTAGATATGTCAGTAGTATGGAGACTGCCGTGAAACTGGAGATGTTTGCTGCTCATAGTAGTTTAAATGGTCAACATTTACATTTTATATTTTAAAAAGTATACTCTTACAGTGCAATACTTTTTAAATGAATAGCATCTAGTGATACTTTAAAAAAGCCTTGCGGTACTTTTTGCCTTAGTAATTCTGCATCCCAGAAATTGATCCTAAAATAACAGATAATTAAAATATCAGAATGCTGTTTGAAGTAACATACATATTAATGATAAGTAGGTTATATATAATTAAGATTAACCACATAGGGACTATTTCTTTGGCTTTACATTATATTCCCATTTGGCTTGTCATTACAATGAGGTGATTGGGTTCTTCCATTGGATCCATGGTTTTTGGTATTGGTCTAATTGGATTAGCAGATGCTTTTGATTTTAATTCTTGAACTTTCAATGTTTTCCCAAGGATGATCGGACGTTCAGGTTTAAGGTTTAAGTTTTTCTGCAACTGAAAATTCTCCTTCTCTGCCAGGCTTGATTTTTCAGATCTGTTGCCTACTGCAGATATGGACAAGTGTCATCTATTCCTTGGTTGTGTGGAAAGTCCCCATGGGGCTTAGGATTTTGTGTGTGTGCATGTGATTGTTTGTTAAATGTAAGTTTTAGTTGATTTTGAACAAAATAATAGATATTTTTGTCTTTATTTCAGAGAAAGTTGAGGTTTTTTTTTTTAATGGTCTCCTATAGCCTAAAAATAGAACTCCCCTTTCATATTTTCTAATTTTCAAAAAATGTTTGAATATGAATGTCTACATGTGTTTTGGTTTATTCCTTTTTACCATGTGGGTCCCTTCAAACATGACTGTAACCAAAATATACACAAATGTGTTTCTTGATCAACATACAACAAGTGAGACAAAAATATGGTAGCAAAAGACTTCTTACATTAAGATGATCTCAGTGTAGTTGTGCATTCTTGTCTGGAAGCCTGAAGCAGAAAGATTTCAAGTTCAGGCTTTGCCTAATGAACTTCATGACTCAAAAAGACCTTGTTATAGTATAAATATTTAAAAAGGGCTACAGATGGTCCCGGATTAAAACAGTCATGCTTATGTTTGAAGAGAGGTAGTTTTTGAAAATGTTGTAATGTAGTTTCTAATGTGGTCGTTAAAAAAAATAGAAGCCTGTTTCACCTAAATAACCTACTAATTGTGTTCTGAATTGACTATTTTAGATATATATAGTTGGTGAAAAGCTAAGCATCTAAATGTCTATTTTCTTCTCTGGCAGTTTAAAAGTTGCCATTAATGGCCTTATAGATAATTAGTTTCCTGGGCCATAAGACTGAATAATTGAGTTGAATAAAGGCTAAATGAAAATTTGAAACTAATTAAACTCCTGTGTTAGGTTGTAATTAAAAACAGGTTGCCAGAAAATGTTTGCTTTTGGAATTGAACTATAATATATGATTGAACTATAGTAAATTTATTAGCTAAGGTTAGAGGAATCTTTATTTTAAAAAGTTCCATGGTTTAACTAAATAAAAATGATGAATGATACAGGTTATTATTTCATTCAAATATCTATTTTGTTTTAACTCATTAATCTGCCTATGATTCTTTGGATCCATGTAACTTTTTTCTGTTTTCTTTAACCATCGTATCCCTGTTAAAAATGATCTTCTTTTGATACAGATGAGGCAAAAATAATGAGTGTAATGTAATAATGCTGTACTCTGTGGCACATTTTGCCCCTTAAAAATCCTTTTAGAACTTGCAGTTTTGGTCCTCAAAAGAAAAGGCTCTTTTATTTCTCAAAAACATGCATTTGAAAATAGACAAGATTTGGGAATGAAAGGTACACACAGATCAGAATGAATATGCGTTTTATTTGGGGAGGATAGGAGAACTTTGAGTAGAGGAAATTTATATACAATTATTTATGTTTCCAGTGTATTGAGAGGTAAGATCATTTCACCAGTATTCCAGTTCTGCCTTAATTGCCCAGCTGCATTTTGTGATCTGAGATTTTGTGAAGAATTCAGATAGTGGACTGTGGTTCCACTAGGGGACAGCAGAGGCTAAACTTTTGAATTGCATACTTGCTGGCTGCAGATTACATCAAGCTGGAAATGGGTAAAATTTTATGACTTGGGAGAGTTTCATGGTTTGTGGAAAGTACTGATATTTTAATGGATGAATGAATACTTTTTATAGTCTTTAATTGGTTTGTAAATGGAAATAATAGTGAAAAGTCTATGAGCATTAACTTGGCGGTGAATTTCTTAGAAAACAGTCTTTGCTAGTGAAATTTCTCATTTCTTTGATTCCTGTAGCTGAGGTTTGGGGAGGTCCAATCTGCATTCTGTTCCTCCAGAATAGAGGTGATGTTTCCTTCTGTCTTTGTTGGTATCTAGGATTTAAAGGCTTAATAAAAGGGCAAAGTAAATCCTTTATTTTGTATCTTGAAGCAGTGAGATGCTGGAGTAGAACATAAGCTAGTATAGCTATCGGGGTAGATAAGGGGCTGATAGTCTTAAGAGTCTACCATTTCCCAGAACTTCTGCCTGACTTGCTCTTCTGTTCATTCAGTACAGCGGGTGAGTGATCTTATAAAACATAGCTTAGATCTTGGCACTTCTCTGATGGTTTTTTAGTTCATTCAGAGTGACAGTGACCTCCAGGCCTGCACCTTCGTGCCCCTCACACTCCCTCATTTCCTGTTCTGCTTTGTTTCCTAGATTCCATATCTGTCTTGCTCCTTGTTGGGCAAGCCAGGCATGCTATTGCCTCAGGCCATCAGTTTACGTGCTTCCTTTGGAATGCTTTCTCCTCAGGTATCCACATGGCTGTTTTTCTTACCCTCACACAGTTGCTCTCACTGCTCTTGTCTTTTCTGTGTAGTGCCTACCACCACCAATAAGAGCGTTTACTCAATGTATTTTTTCCCTATTTGCCTTTCTCCTTACTAGATTGCTAGTTCTGCAAAGGCAGAAATGTTATTTATTGATGTTAAACTGGCATGACAAACTAGATAAAATTTATTTATTTTTTTGCTTAGAGGGGGTGGCTTCTCTAAACTTCCTTAGGCCTAGTGTATTAAATGGTCCGTTTCACCTCCTCTTAGCTCAGATGATCTGACAGACTAGGCAGATACTGGCACCAGTTTTATTTCATTAGGCAAGAGAGGGAGAGGTCTAGGTCCAGGAAAGGATGAAACAAACCCGGACATGTCTGTTGTCTCGTATTATCTCCTCTACTATTTCTTGCTATAAAAACCACTAATATTCTTGTACATGGTCGGATGGGAGATGAATTCCGTCTGTCTCCTTGAAGTTGACTTTAAAGAAGTGTTTTTACCTGTTTACCAAAATACATGACCACCTTTGATTTGATCAGTGGTGAGCAAATAAATTTGAATGTATGGGTATAAGTGGCTGTTAACAGTTGTTCCCTAAGGATATAGAGAAGAGACTGCATATAGTGGACATTTGAGATATCAGATTGATGAATCATATTTTATCCAATATGTTACCTATTGCTGTATATAACAAATGTCTCCTTGGCTTACAGAAATAATCATTTATCTTGACTTCTGTGGGCCAGGAATCCAGGTGAGTTCCAGCTCAGTCTATCACAGTGCTGTTAGAGCAGTATCACAGTGGTGGTTTAAGGCTCCACTAGGCTGAATCCATTTCTAAGTTCATTCACATTGGATTGGTTGTGTTTTTTTTTTTTTTTTTTTTCTTGCTGGCTGTTGATATAGGGTATCACCTTAGTTTCATGTTGCCTTTTTGGAAGCTCTGCTCATTACATTGCAGTTGACTTAACTAGAGCAAGTGAGAGGGCAAGGAAGAGAAGGATGGAAGGAGCAGTGTCTTTTATGATCTAAACTTGGAAATCTTAACCATCTTATCTGTGGTATTAATGTTTACAAAAGTCTGCTTTTTTCCTTGCCAGAGTGCTACAAAGTTCCAGGGTACAGTTGAAACAGGAATATGTCTGGAACTGGGTCATTTCTTGACATACTTGGTAATGGTGTGGTCCAGATAAATAGAGAATACTAGCTCTGTGTAATAAATATATCACTTAAGTAGATGGTCCTCTGTATAAATGGCTGCAAAGCTTACTGGAGATGTATCTCTTGAATCAATATATTGTGAATAACCCTGGTATCCTGGTGTGTCTTATTTAATGAATCTCATGATGAAGTTTATTTATTTATTTATTTTTTTAAGACTGAGGGTTGAGCTCATGGTCTTTACCCTCAGGTATATCCCCTATCTAGTATGTATGTTTGATTTCGGGACAGGGTCTTTCTGAGTTACTAGGTTGGCCAAACTGTGCTTGAATTTGAAATTAAATAAAGAGTCATATGCTAGTAAATACCATGTTTATTTCAGGGAGTCATTAGTATTTTTATGAGGACATTTGACTGTATTATTCTTTTTTATGTTAAAACTAAATGTATTTATTAATTTCCCCCATTTTATTGATACATATAAGTTCAAAATTTAAGGTTTACAATGAAGTTGAGCATTTTGTGCACATATGTATCTTGTCAGGGTGACAAGGACTATCCCACTTTCCTTTTGTCCCTCCCCCTCCCTACCCCTTCCCACTCTACCCCCCTGTTTCACTTTGTTTTTCATTTTAAGTTCCATGATATAGTTGCAATCTGGGTTTCTCATATCAGAGAGACCATTTGATGTTTCATCTTCTGCTTTTGACACACTTCACTAAGTTTGATGTTCACAAGTTTCTTCCATTTGCCTGCAAAAGCCTCCACGCTGTTGGACTTTATAGATGCATAGTATTCCATTGTGTATAAATACCACAGTTTGTGTATCCATTGGTCTGTTGATGGCTATTTTGATGACTTCCAAATTTTAGCTATTTTTAGTTGTGCTGCTATAAACATGGTTATACATATGTCTCTGCTATGTTTTATTTTGGCCTCTTTTGGGTATATTCCCCGGAGGGGTGTCCCTGGATCGAAGGGAATATTTATTTCTAGTCTTTTGAGAGCTCTCTATACTGCTTTCCAAAGTGGTTGTACGAATTTACATTCCCATCAGCAGTGTAGGAGGGTTCCTTTCTCACCCCAGCCTCTCCAGTACTGATTATTATCTGACTTGTTGATACAGGCCATTCTCTCTGGAGTGAGAAGGTATCTTAGTGGTTTTGATTTGCATTTCTCTTATGGCTAGAGATGTTGAGCATCTTTTCATGTATTTATTGGCCACTTGTACTACTTCTTGAGTAAACTAACAGCCTCTTCATTTCATTTGCCCACTTTTCAATAGAATCCTTTGTTTTGGTAGGCTTACTTTTCTTCAGCTCCTTATATAAAGAAAACTATATTACATTGAAGAAAGAAGTTATAGGAGACATTAGAAAATGGTAAGGCATCCTCTGCTCTTGGATAGGCAAAATAGTCAAAATGACTATGCTGCTGAAACTGATATATAGATTCAATGCATTTCCTGTCAAAATACAAGTTTCTTCAAAGAACTTGAAGCAACAATTCTTAAATTCATATGGAACCAAAAGAGACCAAGAATAGCCAATGCAGTCCTGAGCAACAAGACCAAAGCATGGGGCATTAGAGTTCCAGACATCAGGCTGTACTATAAAGCAATAGTTGTAAAAACAATATGGTACTGGCACAAAAATAAACAGGCAGACCACTGGAACAGAATTGAAGATGTAGAGACAAACCCAAATACCCTCAATTACTTAATCTTTGACAAAGGGGCCAAATGCATACAGTGGAAAAAGGACAGCCTGTTCAACAAATGGTGCTGGGAAAACTGGACATCCACATGCAGAAGGATGAATCTAGCCACACACCTATCATCATGCACCAGAATCAAATCAAAGTGGATCAAAGACCTAGACATTAAAAGTGAAACACTGAACCTCCTAGAAGACAAATTAGGCAAATATCTGAAAGACATAGGGGTAGGCAAAGCCTTCCTCGACAAGACACCAAGAGCAAAAGAAATTATCCCCGTGATTAACAAATGGGATCTTGTCAAATTAAAAAGCTTCTGCACAGCAGAGGAAACTATCAACAATGTAAAAAGATAATCAACAGACTGGGAAAAAAATATTTGCCACAAACAACTCAGATAGGAAGCTCATAACTAGAATGTATTATTATTCTTTTGAAGCCAGGGCAGTCTCTTCCCTGCCACTTAACTCTGTATCACACAGGAAGTGGGTAGATTGTGATTTAGCCAGTTACTTTTGAAAACTCAGTAAACATTTGTGGAGTGAATAAATGAATGGATTTATGTAGCCCACAGAACAGCTTTGTGAAAGTGGCTTTCTTATCAGGAAATGCCTTACCAGAGGCTTTAAGGTAGAAAAAGGCGATGACTGTTAAGTACCAGGTATGATTTATATTCAGGTTTTTTTTTTTTAACTCATTCTTGCCAGAGTGCCTAAATCCAGCTGATTTTTACTTAATGGATTCTACTGGTTGTTGATCCCATGCAGGGATTCTAGAATGTGTGAAAGCCAGGTACTTAGAAAAGGAGGGTAGGTAGGTATCTTGTATTCAAATCTGCTGCTATTTGTAGTCATGGAAATAAACTAAAAACATGTACATTTTGTTTTGTTAGGAGTATAAAAAACAGATACCTCATAATTGCTTAAATATTGACTTTAAAATCAGGGTACTTATGTTTCAAGTTGACATGGTTGTCTGATAGTTGTGTGTCTTTGAACCAATTTTTAACTAGTAAGGAAATGGTATAAACCATGACTAGCTCTCAGCTCTTTACTAAAAGTATAATTTTAGGTAATATTAATACTACTTTCATTTTTCTTTTTATTATGATCAATTGAAATTCAGTTTAGGTTTATTTTTTTTTTCCTCAAGAACAGATTTAAATGAATTTAATAGTTTCTAGCCTCTGTAAGCTCCTTAAATCCTTGTTCTGGAATCACTTTGCTAGAAGCCTTCTGTGTAATATGTATTATCTAGCTTGGTTTCTTTATAATTTCTTCAGTGGATGAACTTTGTTGCTGTTGAGACTGTCTTAATATATCCATTTGCTATTTCTTAGATCTTAGGCTGAAGATGCCAGTCTTTGTCCTAGAATATTTCTAAACCTGTCTTTTCTTTTTTAAACCCAGTGGAGAATCTTAGACATTTTCTAAGCCAGAGATACCCTGTTTCTTGAAGTGGTGAGGTCTCTTACTGCTTTCTGTAGGAGAAGCAGAACACTTGGATTTGGGCCCCTTGCAGCTGTCTTTCTGGATGTGCATAACATACTGCACTGTTCTCTCATAGTAATATGAAATCTTGGGAATGGTTTCCACAGGTAAGGCCAGGATGTAGGGAAAAAAAGAGAGAGAAAGGCGGAAAAGTGAAGGACTGTGCAATAAGAGTGCATCTAACAAATTTCTCTGTTTCTCTAGCTCTTCATGATACTGGTATTGTGAACATAAACTAGCATATAAATAATCATGGCTGTAGAATTTTAGATCCTAAAGGGGACCTAGGTTAAATTATATAATGTATAAATGAGAAAATATAGTGGATAGTGATAAAGTGTCTTATCCAACATTATACAAATAATGAGTAGTAGTACAGCAGGATCAAAACCAAAACCTAGTTTTTTTCTTTTTTTTTCTTTTTCTGTAGATGTAGCATTTTATTTGCTGTTGATGTTTCTAGCAGCTGTTTGCTTTCGTTCACTCACCAAATATTTATTAAACAGCTGTGTTATGTGTGTGAAAGTCACTTTCTTTTTCCTGGATATAATACCTGACAGGTAAAACCTGTTTTTTCCTCAGAATTATTCTTTTTAATAACATATATTTGCGATACATAAAAATAACACTCAACTTGAGGAATTATTTAGTACATAAACATATTGCACCTTGATCATTTTTACTTCCCTGATCCCATCATATGTCCTTATACCCGCATATCTCGTTTTCCTCTCTCTCTTCCTCTTTTTTCCATCTGTCTTTTACTGCTCCTATACTTATTTATACTTTGGTTTTTTCATATTAGAGAAACCAGACAGTAAGAGAAACCATGCATAATTTAACCTTCCGTGTCTGATCATTTTGCTAAACACGATGGTCTCAGCATGCATCCATTTCCCTATAAATGATTTGTATTTTATCTTTCTTTATAGCAGAGTACTACTCGTGTGTGTGTGTGTGTGTGTGTGTGTGTGTGTGTGTGTGTGTGTGGGTGGGTGTGGGTGTATGTGTGTGTGTGTGTATTTGTATATATGTATGTATATCACATCATCTTTATCCATTCTTCTGCTGATTGATATATTAGCTACTTCCAAGTTTAGCTCTTATGAGTTTTGATGTTATAAACATACATGTACATCTATCACTATTATATGATGTTTTTTAAGTCTTGGAAAGATACCCAGGAGAGCTATAGCTTGATCAAATCTTGGAAAGATACCCAGGAGAGCTGTAGCTTGATCAAATCAGATACCTATTTTCATTTTTTTTAAGGCATCTCCATACTCAGTTTCATACTGGTTGTACTGGTTTATAGTTCTACCAATCATGTAGAAGGGTTCCTTAATCCCAACAACCTAGCCAACATATTTTTTGGGTGTGTGTGTATGTGTGTGTTCTTAATAGTAGCCATTCTTACTGGGCTATTATGGTACCTCACTGTTGTTTGATTTGCATTTCTTTAAAAGTACTATTTTTTTTTTAAGGCAGGGCCTTGCTCTGTAGTCCAGGCTCTGTAGTCCAGGCTGAATTCACTATGAAGTATAAGCTGGCCTTGAACTCACGGTAGTCCTCCTGTGGAGTAAGTGCTGCGATTACAGGAATGTGCCACTATACCTAGCTTAATTTGTATTTCTTTGATGACTAAAGATGCTAAATGATTTTTTGTGTATTTGACATTGTAGTTCTTCTGAGAAGTATCCAGTTCAATTGTCTATTTTTCGTTTTGAGCGTTTTATTTCAGCAAGTCTAATTTGTTCTCTCTGTATATTCTTAGGTATTGTCCCTTTATTTCTTTGTATCTGCCGTTTTTTCCCATTCTATTGGTTCTTTCCATTACTTGTTTCCTTTGCAGTGTAGAAGCTTTTTAACTTGATATAATACCATTTGTTGATTTAGTAAGGAAATAAAGTGTTGAGGCTAATTGGCCAATCATAATAAAAGGGTGTTTGACTAGTTGAACTTCGATTCAGGTTAGTGTAGATAGGTTGGCTGCTAATGGGTTGTGGGCCCAGACTAGGAAAGGGATACCTGTCTGGTGGGTTGCAGGTTTCATGGAGGATTGTGGTTATGTCTTGTGCTTGCATGTTTTATTGAGAGTCCTTGTCTGTCCCTGTGTCTTCAAGTGTTTTTCTGATTTTATCTCCCAGCAGGTTCAGTGTTTCTGTTTTAGTATCTAGCTTTTTTATGCATTTTGATTTGGTATGAGCCTGGTTTCATTCTGTTATGCATGGGTAATCAGTTTTCCCAGTATTATTTGTCAAAGAGGCCTTTTTCCAGAATATGTTTTGGCCTGTTTGTTGAGGATAAAATGTTACTTGGGGTTATCTCTGCATTTTTAATTCTGTTCTATTGATCTCCTTGTTTTTGTGGCAGTACCATGTGGTTTTTTTTTTTTTAATTACAGTTGCTGTGTAATATAACTTGACGTCTGGGATTGTGATGCCTCCTGCTTTTGTCTTGTGGTTAGGTTTGTTTTGGCTATATGAGTCTCTTCTGATTTCAAATAAATTCTATGCTTGATTTTTGTAGTCCTGTGAAAAATGCTGATGGTATTTTAATTGAAATTACACTGAATCTATGTTTTACTTATCATTGCCGGTACAGAATACCCAGCATCCACACTTAAGAGGAGGAAAGATTTATTTTAGCTCACAGTTTCAGAAGATCTCACACTGTCCATTTATGGACAGCTGGCAGTGATGGAAGCACAGTGGTGATCTAATCAAGAAAAAGCTCTTTACGGCAAGGCAGACAGAGAACCAGGAGAGGAAAGAGAAAGTCATTGTCTGGGGAGGAAGGCAAAGAATAGAGTTTTCTCAGGAAAAGTTGTGTTGTTACCTCTCCTTCCTTTACTTAGTTTAGGCTGCAAGTTGGACTACCCACACCCACAATGGGTGTTCCTCACTAATTTCCTGGCCTACAAGTGAGTGACACACATCTGAAACCTCTACCCTGGGTGCCCCACAGTCCCATGAAGTTGGCATAATTCTTCAAAGTCAAGCCCCAAACAGCTGCATCTTTCAGTCAGGCCCCACTTCCCAGCAGCACATAGTTCCACAGGTATTCCACTGCATCCAAATACATGAGGCTTTTGGGACAATCCAGATCCAAGCCATAACCCTGTATTTCAATTTTGATAGTATGGCAATTTTAGCTATATTGATTCTGCCTATCCATTAACAAGGAATGTGAGATGTCTAATTTCTGACGTCCTTCTTGGTTCTTTTTTTTTTCAGAGTACTATAGTTTTCATTATAGAGATCCTTCACTTCCTTGGCTAGATTGATTTCTAGGTATTTTTTTTTTTTTTGAGGCTATTGCTTACGCTCACAACTTAAAAGAAGAAAGGTTTATTTTAGTTCACAGTGTCAGAAGTTTCAGTTAACGTGTGGTTCTCCTGACTTTAAGTCAGAAAAAATGATGGTGGAAGGACATTCCGAAAGGCTTGGGTTAAGGAAAATAATTTTAAAAAATTCCCTATGTATTCTGTTTCATTGTTTTATTGCTTATTTGTAACATTTGACACTAGGATATCAGTAAAATCTGTATGAAAATACTACAGAAATCTTATCAAGCTTTTGGCCCATGACAGCCCAAATTTCTGAAAATGCACCGTGAAGTAAGATTTTTTTATTTTTATTTTTTATTTTTTTGGGTAAAGAAAGAGAAGCTGCCAAGATTGAAGGCAGTTGCTTTACCTGAGCAGAGATATCTTTTTTCAGTCTGATGTGTTTGAATAATTTTATTTCAGAGGTTTAATAAAATTCCCAGGAAGTTGATTTCTTTAATATATTAGGGTACTATGTTTATTAAATGACTAATTTTATTATAATCTTCCAGTGGTTTGAATGAAGAATTCTCTCCTTACAGTGTGTGGAGGGACCTTTTTAAAAAATTGCTTTTAATTGGTTTCTTTCTTAGGAGCTGGCTCCTCTGTTGGCACGTAGCTTGCTTGTAAGTCACTATGAATTATAACAAGAGTTGGAAATTTGATAAAAAGCAGTCAGAGTTTTGTCACTCAACACTAAAAACTTGTACTTATCATAATATTTACTATCGTGATATATAGGTGAACTGGATTCCATTTCACCCACTCGTACTATTAAATGTTAAAGGCAGTTTGCGTCAATATGATAGATTTTTGTTTTTTGTTTAGGTACAAAGAGGATGGTGAAGCTTTATTAATTTTGCTTCCTTCAGAAGAACAAGGGATGGTGCAGCATCTTCTCCAGAAGAAAGTGCCTGTAAAGGAAATCAAGTAAGAGCTGCTGGTCTTGATGCTCTTATTAGGAAAATGAGGTTTAAGATCATAAAACTACATGGCCTATGTCTATTTTTCTTTTTCCTCCTACTCTATTCACCATTCTGATTTGTAACTTTAGAAAAACAAAACCAATTTTTTTTCTTTAAAAGAGGTTTTAGGTTTGCAGCAAAATTCAAAGGAAAGTGCAGAGAGTTCTTATGTGCTCCCTGTCCCACACCTAGAATGGGTGCCCCTATAATTTCCTCCAGGGTCAAGGTTCCCCATAAATGGAGTGGTACATTTGTTACAGTTTATGAATCTACATTAACACATCAGAGTCACTCGAAGTTTGTAGTTTACAGGAGATTTTTCTCTTCAAACATATCATGACATGTATTCGTTGATGCAGTGTCATATATAGTATGGCCACTGCCCCGAAATCCCCTGTACTCTGCCTGTTCATCCTTCCCTTTCCACTAACCCCTTGCAAATACTGGTTGTCTTACTCTCTTTGTAGTTTTGGCTTCTTCAGAATGTTATATTTGGAATCATATAGTATATCGTCTCTCCAGGTTGATATCATCCACCTTGTCATGGCTGAGGGCTCATTTCTTTTTAGTACTGAGGAGTTTCTTGTCTTGAGGTGATAGATTATCTGTTCTATTCATTTGTCATAGGACTTCTTGAAGTTTTTGACTGCTATGGGTAAATGTCCACTTTCAGGCTTTGTGTGAACATTCAGCTCCTTTGGAAAAAACCACGATAGCTATTTTGTTTAGTAAGAATATATTTGGTTTTGGTAAGGAAATGTAAAATTGTCTTCTAAAGACAATTGGGTATTTGTGTATTTTTGGATAACAAAAATAGTTTATCAGATGTCATTTGCAAATAATTTTTTTCATTCTGTGGCTGTGTTTCCATAGTGTTGACATTGCTTCAGAGAGTATACAGTCCTAATCTTAATGGAGTACACAAGTTAAATTTATGCATGAGTTAGTGGTTTTGGTGTTATGTCTAAAATCATTGTTATGCCTGTGATAGCTGAATTTTTCCTATATTCTCTTCTTGAATATTTTTTTTTCAACAGTGCAGATTGAACACAGAGCTTTTGCACTGACCTGTGACCCCAACCTCTTTATTTTTTAAGACAGGGTTTTACCAAGTTGCTAAGTTGCCTAGACTGAGCTTGATGTTTGTGTCCTCCTGTCTGAGCTTGCCAGAGTGCTAGGATTATAGCATGGGCCACTATATCTGGCTTCTCTTCTAGGAATTTATGAGTTAATTTTTGTGAAAGGTGAAAAATTCTGTATCTAGATTGATTTTTGCATTTGGGTGGCCAGTTTAACACCATTTGTTGAAAAGATTGACTTTGTCCTTTGTGAAAGATCATTTGATTGTACTTATAAGGGTCTACTTCTGGCCTGTTTTGTTCCATTAATCTGTTTGTCTATTCTTTTGTTATTACTCTACTACCACCCGTCACCACCCTGGCTTTACAAGGAAAAAGTATTTTAGTCTAAAGTCGGGGAAACAAGTGATGTACTTTTTTGAAATCTAGTCCTTTGTAAAAAGTTTATTGTTTCCTATTGCCTAATTTCTAGATAGATAGATCAATATTTATGTGTATGAATGCTTGCTTATTGCTTGAAATTGACTTTAATATTTAATTGAAAGTAGATGCATTTGCAAAAATGACAGTAGATTTCCCTAACTCCATTTTATTAATCCATTTCCAGTGGGTATCCACTTTCATTTTGTGTAGAGTTAAGAAATCAGTGCAAATTTTGCTGTTAAGTAGCTCTCCCTCTGTGGAGTGTTGAGAGAAGGGTCTGACATTCATTTCTTTTCTTCTGTAGTATTCATAATCCCACTAGATTTTGATTTAGTATAATTTTGGTCTAATTTGTTTCATTGATGAGAAATAATGCTGTGCATTTAAAAATAGTAGGAAGTAGGAAAATACTACAACTATGTATATATATATATATATATATATATATATATATATATATATATATAGTTTCTAAAATTGAGAGATTGTTTTGGTTTGATCATTTATTTTTTTGTTACAAAGAATCAATCCAGAAAAACTTATAGATGTCCAGAAGAAATTAGAATCCTTTTTAGCCCAAGATCAAGATTTGAAAGAAAGAGCTCAAAGGGTAAGTTATCTTTGAATTGCATACCCTAATTGGAATGGAATAAATAGTAAAGTAAAATTTCATCGTTTTATCAGTACTTCTATGACTGCTTCTGCATTGTGTGGTCATGTCTTATATATTCAAGCATCATAATTTTCACATTGCTAAGTCTAGGTTGTTTCTAAAAATCTCAGAGTATTTCTTACAGTTACTGGTATAGGTAACTAACTGTAGGTTTCATCAGAAACTTACTAAAAAATCTTCAAGATACTTTTTAGATGTGTCACGGCCTGATATCTAGTAAACTTGATTAAATTTAACTTTGTAATTCTTTGGTAAGGTTGCTATAAGTCTCGATTGTACTTTTTTGACTGTGAGATTAATATCTGTTTATAATAGGTTAAATTTCTACAAAGAATGAAAATCTCATCAAATTATCTTCAAGATTTGTAAACATAACTTATTCACAGGTTTTTAAATTTAAGTTTTCTTGAGAAGCAAAATAAATTGAAAAATGACTTTATTTGTCAAATCAAATTCTACTTACAGTGTATGTTTTGAAATATGTATACATTCTAGAATGGCTAAATAAAAGTAATGTATTTGTTTAGTTCACAGTGTCCAATGGTTGACTCTTTGGAAAAAGAAGGTGTAAACTAATTATGCGTTGTGTTTTTTATTCTTCCAAATCTAATCTTTGAATTAACAAATATGAGTCCCTTAAGGAAGCTTTCTGTTTTCACTATTCTTTTTGTTTTTGTTTTGTTTTGTTTAGAGATAGGGTTTCACTCTGTTCAGGCTGGTCCTGAACTCATTATGTGGCCCATTCAGTCTGGACTTGAACTCATGGCAGTCCTCCTGCTTCAGCCTCCTGAGAGCTAGAATTACAGGAGTGCTCCACCATACTTAAGTTCTTTAATTCTCTTGTAGTACATGATCAAATAAATTAGAGAGTAGGAATTTAGAGGCTAGTTTCTGCATCAGAAGATAGATGAAATACAGGGACAGTAACAGGGAGATGTGGAAATGGCACCTGCACTGAAGAAGTAGCCTTTTTATTAAAATCAGTAAAGCATTCATTAGTCTAGCTTTATGTTACAGTTTCAAAACTATGTAATCTCAAAAAAGAAGTACATTTTATATAAAGATCTTGCCTATTTTCTACTAACTCTTTTTACATTTTAGTAATTTGTCTCTGCTATGTTTACAATATTAATGACAAAGGCTGAAGTTTGAGTGGTTGTTATGTGCTAGGCACTTAGTAACATGACTGTTTTACATGGATTATACATGTACTTAGCCTTGGAACAGGCTAGGAGGTAGGTGCATTTATTTGATTTTACAGGTGATTAAATGCTAGCTTGGTAAAATTATTTAGGTCATACTGCTATTAAAATGATATTCTTAGCCAGGTTCAGTGGTGTAAGCCTGTAATGCCAGCAGTCTGGGAGGCTGAGGCAGAGGGATCACAAATATGAGTTCAGCTTGGGGAACTTAGTGACTTAGTCCTTTTTTCAAGAATAAGAATAAAAGTGGATTTAAGATATAGTTCATTATGAAGACCTTAGGCTCAATCATTAGTAGTACCCACTACCCCAAAGGAAGTCTTGAAATTCAGATTTATTTGTTGAGAGCTCTGCTACATCAGGAGAACTTAATAGAAAAATATGAGAAAATCAAATACTGATTTGTAAAGTTGGACTTTTATAAGTTTGCTTCACTTGAAGTCCAATGAAAAGGATCTTTGAACAAATTCATTTTGTTTGTTTGTTTCTTTCTTTGTTTATTTTTAACTTTTTTTTTGAAAGTCTAAGTTATACTGTTCCTGAACTCACTATGTAGCTCAGGTGGCCTTGAACTTATGTAATCCTGCTGCCTCAGCCTGCTACGTGCTGGGATTCCAGGCATTCCTCTACCACATTTTGCTTATGTTGTGTTGGGTCTATGCTATTCCTCCAGACCTGTTTTTCCCCCTCTTTACCTTTGGGCATGGAACTGTTCGTGTGCATTTTTATCTAGCAAACATTCTTCAAGTCAGTAGTTTATATCTTCTAGAAGCTTTGGCAGTAGTACACATATTAAAAAACATAGATGAATTTTGTAGTGTCATCCCTTACTGCATGATTAGGAGGTTTTTCAGTTATCAGTCATGAAATAAGAAATATTGGAGGGATGTTGTTTCATTGGTTTATGCATATAACAAATGAACCTTCCAGAATAAAGATTATAGAAAATAGCACATTGAAGTAAATGATATGACTTACTGGTTGTCACGCATGGTTTAGCAGAATGACTATGTTGCCAGCAGCAGCAAGCTATTAGCTTCGTTGAAGTGATTTTCTAGCCTTTGATTATGATTTGGTTACCACTAGAATGATAAGCAGTTGAGATGATTTCTAATAGGTAGTTATAGGGGAAAAATTGCCCTTGAAGTGGTGCCACTAATTCTTGTTCATTGCTGTGGAGACAGAGAGAAAGTGGTTTGGTGACGATTTGGGTCAAAAAACTAGTGTAAAGTTATAAGAAAACATGTAGTTTAGGAAATATGAGATTAAATACATTTTACACATATTTAAAAATTAAATAATTAACTAGATGTATTTTGTTACCTGTTTATGAACTGGCAAAGATAAGGACATTCACTTTCTGGTTTGTAAAGCTGTAGCATGATTATAGTTTTATTTTTTCAAACAAAAATGGGAGAAACATTTCAAGTTGATGATTATTTGAAATTATAGCTAAAAAAGGAAAAGCTTGAATATTCTTACTATGATTTAATTAAGCTTTACTTAATATAGTAATCGTTTGTTTCATTGAAAAGAATCTTTTTGTAGCTCAGTGGTTAAGGCAACTGCCTAGTGTGTACAGGGCCCTGGGTTTGACTCCTCAACAACATATAAATATTAGCTCAGTGAGATAGCTTGCACCTGTAATTCTCAGCACTTAGGAGGCTGAGGCAGAAGGATTGCCATGAGTCTGAGGCCAGCCTCGATTATGTGATGACTTTAGTTAGGACCAGCCTGGATTACAGAGCAGGACCTTCTCAAAACTAAAATACAATAATCTTTTGAACATTACAGTAATATTATTAATCAGCATTTATTGGTACTTCCTGTGTCTTGGAAGCTATAGTAGATACTCTGCACAAATTTTTTCATTTTATTGTTGTAACAAGTGGTACTATTACTGTTTTAATGGATAAGAAATTGTTATTTAGAGAAACAAGAAATTTTCTCAGCTAAGGAAGCATAGTGTAGATATTCTATCTTATTTTGATGCCTGTGTTTTCCCCTTTGACTTTATTGTAACTGAATATTAAATTCTAGAGTAGTTTTTGGGAAGATGATGCTCTGTTTTGAGTTGGCTTGCTGAAATCAAATGCAAAATCTTTTCTACTATTTCAGTTCTGAAAGGTAGGTTTTCTTTCTTTCTCTGTGTGTGTGTGTGTGTGTGTGTGTGTGTGTGTGTGTGTGCAAAATGGAGGAGATATGCTGATCTGTTGTGGGTTTTCACTGCTATTCATTTTATACCTTTGGTTGGTTTTCTGTTTTGGTCTAACTTCACTTTCTATTTCTATTACCTTACGTTTTCAACTTTGTATTTTACAGTGTTTTGTCTCCTACATACGTTCAGTATACTTTATGAAGGATAAAGAAGTATTTGACGTGAGCAAGTTACCTATTTCTGAATATGCACTGTACGTATTCCCAGTATAGCTGTCCTGGCATATACTCAAAGGAGAGTGTTTTTAATCCTGATTTTTTGAGAGTCCTGGCTGAAACCATTCTGCTTTACTATAAAAGGCTCTGCTAAAGATGTACAGAGAAAACAATTAAATCAGCTCTGGACATTTAGCTGGGTGTTTGGTAGTAGCTGTCAGGAAAAATAATGTAAGTTCTGTATGTTCTTTGCCTTATTTCTTATAGGTACTTATAGTTACTATGGTAAGATGTCAGTGTTTAGTGGCTGAGGTAATAATGACATGAAGTGGAATGATTGCTTTACTTTTTCTTTCTTTCTTTTTTTTTTTTGTGCTGAGGATCAGGCCCAGCGCCTTAATACAGAGCTACATCTGTAGACTCCATTTAATTTTTTAAAAAAATGTTATTTTTAGACAAGGTCTTGCTAAGTTTTTCAGGCTGGTCTTGAATTTGTGATCGTCTTACCTCTGTCTCTCTGTCTTCCAGAGTACTAGGATTATAGGCCTGCATTACCAGGTACATCTGTTGGCTTTAGTTTTGGCTCACTATTGGAGGGATTTAAAAAATTAAAGCCTTTTCAACTAAAAAAGGAGTGTTCATTCTTCACGGGAGTCCTGCTTGTGAAAAAAATTACAAAATCCTATAGGAGCATCCTAGACCTTTATCATACTTTTAATATCAGTGTGGTGTTTCCCAGACAGTGATGAACCACATTTACTAGACAAAGTATGGAAGTTTGGCTTGATCTCTGGGAGTGTTTTTTTCTTTAAATTGAGTCTAACAAAAACTTTGACTGTTTCCTATTCTTTGTTAGGTTGTTAGTTTAGTATGACAGGTAATTTACCATTCATACTATTTTTGAACCCTTTAAGTTGCCTAATAGTAGTGCATGACCAGCACTTTTTTATTTATGTAATGGACAGAAAACCATGTGCCATGGATAACATGTATTTGTGTGCTGTGTTTATTTTCCTGTTCATAGTTTCACCATTGCTGAATAGCATCCATGATTTAGGTTATTATCTGATTTTGTACTCTGTGTTGGTTTTCTGATTGTCTTAATTGGAATATTAACAAACAAGAGGATTAAAGGTCTTTAGCACGGAAGGCCATATTTAGGAGATGTTGTGTTGCAGTAAACTCCAGTAAATGTTATGTTTACACAGTTGAAGACTTGCTTTTTGTGATTCTTACAGAAAGCTGAAAATTAATGTCAGCCTAAGTCACAAGTACAGTTTTTAATTTTGTGAGTTTTTAATTTTTTTTCTTTTTGGGACAGGGTCTTGCTCTGTAGCCCTGGCTAGTCTTGAACTCATTATTGAGCCCAAGCTGGCCAGGGACTCAAGGCAATCTTACTGTTTCATCCTCCTACGTGCTGGGATTACAGGCGTGTGCCACCACATCAGGCTTATGTGGTGCTAGGAAATAGAACTTGGGCACTTAGGACTTGCTAGGCAAGCGCTTTCACTGCCGAGCCATTCCTCCTTCCCCAGTTTTTGTGGATACTTAAATGTATAATTTCCTTGAGTTGCATAGAAGTTTTTGATGACTGTTAAACAGTGCTTTACATGTAAAGTATTAACAAAATTTAAAAAAACATGTGAAGTGTTTTTGAGTGCCTAATAGGTACAGGTCAGTGTGCTTAATGTTAAAATTACACAAATTTCTATTTTTAAGGAACTTTAAGTTTTAGGAGCTAAGCCATATGTGGTGGCTCATGCCTGTAATCCCAGCACTCTGGTAAGCTAAGGCAAGAGGATTGCATGTTTGAGCTAAGTCTGGGAAACTTAGCAAGACTATTCTTCAATAAAATTGGTGGAGGCTGAGAATGTAGTTCAATCCAAAAGCCCTGGGTTCAGTTTTCACTACTGACAAACAAAGTTTTAGTACCCAAAAAAGATAAATGTAATATAATAAAAGAAATTCTTTGAGAAATGACATGTTTATGATCCTAGCCTTTCATCTATCATTACCACTATTGTGGTAATGGCAGCAAAGTCTCAGTAGCTGCTTTCTAGTCAGTATTTTAACTACATTATGTGAGTTATTATTTCTTTTCTATGACAATTCTGTGAGGTAGGCACTCTTCTTATCTCCTTTTGTAGACAAGAAAGTCTCTCTCTCTCTCTCTCTCTCTCTCTCTCTATATATATATATATATATATATATATTTTTTTTTTTTTGATGTGTATGTGTTACTGGAGATTGAGCCTTAGGCTTTCACATTGAGCTACATCCTCAGCCTCTATTTTGTTATTTTGAGATCTAGTGCTTGAGATACTCTTACGTCGGCCTCTCAAAGTGCTGGAATTAATTATGCTTTTATATACCAGGTCTAAGATCGAACAGTATTTTTGCAATCATATAGCTAGTTACAGAGCCAGGATTTGAACCTCAACAGTCCTATTTTTGAATCTGTACTTTTCAGTGCTACAACTCTCAGTTTCTGATGTGAATCTTTCCATGTAGGAGAAGAGCATTCCTTCTACTATCTATGAAAGCTGACCTTGCATTAAGATTGTATTTCTAATCTACCAGTAGGAACTTAGTGAAAACTATTAGCTTTGATTTTGACTGGGAAAGACTGGATCCGAAAACGAATTTTGACTTTTGATGGAGGAAATAAGGTTTTTAAAAATAAAATTTCACTTTTGCAGCAGTGATTGTGCCTTAGTCTGTTTTAGAAGGAATAGGGGGTGGGGTGAGCATCATGATATTCCAGTTCATTTTTTGCAGAGAGCTGGGTGTCCCTGACTTTTCCAGTTATTTAGTGTCTTAGTTGCTTTTTCATCACTGTGACTTAGTACCTGAAATGCTCAAGTTAGGAGAGGAAACATGGTCCATTCACAACTGAGTAGGTGGCTTGGAATTTTGGAAACACATGGTGGGGCCAGAGCCAGAGCCAGAGCTCTTCATAGCATGGCTAAACAGAGCCACATGTGGGAGGAACGGCAGAACCAGCACACACCCCTCCAGGTCAGTCCCTAAGTGTCTGTCCCTACTAGCCAGGCCCTTCTTCCCAGCAGTGTGCAGTATCCATAGTACATGAGGCTTTGGGGGACATTCCAGATCCAAACCTCAACATTTAATAACTTAACTTTTATAAAGTACTTTCATATAGTTAGCTACTTGAATGAATCTCCATAGTGGCTGTGAGATGGGCCTGGCTAGTGTTAGTATTCCATGTTGTGAGGAAGCTGAGACTAAGAATTGAATTACACATTGGTAGGTCTTATATTTGAACTGTGATCAACTTGTTTATGTTTCATCATTGTTTTAATTTATATCTTGATACTTGCAAAGAAAAATCTGGTGTCTTTTAGTGTTTTTGGATAGGTATTTAATACGTTTGGGGTTGCCTTTTGGATCATCTGACCTGTCAGTATTGGGTTGTGTCTCAGAGAATACTTTTTAAAAAAGCTTTAGCAGTAGCTCTGTACTCTCAAGAAATGTGTCAATCATACTATAAATATATTTTTAGTGTTCTGAGATAGTTTCCTTTTTTTTCCACCCCATCTTTAAGGTCTCTTGGTCTTGCTGTGGCACCCCGGGTAAGATTTCTCCAGAAAATACAGAAGCATGTCAATAAAGTAGTTGAGCCTAGGACTCCCGCCCTCACAAATGATCAAGTGGAAGAATTTAGAGCCTATTTCAGTGAGAAAATGTCCATCCTTCAGAAAGATGGGAAAAGAGAAGAAGACACAGAAGATGAGCTTGCTAATGATACTAGTGATGAAGAATTGGAAGAAGAGGATGAGGATGAAATAAAAGAGAAACTGGGAGAAACAAGAGGGACTCATGCTCAGTCTGTTCCCAACACTAATGAGGCGCAGGAGTTCAAGAATGTCCCTGTAGAGTTCTTGGACAGAGATGATGAGGGGGAAGATGGACCTGATGATGATTTCCTTAAAGTGAAACGGCGTGATGTGTTTGGCTTGGATCTTAAAGACAGCAAAGCATTACAGGTAAGGTAACTCCCCAGTGGAATACCTTCTGTTTTGTTTTCTTACTATGCTAGTTGTTGCCTTTGGGGAACTCAGAAGCAGAAAGAACTAATAAACAGAATGACTGTCTTTGCAGTCATTTCTCCTCCCATAACCCCATTTAAACAGACTAGTAAGTGCCAAAGAATTCTGATTCTCTCTCCCTCTCTCTCTCTCTCTCTCTCTCTCTCTCTCTCTCTCTCTCTCTCTCAATTTTAGGAACTCTTAAGAGATTATCGACTTTAACTGCATTTACTGGTTTTCTGATGGCATATTGTGAAAGTTGTCTGAGTCGTATGACATGAAGGAAGGCAGTGGGATTCATTGTTTATGATCCTTTTTTGTGGTTCTTAACATGTCACTTTGATAGCAGTGTTTTAAAAAAGAGTTGTGATTACTTATATTTTTTAAACACAAAGTTAACTTGACATGTACTTTTGGGAATCAACTCAGTATCTTAGGTAGAAACCAAACACTTCAGAGTTCACTTAGGAAGCTTTGCTGATCATTTTCATATAGATCCTTTGTTTCTTTATAGAGATTTTCTAAGTTGAAAAAGACAGATGATCTAGATAGAGCAGCTGTTTTCAGGGATGCTTAATAGGTACACAATAAATGTGTTTCTCATTTTCTCCCTTAATTCTTTTCAATCTTTGTATTCTTTTGTTTTTGATTATCTCTTGAAGGAGAATTGAATAAAGCAGGCTCTTTTTTTTGTTACAATGTTTAGTCAAATGCCAAGTCTTATTGTAGGAAATACATATTAGGTTTTGAATCATGGAATTTGGAAAGGTATTTAAATAAATAAAGATTAAAAAAATTGCTTTTGCACACAAACCATGCTATTTGTGAGGCATTTTAAAAAATCTTTGACAGTCCTTAAAAAACCTATGAACTGGGCATATAGATAAGGGTGGAAAACCAGTGGCAGAATTCTGTACTGTCTTGTTCTGCTTCACGTTAAACCTCAATAGGTCTACAATTAGTCTTAGTTAAAATAAGTGAAATAGGACAAGAAGTTAGATTTTACTTTGAATTGTTTAGTGAATGCATTAAAATTATTTTTTGTATCTTTTCAGAAATATGATTACAATTGAAGGAGTAAATGAGAGTTAAGATTATGAAGAAATGATAAGTTTGTAATGCCATGTAAATCATTCACATTATTAGGGCACACATTCTAAGTATTTTCCTTTATGTGGCATTTGAAGAAGTAAATGGATATACCCCAAGGTGTTTGACTATCTAAAGAGATTATTTTATGTAACTGATGTACAGATAAATTCGATTTTTTAAGTACACACTTTGAGCTGTGACAAACACATGGCTGTATAATCATTAATACATTTAAAACAATTGCATCACTTCTCTGTATTCCTTCATTGCCACTGTACTCAATTATCTCTCCTCACTCAGTTCGTTATCACTGATTTGATTTTGTTCCTGTTATAGTATTGCATTTCTTTGGTGTGACATATAAACAGAATGATATAGTTTGTTGCCTTTTGTGTCTGACTTCTTACACCTAGTATACTGGTACTAGATATTATTAGTAGTTACTCTGAGTTGTAAAGATGTATCTATCAATAGGCATTGATGATTTCCAGTTTCTGGTGATTATAACAAAAGCAACTATAAACAATTCATATTCAAGTTTTTTGTGAAGGTAACTTTTCTCGTGTCTCTAGGGTATGTATTAGCAATAGGGTTGGTTACTGAGATGTAGGATAAATATATATCTAACTTTGAGAAGTTTCATGTGAATTCATTCAATTTGTGTTCCTGCTGTCATTTTATATGGGAGTTCCAGATGCTTCATAATTCACCACCACAGGATATTGTTAGACTTTTAAATTTTAGTCATTGTAGTAAGTCTGTAGGATCTTTATTAAAGTTTTAATTTGCATTTTTCTAGTGACATCTTCTCGTGCTTATTTGATATGTCTTCTTTGGTGGAATGCTTATGAAAGGCTTATGTGCCTCTATTACAAATTGTTGCTCACCTTATTGAAGTTTTTTTACTTAAATGAGCTTTTTCTATATTCTGGATGTAAATTCTTAGTGAGATGTGTTTTGCTAATATTTTGTCCTTATGTATCACTTGTTTTTACTTAAGTATCTTGCAGAGAGCAGAAACATTAATTTTTGAAGTATTGTCACCTTTTAAAAATAATTTGTAAATATATCAACTGATGACTGTAATTAATCCAACCTCATAAAGAATTTTTTCCTCTATTTCTTCTAAAAGTTTTGGAGTATCAGCATTTGTGTTTAGGGCTAGGATCTACTTCTGTATGATACTGGGTGAAGATCAAGGTTGTCTTCTTTGAAAAGACTATGCTTTTTTGGTTGAATTAAATTAGCTCTTAGCGGAAAGTCATATTGACCCTAAGTGTGTGAGTTTTACTTTGGACTCAGTAGTGGACTGTGTGTCTATGTTTTTACCAGTTTTTCCTGTCTTTATAACAAATCTTAGATAGTGAGGATCATACAGTTTAGTATCTTTTCTTCTCCATATCCTTTGGCTATTGGACCATCGTACTTTTTAAAGTTTTTTGAATAAGCTAGTTGATTTGTATAGAAAGCCTACTCTTATCTTCATTGAGATTGAGTCTGTAAATCTGTTTGGGGCAAATTGACATCTTTGATCCTGTGTTTTTGATCATATGAATATATTCTTCCATTTATTTAGTTTTCCTTAATGCCTTTTAGTATTGTTTTATAATTCTAAGTAAAATGCCATGCACAGATTTTGTTAGATTCATTTCTTACTATTTGGTATTTTTTAGTGCTACTGTGAATGGTATTTGAACTTTTAAAAAATTTCCTATTATTACATACAGAAATACACACACACACACACACACACACACACACACACACACACACACACACACAATACACATATATTTACGTGTGTGTGTGTGTGTGTGTGTGTGTGTGTGTGTGTGTATTTTTTTTTTTTTTTTGTATACCAGTCATTCTAAACTGACTTACTACTGACTTACTAGTTTTGCTGGCTTTGGGGGAGGTTCTCAAAGGTTTTCTCTGAAGCTGATTAAGCTGTGTTTTTGGTAAATACTGTAGTTACTTTCTTTGCCATCTGTGTGCCTTTTATTTCATTTTCTTGCCTGATTATACTGATTAGGATCCCTGGAACAGAATAGGAAGAGTAGATATTGATATATTGCTGACCTTAGGGAGTGGAAAACATTCAGTCTTATCTGTATCTGATGTTGGCTGTCATTTTGTACAAATAATCTTTATCAGGCTGGGAAAGTTGTATTCCAGGTTCATTTAGTTATTTAAAAATTTATATCATATGTGGATAATGAAATTGTCGGTGGTTTCTCAGTAACTATTAAGGTGAGTATGTGGTGGTTTTTAGTCTGTTGGTAGGATGGTTTGGTTTTTTTTTCTCTAATGTTGAACCAGTTTAGATTCCTGTGAAAAGCCTCACACATGGTTTGCTTTCTTTATCTATATTGTAAAATTCTACTTGCTAATTGATATTTTGGTAGGAAACTTTTTTTCTGGAATCATGAGGGAAATTGGTTTATAGTTTTATTTCTTCACATCGTACAGTGACTTTTGTAGGGACAAGACAGATTTTGAAAGCTTTTGCCACACTGTCTGCTTATGGAGAGGTCATATTGATCATTGTCAAACTAGTTTTATATGTCAGTGGCCATGTACTTAAGTCCATCGCTGAATATTACCATTTTTTTTTCCTGTTTGGGGAGCAGATTGAAATGTCTTATTATTTTTGACTCCTTTTAAAATTTATTTAATTTTGAATATGAATATACTATAGATTCAGTAACATTAATTATATATGACCTGGGGAATTTGTGCCTGTGTATATCACTTTTGGTCACATTTCCCCTCCTCCTTACTCTTTACTTCCCCTTTACCCCCTCTCACACTGTCTGCCTTCCTTTTCCTAGCAGTTCATCACCCGTGTTCTGAATGCCAGTCACTTCTCACCTTGGATTTCTCTCTCAGGAAGTCTGTATTGCCTCTGTGTGTCTTTCTGCCCATGTCTTCCACCTATATATTCCACTCACTCCCCAGAATGATATTGGTCTCTTTATTGTTGATTGTGTGATTTACAAGGTGTTCTCATATGTTATTTCCCCCGACTTTTAACTTTTTCTCCTTTCTGGCATTTGCTGTCACACACAATTACTTCCTTTGTGGGGTTTGAATGTCCTGAAAATAACATCTTACTGACCAGTGTATGTGTGGGGCCTGATCCAGTCTCTGGCACCTGTGTAAGATTGTACAAATGTTTCATGAATGAAGCCAGAGCAAGTTTGCGTTTATAGTTTTGTTTACTGTGGCTTCTATAGAACTCATTTGCAGGGTTTTTACTCTTGGATAATATTTATTTTGGTTGACTTAACTATGACTGAAAAAGTGTTATCGAGCTTTGTAGCAGCATAAGTAAATTATTGAATCTACCTGATAGACCTGTTCAGGCCTGGCTCTCTCACTTAGATAGTGTGTAGTTGTGATGACATAAAATGCTGCTAAGAGTATGTTTATGTCATACTGCAGGTATAAAAAATTCTACCTTTAAAATACCTGCTTGTTTTTTTAACTCTAGTAAGTTTAAAATACTATATTATAGCATGCTTGTTGAATGTGAGAATATGAGGAACATTTTGGAGCAGTCAGTAAAGCTTTTGAGATTCTCGTTAAGGTAATTTTTCTATTTTCCTGTGTGTTACCAATAAGTAAATACAAACAGAAGAGTTAAAGTTACTGGTTCTTCAGCTGAAACAGAAATAGGCTGTGCTGTTGTTGGTGTTTCATTTAGTCTTTTCAGCTTCAACTTTACTTCTTATCCACCTTTGAATTTTTAAAATACTAACTTAGTTGTGTTCCTGTATTAACAATATCTTTTTGATTCTTTGCCATGCTTTTAAGGCTGTTGGTTTTGAAGTGTGATTTAGCATTTACAATCTCAGTCAGCTTTCCATTTTAGACTGTTCTCTTGTATTTTACAACCATCATACCTTGGGGGCTGCTTTCTATTTCTTTCTTTTTGCTTGTTTTATTCCCCATTTTTAAGGATAAACCCGATTAAAGAAAAATTAAACAAACCATACAGAGAATAGGAAAAAATATATATTCCTTTGCTCAAATAAATGAGTGTATTCCCTTTAGGAGACTAAGAGTTTTCTCAAATACTGCTGTCTTTATTCAGATATTTTTGTTTCTGTTTTAGACACCATACCAGACACATAATGGAATTGGTCTCATTACTTATATTCTCTCCCCTTTATCTTGATTTTTTTCCTGGTCTCCTTAGAAAGGAGAGAAAATTGGCCAAACTAAATTGAAGCTAAGAGCCAGTGGAAACACATTGGAATTCAGATGACAAGGAATTTTTATAGTAATCATTTACTAATACTGTGACAATTTTTGTTTGGCATTTAACTATATATGAAATACTTTGCTTATGAGACTTATTTTCAAATTTTTTTTAAAGATGAAGTCTCACTCATTGTGTTGCCTAAGTTGGTCTTGAACTCCTGAGCTGAAGTGAACATCCTGCCTTAGCTTCCTGTGTAGCTGGGGCTATCCGTGTGTACTGCTGCACACGGCTAAGACAGAAAAAATACATGGCGATACTTAAAATTTCATGAAGGAGGAAAAGAAGGCTTCTCTTCATCCTGTAAATAAAGATTGAACCGAGGGCCTTTGCACTGAGGCTGGGTCTCACTAAGTTCTAAGTTGCCCTTCTGCCTCAGCCTCCCAGAGTGCTTGGGTTACATGCATATACCACCATGCCCAGTTAAAATGGCTTTTAAATGACCTGGCCAAGGTCACAGTGGTGAAGTTGGTCACAGTTTCTTTTTTTCTCTGCCCTACCTCATTTTTGTGTAGTTTGCCTTCTGTAATTTCAGTGTAATTGATAGTACTGTCAATAATTCTAGACTGCTTGTTTGCGTGTACTCAGAATATAGAACGAATATGTTTATGTCTTTAGACTTAGCGTAAGTGCAGAGTTCCAGGTGCAAGCAATGCCTTCTGGAAGATGGTCTCAGCATAGTTCTTTGCTGTTTGTGACTGGATCTGTGCAGTAAAGGACACCCGATTTCCTTAGTAATAGAAAGGGAGTCAGAAGTGAGGAGCAATGAAAGACAGGCAGGAGAGAGCACAGCTGGGGAGAGCAGGCTCTTAGGCACCAAGAGACAGTTTGTTGACCTTCTGTCATAGAGGACAGACTTGTTTTAGTTAGTTTTATTGGCTTTTTGATATTGGAAGAGTTGACCTGTGAGGAACCAGTGTTAGAGAAGAGTGTGAAAATACGACTGAAATGATTAAAATTTATTTTAGCACATTTGTTTTCTGAAATACATGAGTGATGTCTCTTAACATATACTCTTTTCTCTTATATAATTACATAAGGCAAGATTTATCTTTTAATTATATAATTATTTAGAAACAAGACTGGCTAGATTTCCTTTTATCTTAGTAGTATTCTCTAAAGTCTTTGTTAACAGTAACCTAGGTTAGTTTTAATTAAGATTTGGCTGCTACTCACAGGTTTTTCTCTGTATGTAAGTTGATTCTAGATGTTTGTTCTTATTGTTTGTGACCTTTATTTCTTATTATTCTAAGGATTCACTTTGGTTTTAAAGCATAGATTAGCTAGCTGCAAAACTTGTTTGTATGTATACTCTTATAAAAATGTTTCAAGTTTCAAATCAAGATTCTGAATGGGAACTGAGTTTTTTCATTTTTGTCTCGCTACCTCTTTTCTGCTTTCCTGTCTTTTCATCCTTTCTGTCTTTTCCCCCACTTCTGTTTCCAGCAGCACTTACTAGTAGATGTCAGGGATTATACTATGTCTAAGTACTTCGTACTTTTTAGAAGATTGTACGTGAAGGCAGAAGATTAGTTAGTAATCTTAGTGAACTAAGAATGTCAGTTCAGAATCCTGACTTTGTATCATTTATTCATTCAACCAATATATAATAGCTTTGGAAGCTCTGTTGACTGTACAGTAAGGACAGTATCCTGGAGGAAGTTGTAGGATAAGGAATGGAGAGGAGAATTAGTAGGAAAGAAGAAAGCATTTCAATCAAAGAGTGAGAAATGAACAAAATCAGGGTAACAAGAAAGTATTGAAAATATTGAGGTGGGATGCGGTTAGTTGTAGACTGCTTAATAGCTAACCTTTCTGAGCTTTAGTTTCCATCTGTGTAAATATGGGGCCAATCACATATATGTTTGGCAATTTTACTTTCATGATTGGGACTAAGTGTGAAGCAGCCTACAGGTATGCAATGAAAGGAGCTTAATGTTCGTTATTCCTGTTTCCACTTGAATTGTAATAAGAGTGTGGTCATGGTGAGTCTAAAGTAGCTGCTGAAAAGTAAGACTGCTTTCTGAATCAGGACCCATTTTGGTCAGAAAAAGTGGTACCGATACATTTATTGTATTTCAGGTGTAGTGTGAGAAACAATTTTAGGATTTTAGCATAGGTGACAAGGTGTTTTTGTTTGTTTTGTGGTACGGGAGGAAAAACTCAGGACTTTTGCAGTGAACTACACCCCAGCTCATTGTTTATTTTATTTTGAGACAAGTTGTTGCTAAATTACCAACTTGCTCAGGCTGAGCTCCTACTTGTGATCTCTTCCCTCACCCTCCCAGTGTGCTAGGATTCCACTTTTGCGTTACTATGCCCAGCTGATAAGGCATTTTTTATACTCTCGGTATCTAGCATTGACCTGAAAAGTGTGAGAGTTTTTAATTTGATACAGTCAGATTATAATTAGTAAAATGTAGTGCTGTATATAAACTGCTTACTTATGAATAGGATTAAAATAGTTTTAACAGATTTTTTTTCACATGGAGTTATTAAATGAAATTCATTATGGCTTTCTGAGTGGAATTCCCTATCCAGTAATGTTGCATTATTTTGTTTTTTGATTGTAAAGCTTCCTTTTGCTTCCTGTCTCCTCTGTTTCTGTGGTTATAGTAGAATATGAAAATGAGTACATGTTTGTAATATCATAAATTATGTTTAATGAATGAAGGTGTTTGTCCTTTAGGAAGCTTTGCAGTTTATCTCTCACCTTTTCATGCCTTTGGGGCTTTCACTGATGGATGGTATTTCCTTCTACAAGTGAAACTACCACAGTTGGAGCCTGAAGGATCCTTGACTCCTTTGGGTATTGGGCTGTACTGTGGTTGGAACGTGTCCTCTTAAATTCAGATTACATTGTTTCCGATGTAATAATAAGAAGTGAGGCCTCTAAGAGATGATTAAGCCATTGAAGTTCCTTCTACCTTTTGGAATTGAAGCTCTTAGTGAAGAAGCTGCACTTTACTGATCTGCTAGCTTGCACTTTGTTCCAGTTTGCTCTTCTAGTTCTCTCATGAGAGTACACAGCCTTCGTCCCTCTTGTCCAACTGCCAAATGACAACACCACATAAAGGCCTTCACCAGACAGCAGGCGCTGGAATCTGGATATTGAACTTGGCAACCTCCAGAACTGTGAGATATATCATTTCTATTCTTTATAAACTAACTGTAATGTCTGAAGTATTTTTCTACAGAAGCACAAAACAGTCAGGCTTTCTAGATTATTCACTTCAAGAATTACTACACTGGCTTCTGAAAGACACATGACTACTCAGTATATTGTGAGGTTAGTCTTTCTGACATCAGGTAACAATGTTTTCGTATCCTATTGCAGCGTTGTTTGCATTGTGTGCACTTTAGTAACCTGGGTTCATTTCCTATGAATAGGCTTCTTCCATGGCATTTGTTGACAGCACCTTAATCCCTAGTAAAAAAAATAAAATGAAGCTTGCCTCTTCATCAACACATGACTAAAAAGATTGATTATTTTATTTTTTCCAAGTCAAGCTCATTAAACAGTTATAGATATTAATCTTTGGTCTTCTCTCCTTCTGCCTTAGGGAGCTGGTTTTGGTTTGTTTCCTACTTTTAGCTTGCCTGCTGGCTGTTAAAATAGTGGTGACAGATAGTCTTGATATACTGTTGGGCAGAGAATCTGCTGGTTTTTATTTGGTGTTATAAATGATTGGAAACAGTGCTATTTTGTTATAGTTCTGATAAAGCCAACATGGTAGAAATACTTGTGGTGCATAAGTTAAGCTCCCAAAAATGTACCGTAGTAAAGTGGGCATTTCAAATGTCCCTGGAATAGATGAAGAAACTCCTAAGAATCAGGCATGCGTGAGATAGAGATCATTTACTGCAACTTGATTTAGAACACCTAAAGAATAAAGCTCATATTTCCAGGGATAATCTCTCTAGGTGCAATTTCGATTCCCGTTGGCCTATTGCCTCTCCACTCCTAGCATTGCTAGACTTAGTGAATTAATTTCTGAGTAGCAGTCACTATGAGGTCTGCCTGAAAATGAAACTTGTTACTTGTGTTTGTTTTCTGAATTCAAATGGTCTATTTCTTATTCTTTCTTTTGGGAGATCATTATTAGAATAATTCTTCCACCTGCATACATTTTCATATCAGCTGGCTTTTGTCATGGGACACAAAACAGCAGAACAATGTTTTCTTCCTTGCTGTGATGCTAATTTTGGAAGGTACACTAATTTCAAAGTGTTTGTAGGAAATGGTTGCATTATCCAAAAACAGTTAACAAGAACTTGCTAAATAATGTTCTTACCTGTGGTTTGGACCAGGATTGTGTTGTTTTGTTTGCATTTTTGATTTATCTGAACTGCCTTATATTTTGCTGACATTTTCATAAAGTAGAACTTTGCAGTCAAAAGGGTAAACTTGTGTTAGCATTATCCATACTCTCCACCCATATCTTCTGATACATTTTCTCTACTTTCACAAAAAATAGGAGAGAAAAGTTATTTTATTGCTTAAGAATGTGGTAGTAGTATTCTGGAGCCTGCCTGTCTAGTTTTCAGCTTGTCTACTAGCAACAGTGTAGCGATCCAGATTTATAATAGGTTTATAATTACATGATTGGCTCTGTATAGAGATTACCCTTCTTGCTTTTCTTGTTCCCCTGCAATTAGGTAGCCCTGTTTTGTAGTAGAATTTGCAGATGCATCTGTCTGTTCTTATTTCTGTACTGAAGAGAAAAATGATTGTTAAGTTTCGAGATCCATGAGGATTTTCCCCAACTAGTAGGTTCACACATTAGCCCGAAACACTTTTGTGTATGTTGCTGGACAGCTCATGGCACAACAGGTTGCATCCCTGTGAGTTGCAAGTTTGTAGTGGTCCTCTGCCTTCTTGGTCCTACAGAGGTAATGCAGCCAATAAATCATGAAACTGTGATTCAAACTAAGCCTTTCACCATTTAAGTTTATTTTCTTAGGTGTTTTGTGCAGTAATGGAAATTTGAATACCATATCCTAAATGATCAGCAAGTCTTTTTCTATCAAGTTTTTGTTGGTTGTACTGTATTTTTTTGTGTGTTGGAGGTTGAACCTAATGCCACATACTAATCAAGTGGTCTGCTACCAAACTTTACCTCCAAGTTATAGTTACACTTTTTGTGTATGTAAAGGGAAAGGATTCTCCCTTCATTGGCTAATAAAATTCCTGGTTCAGAACAAAATAAAACCAAAAGTAAGGAGTAGAATAGTATTTCTGCGTATTTTTCCTACATGTTATGCACATAGTCTGTATGGAATATTCTCATGTGAATATTAAACATGAAAAATTAGAAATATTGGAGATAATGACAGATAAGCAAAAGTATTCTGGAATCAATATGGAAATTTTTATTCATGTTTTATATCAATAAGTTATTGTATAAGTGAGTTTAATTTTTAACTTGTTATTCTGTGAGCCACACGGCACTTGCTTTGTAGAAATATTGAGAAGGTTAATTTAGAATTTCATTGGCATTTCTTGATATCTTACAAATAGTAAGAAGTTAAATGTAGGATATATTGTGTGTATGTATACAGTAACATGTCACATTTGTTGGCTGCATATCCCTTAAAAACAGTTGAAGGCCTTCTTCATTTATCTTGCTTGCAGTGTTGACACCATATCAGTTATTAAAGTGTTTGTTTCCAACAGTTTTGTTGTTGACTTATTTTACAGTGAAGTGATGAACTCTATCGTGGCCTCTATTCTGTTGAGATTTGATCAGTTGGTGTATCATGTCACTAGTTCATACAATTCCCAGTAAAGAGTATGGACTCCTAAGGCCTAGCTTTATACAAGCTTCACTGTTTGCCTTCCCTCATGCTTTAAGAGGGAATGATTTTTCTCTTCATCATTGTTCTCAGTGCTTTTTATGTTGAATATAAGGTAGCAATAATTTTACAAGATTTTTTTTTTTTTGGTGTTGTTAAATTTAGAACCTGTTGCTAGTTTATAAGTGGAGTATATTTGCTTCATTGGGGTATAGAAGTAAAATATTGGGATATAAACATGTTTTCATTTACCTGATTCTTCATGTTTTCCTGGGTATTTGATTTTATATATACCCATCAATTTTTTTTAAACAAATAAAGGTCTATTTGGGTGCTTTTGTATACGTATATTTGTGCCGGGAACTGAATGTGAGTGCTTATGCTGTTCCATTGAGCTAAACCTCCAACCTGTGTACCTATTTAAAGTGTTCCTATTAAAAGATTTAATAATGACACACACTTGGAAATAGATAGTGTGCAGATAGTGAAGGAAAGGAAGGATAGATAGTATATGGACAAGATTGAAAACTAGAATGATAGCATTAGAAAATTAAGGTATGCTGTATAGTTAGCTGCAGGTGGGGTAGAGAATTGAAAATGATTCTCTTTTCACCGTAATTTCAGTTGTTTTGGGAAATTTGTGATAGACAGCAAATGTGATAGAACTCTTTTCAAGTTCTGTTTTTTATATGTGACTTTTGGTAGATGGGCAACCAGAACAGCCATTAAAGTTTAGGAAATCAGAGCGTCAGAAAGCGTGGTGCTTCATGCTGATGAGCTTTTCTCTTTAATTTTTGCACACTAACTGAAGTGCGTGCTTAGATTTTTTTCCCCTCACTGTCCACGGAAATGTGATTAGGTCTGTTGAATGTCACAGACCCCGCCCTGACAGAGCAGATGCTGTCAGTGGGGGATAAATGTGGGACTGGAACGAATGTAGGCTGTGCCGCGATCCTGGAACAGATGGCGGTGGTTTTGTAAAATCTATTGTAGGTGGGAGATAACACCTTCTCTGGGGATGTAGAAAAACCTAGAGGTGTCCGTGAAACCTACAAGAGAAAGCTGCTCTTACCACTGAAACAATGCATTTTAACAACATAATTAAGTGTTCAAATTCTTTAAATAAAAGTATGTACCCTCGAGACTGTCCTTGAAGCTACATTTAATAGCCAGATGGTATTTTTTTTTTTAAACAGAAGTCATGAGTTTTATAGAGTACTAAAACTATTGGAATATCTTTGGTTATGAGCTAGCCTAGGATCCATCAACTACACTACCCAAGACAACCCTGTTGTTTGGGGCTTGTAAATACTCTATTTTTAAAAATAGTTCACCGGAATACAGCTAAACATATTTGTTTATGATTGTTTTCAGACAGTAGCAATAGTGTTGAGTATTTGCAACAAAGGTCCCATGGTTTATAAAGCTTATAATCTATACTATATTGCACTTATAGAAAAAAAATTTCTACCTCTCAGCCAGTTGGACTTGTTTTATGAGTAGTATTTCTCATAGTTTTGCTTTAGTTTCGCCTTACCAGCTAGAGGGCTTTTTGGGCTGTTACATGGGGCAGTTTACTTTTTTAAAAATTTTAATTTTTTCCCATTTTATTGATATGTATAAGTGCAAAATTTAAGATTTACGGTGAAGTTGAGCATTTTGTGTGCATACGTATCTTGTCAAGGTGAGAAGGGCTTTTGCTCTCTCCTTTGTCCCTCCTCCTACCCACCCCTCCAACCTTCCCCACCCTACCCCCCTGTTCATTTTGGGTTTCTCATATCAGAGAGACCATTGAATGTTTTTTATTTATTTATTTTTGGTACTGAGAGTTGAACATGAGATCTTTGTACTGAGCCCCAGGCCATTTTTTATTTCTGGTTTTGAAACAGGGCCTCACTAAAATACTAAGTTGCTCAGCTTGGGCTCGAACTTGAAATCCCTCTGCCTCAGCCTCCCAGAGGGTTGGGATTACAGGTATGGACTACCACACTCAGTTCAGAAGCTTGCTTTTCTCAGATATTATACTGCAATGGTTAAAATGGACTCTGGAGGCCAAACCTTGCCTTAGGCATTTGTAAACTTTTTGACTTGGGAAATAATACTTCTTACTTCTTAGCTTTGTCTCTGAAAAAAATAGGGCTTATAATAATTCTAGTGCAAAGGATTGCTTTGAGAAGTGTCCAACTGTATGACAGGTGCTCAACAAGTGAATATTGGCTGTTTTCACTTCAGATTGTTTTTCTTTGAAATCTTAGGTAAGGGGAAAAGTGAAAGGAACAACTCTGTTTCAAGAACACACATAATGTGAGAAATTGACTATTCTCTTCTGGCTATGATGATTTTGTTAGTGTTCCTACAGTTTTGTTCTTAAAATATGTTCTGTTCAAACCACAGGTATTTTAATTTGCAGTAAGCTTTGAATGTGATTTGTGTTAGTTAATTTTTTAATTTTTCCTATATTGATTTAGTGGAATTCATCCTGAGGTTGCTCATTAAACTGCTTTATTGTATCCTGTGTGATTCTTAGGTAGAAAAGATTTACCAGTGCACTTACTAGTACCACATACATCTGGAATGTCAAATTAACTGAGATCAGGGTGCATTCTTAATGTACTTTAATCAGATTCCAAGCATAATGAAATTTAAGTTTATTGTTTGGAAAATAAGGCCATGGAATAGATCAGAGATAAATTTAAGTTCATCCTATAATTTTGCTCATTAATTTACTGCACTAAGCTGCTTACTTAAGCTTTCAGGTTGCTGAGTGTAGTTGCATTTGTTTGTTCACTTACATCTTGTAGACTGTACCTGATACTGAATTGCATAATACTAAACTATATAGTAACTTCATTGCTATAATACCTTTTTATTTTCTGAAATGGGTTTTGCTCTGTAGTCTATGCTGGTCCTGACCTCACTATGTAGTCCAAGTTGGTGCTGGGCAATCAAAACACAGGGCCTTGAGATTGCTAGGCAAGCATTATAACTGCTGAACTATTCCTTTAGCCCTCCTATAATAACTTTATAGGTCAGTTATTATAATTAGTGATAGGCTAGAGCTGAGAATATTTTCTGTAGATTTCAAATTGGGCTCTTTTGCAAGTTCATTTAGTGCTTCCTGACTAAAGCAAATAAGGTAATATTCTCATGATATTTTAGAATATTCGTCTGTCCTGAAGAATTGGGATGCCCATTAGGCTTTTGTCTGATCCTACATGAAAAAAAGTGAGGTTATATTTTAGTAAATTATACTTGGATATACCATATCTTGCTTCCCAAATTCTTTCGGTATGAATTTAAAGGTAAGTTCTAAAGTCATTTATTGAGTAGAATTTTTTCTTGTAAACCTTCAAATAACCTCACACATTAACTATCTCTCATGACACAGCAAAGTTTGGAACATCAGCTAGAGCAAGCATAGAGAGTTTTGTCATTCTGAGTCCTTGTTGAACTTCTGAGTCAATTAGGTTCTTGCCATGGAGTCAACAGGGGAAGGCAGCTGGGGAAGGTGCTGCGTAGGGAAGGTGGGAGTGACCTTTTAGAACTTGTGGTGTGGTGTTTCATTTGGTTGTTTCAGGCATTGTCGCAACCCAAATACAGCAGATGTCTCTAAACCACAACGTCACCTTGCATGCATTTACCTCATCTGTCATCTTCCTCTATTTCTGTCTCTAGAAAAGAAATTTTTCCCTTTTTCAAGATTAGTGTTGCATATCAAAACATCCAACATATAAAATTTAGTTGTCTTTGTGTACTTGTCTGCATAACATAAATGTATAACAAACTACACCTCTTCATTATAGTTTTATGTAATTATCCAGTTAAAGTATTTACTGGCAAACGTTTTTATAGTTGGACACTTTATGTTTTTGAGAAGCAGGTGTTTGCATGTCACACTTTGCAGTTCCCATATTGATGAAGGCTTTTATGTCTAAGTGTGCAAAAGTACCCCTCCAAGGACTACTTTGAAGGTGTAGTTAACTTCCTTGATGTCAGCCTTAAACATTAAGCAACCTAATGGGTTTTCCATCATAGAGCTGAAATTCTATCATGGATAGATTTGACCATACTTATGGTCTACTTCCTTTTAGGACTTCTTTGTTGCTTACCACCTTGGAAAGTTTCTTTCTAATCTCTCTTTTCTTGGTAACTTCATCTCTGTGGTGCCACTTTTTAAATTCTTAAAAAGGTTTATTTTGCAGTACTATGGATCAAATCCAGGGCCCTTGCACTAAGCTACGTCCTCAGCCATTTTTTAGTTTTGATTTTGAGACTGGTTCTTGGTAGATCGAAAGTTACCCATCCTGGGGTTAAATTTAGGATTCTCTTCCTAAGCCTCTCAGAGTGCTGATTATAAGCCTATGCCACTGTGTCTGACTTTAATTTAATTTTAATCAACACATAGTTGTACATATATATGGGATACAGAGTGATAATTCTATACATGTAATCAGTGTATAGTGACCAGGTCAGGGTAATTAGCATATTAATCTCCTGAAACATTTGCTTGACTCTAATTTATTACCTTGTGCCCTTCATAATCTCTTGTTCTTCCTCTATTTTTAATGACTTTTTTCTCTTTATTATTTATTTGTTTTGCATACTGTCTGTCAGTATCTACATCCTTCCTGTTTACTGCCTACTCTAGGATATATTTTGTTTTGCTTTTCTGTTTTTTTATTATCAGTACCTTTAATGCCATTGTATGTTTGTCTTTAGATGCTGGCAACTTTAAACCAGAATTTGACCATGCTGTAGGATTGTGCCTGAGTTGCCTAGTACCATAGGAAATTCAGCTTGGCCCCTTTGTTTTGCTCCATATTGGTCTTCATTGTTCTTAAGCCCACTAACCAGTTAGTCTTTACATTTTTTTTCCTCTCAAGGAGAAAATAAGTACTGTTTGGCAAAAACTGGGTTCATAAGAGCGAGGGATGAATGCATAAATTATGCTTGTATTCTCTATTACCTAGTGTAAATTCAGTTGGTAGATATTCAGGATCTTTGATAATGTGTTTATAATTTGTTTTCAAAATTTATACTGTCAGGACTGCCTGTGGATCAGGCTATAGCTAAAGTTAAAAGAAAAAAAAAAAGAAAAGAAAGAAAAAAAATTTGTACTATCAGGATTTATAAGGGTTTTGAAGTAGCTCACAGGAAATACATACCAAATAGTGAAAAAAGCTCCAAGTGTTGGTTCTGTAAAGCAATAGGATGGGGAAAATATAGTAATAGAGGGACTCCTTTGGCTTTCTGTGGCTGTTTTAGCACATTACCACAATCTTAATGACATAAAGGAGCACAAATTATTTGTGGGTCAGATGTATTAAGTGCGTCTCACTGTGGCTTAGTAGTACTGTGCTCCTTTTTTGGAGAATCTAGAGCTGAGTTCATTTTTTTACCCCAGAGGCATCTACACTGACATTCCTCTTAATCCATTTTCTACCGTAAAGGATCCTTGTGATTACATTGGGTCCACCTGGGTACTCTAGGATGATTTTACTTTGAAGTTAATAATTGATTAACATTTGGACATGTTGGTAGGCCATTTACTTAGGCTACCACAGGACTTGATGATAAAGTCCCACTCATTTGTTCTAGTTAAGTCATAATTAGGTCTGTAAGCTGCCTTTATTATCTACAAAGGAAAATAAGAAATATTGCTTGTTATAAGCTTTTAAAAAATCCACATTAATGGACTTATTTTCTGTATATAGTACATTCTGTATCATCCTTTCAGTTGTTTTGGGTCTTGCACTATTTGAAGTTGATACTAGTATGGTTAACAAATACAGTTATGGATGGATAATGTACTATTTCATTTATCCTGCATATTCAGTTCTTACTTGGTTACAGTATAACTTAAAACTATGTTTAAGTTCTTTGTACTGAAAACTCTCATATGACTATAAGACCAAAACAAAATAACAAAATAACAAAGTTAAAAGTCAACACACTTCAAAAAGTAGCACTCATTTTATGTGGTAGGTGCTAGTTTTAGGTGTTTGATGCTGATTCTTGAGTGGTTAGTGTAATGGCTCAGTATCCTGGTTCACCTGAACATATGCTGATCGTAGCACATTCTGTTTCAGGAGAGTGTGTCTTGTCATGCACTAGGCTATATTCAGCTGTGTTCAGGTGGTAGATTTGATTTCAGGGTAATCATTCACTTGGTTCAGATGTACATAAAGAGTTTTAGGTTGTCTTTGACTTGTAAATGTGAAATTCAAAAGTTGATATAGTGCAATTTAGGTTTCTTGAGGTTATATATGTTTTACGGTTTTGAAACTTCTAAACTCTTCGGTGGTACTGGAAATTGAACCAAGGGCCTTTGTACTTAGCTAAATCCTCAGTCCCATTTTTACTTTTTCATTGAAATTGAGTTTTTCCTAAGTTGTTAAATCTCCCAGGCTGGACTCAAATTTGTGATTTACCTTCCTGAGCCTCCTGGAATGCTGGAATTACAGGCCTGTGCCACCAGCTTGAAAGTTCTAAAGTTAGTGAATGCTAATGTAGGCAGAATGTACTTTTGGGTTTTGTTAGTCTGTGCCATTTTTCATCATGACTGATAGCTTATGACCTTGATTTTCTATGAATTCTTCTGATCCATCAGCTCAGATTAGGATGAGTAGTTGAGATTTTTTTCTGAATTCGTGTCTCCCATAGTTACGGTATTTTATCAGGAATATTTAATATTTAAAATTATCAGGTAAGAAGGAAATTTTGTAGGTTTCTATGCTGAAACTCCATCTATGCCAATGTGAGACATTTTGTCTTGTGGAATATTCTTTTCTTAGTGTCATTTTATTCTTTTAGCTGAATTTGCCCATAAGAATCTTGGTACATTTTTAGAAATTGTTTTAATCTGTGTGAAACAGAAAGATGTGAAATTATGAAAGGATTTTTTTACTATTTGTGATATTTCTGTGCTTTCAAATGACTACTGTATTTAACATTACAAAACCCTGAACTAAAAAAAGTATCTGCATGCTTTCATACTAATTCACGTGAGAATGTTGTTACATTGATCTTTTAGAGGTATAAATGGTAAGTTTATTTGGGCAACCTAGGAACTTGATAAGACCTTGATTTGTATCTTTTAATGTACATGTGATTGAAATCATGACTTTTTATTTGGAAAAATATGAAATCATACTGAGATTTGATTTGATTTAAGATATGTTTTTACTAAAGTAAAGACACGGCAATGTTCATTTTAAAAATAGGAGGTTCAAGGCCTTAAAAGAGAGGTTCAAGGCCTTACTCTGTATCTTGTTAACATATAGATGGATGACCTATGGGAGCAATAGTAAGAGTTCAAGAATGGGAAAACTGTTTATGCTTTTCTCCGAAGAAGTAGAAGTTCTAAAATTGACTTCAATATTGCCATGTATTTTAAAAATTTTATTTATTTTTTTGCACAGAGTTATTCACTTAACTCTTCATTGCTGTGGAAAATCTTCATGAGTAGGAGATTGAATAAACAAAGTAATTGAGTCACTAATCATGAGCTATTGGAAGTCTAGCTGTGTAACAAAACCTAGCACATAGTACTGGCCATAGTCTTTATTTAAACAAATGGCACAAATATGAGGTATTAAAATGAAAGTGATATCAAACTGTCTTCTTGTCATATACTTTTTATTATGAGATATGATGTGGCCTCCAATGACCTGGTTGCTTTTCTGCTTTCTCCTTTCCTAGTGTGGTGACAGTAAGCAAAGAGTTCTGTTGAGTCAGTGGCTGTCTTTTCAACTTTATTGAATACTCAAAGCTAGGAACTTGTTCAGGAAGTCCATGTCTAGTTTACTTCTCTTAAGAAAATAATTTTATTACACACTGTGCCTTTTTTTCCTGGAGAACAGTTGTGAATACACAATCTCTCTCTCTCTCTCTCTCTCTCTCTCTCTCTCTCTCTCTCTCTCTCTCTCTCTCTCTCTCTCTCTCTCTCTCTCGGTGGCCCAGCATAGTTCATTTTGTGTGGCAGTGACTGAATTGGAACAGAAACCATTCCTTATGGTCCTCTTTGATTTTGTCTTTTCTGAATGTCTGTTAATATTATGTTTTAAAGACTTCTTGTACTTCTAATCCCCTGAAGTAAAATACTTTCTTGATACCTAATTCTGTTACTTTTGATCTGGTGAAATGGTGTCCTTGTCCATAAGTTCCCTTCTGTATTACTGTTTAGGTTTCTTGACTTAGCTAGGGAGCTCAGACAAAGGCTTGGGCCATGTGTTCTGAGGTTAAGGATTTTAGAGAAAAGGCCAGGTACCAATTTAGACCTGTTTTCCTTTTAAGAAATTTCAAGGGCTGTAGTAGTGGTTTGCTCTAATTTATACATGTCTTAAGACCATTGCCATTGGAGGAAAGAATAAGGGAAGAAGTATCTTGTTAAACATAAAACTTATTGATAGCATGGAGGTCTGTGTACTCAAGTTTTCTGCAGTAGGTAGAAACATAATATATGTGCAGTACAGAAACTGTGGAACATGTACTATGAATGGAAATTATAAATCATTACATAAATATATAATGTTTTCTCTAGTAATATATGAAAAGTCAAAGTTTGACTTACTACTCTCATTAAAAGTAAACATGATTGATGCTTATTGTACTGAGGGACTTCTCAGGCTCAATTCTGGCAGTTGGATTAGAACAGTAATCTTTCTTTTGGATTGAATTTGCTGTCTCTACTTCTTAAGAATTATTTAAAACTGAAGGCCTATGTATATTTAAATGAAAAATCATGAGCAAATCTTGCCAGCAGTGCTTTTGGCTGTCCCAGGAGTTTGCATGGATAAAGGTTCATTTACTAAATCTGATTCATTTACTGACTCTGTTAGTGCTGAGAACATTAATATTATAGCCTATCAGGTGTCAATCAGAGATAACCTTTCTTTAATTCCTTGTCCTGAGCCTCTTCTGGTTTGCTCTGCTCGCTTTGTAAGGGACATAATAAAACACTGCTAGAGAGCAAAGGACTTGACCTTATTTTTAAGTACTAGATGTATTCAGCCAGAGTCACAAATAGGGACATTTTGTGCATTAGAACATTTTCCTGTTGACTTATATTGTAAATGTTGTGGTAAGCTCTTACCCAATTTCAAATTAACTAAACCTTATTTGAGCAACTGATTGACATATTAATTCATAAGCTCAGTTTTCTAGATATAAACCAAACATGGATTTCTTTTTATCCTCCCCATTAATGTCATCCACTTATTTCATCATCCATCTACCTAAATGAAGAATTAATTTTGATACCGTAGAATTACATGTTTGTTTTTTGTAGAGAATTGTGGAACTTTGTGTATTTACTGAAAAGTATTTGAAGAGTTCTGAAGTGCTAGAAGTTAGAAGTGAATGAGATTTTGTTGCTTTTGTTTTCAAGCTAATGAGGTAGACTCTGACAATGAAAACTGGCATGATAGCTTTGATCTTTGAACATTCTAGAGCTGATTAGATAGATATCAGCAGCACCGGGTGAGAAAAGGGAATGGACTGAAGAACCACTGTGAGCTACTCCCTCCAAATCTACTTAAGGTTCTGGGGCACAGCTCAGTGATAACAGTGCTTGCTTTGAAAGTGTGAGGCCTCCTGTTTGATTCTTTAGCAACACATAAAAGCTTGGCGTGGTGGTGCATGCCTGTAATCCTAGCACCTGGGAGGCTCAGGCAGGAAGATTGCCATGAATTCTAGGCCACCTTGTACTATTAATTCTGAACTACAGAGTGAGACTGTCTCAAAAAAAAAAAATCTACTTGTGTTCATGTTGTGAACAGGATTGCCACATTAACACGGTCAAGGAATAATTCAGACATGTCATACATTCTGTTTTTGCCAGATATTCTAAGCACTTTTAATAGCAAGGTAAAACAATTAGAAATTCTCAAAAAAGTGTCTCTTTTGTTCTAAAGGAGTGCTTCTCAAAGTATAGGCTGCTGCCAGGTATGAATAAATGACCTGTTTATTGGACCTTCGTGAACTGGGTAAATTTCTAAACCTTTAATTTTTGTTTTTATGTGATAACCGTTAGGAGGAGGGTAGACTAGCTTTGTTCCTTGTTCTAAAATTATGATGCATCAAGATATCCTTCCTATGATTTTGTTTAACTCATTTTTAAATTAAGTGATCAAATAGAACTTTGACAGGACAAATGTGTACTACTGAAGTGGAAATACAACTGCAGCCCTTACTTAGGTAACAATTCTAAAGAAAAAGGGTGGTTACTACTAGTATGTTACCTTGCTATCTAGGATGGTTGTGCTGTCTGATAAGCAGTATGATTCAGTTATGTTTTGATTATGAAAATAAATGTAAACAATTACAAAATAAATATTATAGGAATTAGGCATTATTCATACATACAAAACCAGGCTTAAAGTCTAGGGAACAAGAATTAAAGACCTAGGGAGGAGTTTGTGAAAGCAGATTGCAAACTGCTACTCCTAAGAGGTTCTCTAGATTAAAGAGAACTTGATAATAAACTGAAAATCCTTGTGAGACAGATGTTCTCAAAAAACTTTTAAACAAGTGGGCAAGGCAGATCTTGTTGGACTTAAGTGATCCTAAGTAAAGTTAGAGAAAAGCCAAAGTAGTGTCCAGCTTAGCGGTGTCAAGGTTCTTCTTATGTATGTAAAAATTATGTGCCTTTTACCTTCTTGTCCTGTAATAAATATTTTTCTTTCACATTCTCTTGTAGAGAACTCTTGTCCATTTGGCTAGCAGTCAATATTAATTTGTTGTTTTAGAACAATGACATTGTTTTAGGCATTTCTTAATGTGTTGACAATAGGTTCTTCTGGCTTCCTTCCTTCCTTCCTTCCTTCCTTCCTTCCTTCCTTCCTTCCTTCCTTTTTGAGACAGGGTCTCACTCTGTGTGCAAGGCAATCCTCCTACCTCAGCAAGTGCTGGAATTACAGATAATGTGCCACCATGCCTAGCTTCTGTGGTGCTGTGGAATTGAGTTCAGGTACTTAGCACTTGCTAGGCACTTGTTTTAGCCACTGAGCTATTCCTCTAGCCCTGCTCTTCTTTTCTTGTATGAAGATTAATCTGATTCCTGTTATTCAGACTGCCTTTTAGTTTCTGTATTATGTCTTATAGAAATTCTAATTCTGTAGTAACTGGAATATGTTGTTTCTCTCTTTTTTTTTCACCTTGCCATTGCCTTTACTCTCATTAATTCCTTTTTTTAAACTTCCCATTTTATTTATTCTTTTTCATTAACACGTAATATTTCCACTCCTATTCATTCTTGAACAGACTTCAGTGGGTGTCCTTGGCATATGTCACTGTGATGATGAGCAGTTAAAGGATTTAATAAAGGATGTGCTGGTGTTTTTCCCCATTGGTTTTAATTCCACTGTAGCCAGAGAGCCAGAGAAGATTGTGCATTGCCACAGTAGTTTTAGGAAGTGAATGTTCCTCTGATGGAAGATGACACTCATAATGTCTTCCTTTGATAGGCCTTCTTAAGGTTATTCTTATTTGCACTCATTCATACTAGTTTCGCCCCTCTTGGCTTTGGGAGAATCTGTAGTACCCAAAAGCCTTTTTTTTTTTTTTTCAAGTGGCCAAAATATATTCTTAAATTATTGAGTAAGATGGGTGGTTATAGAGATGTGTGGATACTTAACACCTGAAAATGTGTATGTATTGAAAATTCTCTATATTAGTGAACAGTTTGTAGTAGATGTGTTATATCTGCAGTGACATGAAAGTTACTTCCTTCAGGTTTATTGTATTTGAAGCTTCTTACCATGGAATCTTCAAAGACAATATCAAAAGTATATCATCCTTTACAGTGAGTATTTGGTTTAGCCAAATACCACACACAATAAAGAGTGAAAGAGGTGGTCACAGGTATTGTTAATACATTTCTATATAGGAGGGAAGAGAGAAATAGTACTTTAAGATTGTTTTAAAAGGTAATCTATAACATAGATTAATGTAACTATATTTTAAGTTAGGTATTATAAATTATGTGGGTCTTTAAAGAGCAAACCAACAAAAATAAAACAAAAACTTAGAATGAAAAAGTTGTCCATATACCGACTATAAGGGTAAGAAATAAGGCTAATTTGAGATGAGATGTGGCATAGAAGGCATTTCTTAGTACTACATTCTCTGACTTTCTTTCTTTAAAAAATCTATAATGATTTGGAAATTGATAACAAATAAGTAAATACTTAAAATGATTTATTCTTATCTAAAGTGATTCTATGTAAATTACAATATAAAATTGAATTTAAGAATATAAATTAAACCTTTCAAATAAAAATCCTGTTCTTAAAAATGTCACTGTTTCATTTTTGGCTCACGCACATGAGAACAAGTTTACATGAGTTGCAATTTAAAATTCATTTCTTATTTTTACTAGCATGTTAACTTTCATGCAAGGTTTTAATTGATATTCAAATTAAATATTATTACTGAACACACAGAATTTCATCATAGACGTGAAACAGTCAAAGAAATCTGTAGTAGTAAAACTGTCAGCTCTCCATTGCAAGTTGATATCCTTATTGAGGAAACAAATATAATAGTCTATTATTTGTTTGAAAATAATGGAAGTGTCAAAATATTGATAGTAGGGTTGAATATTTTTATAGATAAGGAACTTACTTTATTTTTAATTTTTTTATATATCATATCTGTTTCCTCTTTCCACTCTCTCCCTCTTCCGTTCCTTTTCCCTCTCCACAAAGTATGCCTTCTTACTTTCTTCCATATCTCTTACATTTTTTATGACTTTATTTTTTTATATTAGAGAAATCATATGATTTTTAACTTTCTGGCTCTGATTCAGTTCAGTGAGCTTACACTTACTGTCTCAGGATGCATCCATTTTCAGTAGGGTTGAATTTTAAAAGCAGGTTGCTTCATTTTTATCCTGAACCACCCCCATCCTGTTTCTCATTTAGATCCTTAGACCTCTGTAAAATTAATCATAATATTTGATTAAGAGCGTGAAACATATAAATATTCAAATTCACCCACCATGGTTATAGATTACAACTCTTACAGAGGCATTACGTAGGACAAGATGACTAGATGTCATAGTTTGTAGGTGAATTAGCTATGCTATCTTTAAACTTGTCCTAGAAAAATATTTTGTAGCCTTAGTTTCATTTCAGTTGCTGGAATATTTTTAAACTGCAGCTTAAGAAATTTCACAACCTTTTATTAGACCCAAGAGTTATTTTCTGTCTAATACATGTCAGTTTTCTTCTGAATTGCAAAATACATTGCTAACTATGATGCTTGATGTTTGTTCATGTAATATTTTTTATCATGTAAGCACCACAAAATGAGTTTTGATTTGTATTTAAATAAGTTTTTTTTTTTAATTTAAGCTAAAGCTACAGCTCAATCATTTAATTGCCCTAGTGTGCTCTCTGTATTATTTGGACAAGATATTTGAGAAGATATTAAGTGATGTGAAAGATTATGTTCATGTAGAGAACTTTGATTTGTTGATACATTTTGAAATGTTTTGTGGGAATGCCAAGTTTGTCAGTCATATGTTATTCAAGCATAGGGATAGCCACTATTATATGCTTAATAGCAGTATTTATTTATTTATATATTTATTGTTTTTGCAGTTACTAGGAATTGAACCTAGGGCCTTCATATTGAGCTACATCTCCTCCTTACTTTTTTTTTTTTTAACTTTTTACTTTGGGGCAAGCTCTCACTAAGTTGATAAGTTGCCCAGCTGGGCTTGAATTTGCTATCTCCCACCTCAACCTCTCCAATTGCTGAATTACAGACATATGCTACCGTATCTGGTTGCAAACTCTTATTTAAAATTGACTTTGAAATTATTATGGTTTTTTTGTTTTTGAGGAAAGGTATTGTTCTGGACTCACTATGTAGCTCAAGCAGCTCTTGAACTCACAGCAATCCTCCCTCATCCTCCAGAGTGTTGGGGGTTTTGCCCAGTTATATGGTGCCTGGAAGTCAAATAATGGCCTTATGCTTGCTAAACAAGTGTTGTAACTGCTGTGTTATTCCTCCAGGCCTCAAAATGATTTTGAATTGGATGTTTCCCCATAGAATAATTGGTGGACCTCTACATTTATATAGTTCTAATTATATTTTTCTTTAGGTTCATATTTTATATATCCTTTTTTATTTTCCACTCTTGTAAGTTTAGAAGGACAGAAGCAGTTCATTGGCCCTTACATATCTCCTAGAATCCATCACCATTTTCTCTAGGAATAATTAAATTAATACATAATTCTGAAGGTACACATACGTCTGTGTAAGACTAGCTCTTTCCAACTTGTCACTTTGGAAATTCTAGCTTGACAACCATTGCAAGCCAACTTATTTTTCAGATTTCTTTAATAACCATTGGAACTATGTTGTTTATTGATAACACAATTCAAATTGACTTTAAAAATGTCGGTACCTTTGATACTTTGAGAACTCTTTACAATGTGATAGGTGCTAATTGATAATAGTAAGTAGTTTTGGGGGCAGGAGGCTTTTTTTCCTTTTGAGGTGTCACTTTAAGTTCCATGAGATAGTTGTGATCTGGGTCTCTCATATCAGAGAGACCATTCGATATTTCACCTTCTGCTTCTGACTCACTTCACTAAGCATGATGGTCTCAAGTTTCCTCCATTTGCTTACAAAAGCCTCCACGCTGTTGGACTTTATAGATGCATAGTATTCCATTGTGTATAAATAGCAGTTTGTGTATCCATTGGTCTGTTGGTGGATATTTTGGTGTCTTCCATATTTTAGCTATTGTTAGTTTTGCTGCTGTGAACATGGGCATACATGTACCTCTGTTATGTGTTGTTTTGCACTCTTTTGGGGAGGTGTAGCTGGATTGAAGGGATTATTTATTTCCAATATTTTGAGAAATCTCCATACTGCTTTTAAAAGTGATTTACATTCCCACCAGCAATGCAGGAGTGAGGCATTAAAAGTGAAACACTGAACCTTCTAGAAGACAAATTAGGCAAATATCTAAAAGACATAGGGGTAGGCAAAGACTTTCTTAATAAGACACCAAAAGCAAAAGAAATTATCCCCATTATTAACAAATGAGATCATCTCAAATTAAAAAGTTTCTGCACAGCAAAGGAAATTATCAACACTGTAAAAAGAGAACCAACAGACTGGGAAAAAATATTCACCACCAACACCTCATATAGGAGACTCATAACCAGAATATACAGGGAACTGAAGAAAAATAAGCCCACCAAAATAAAGGATCCTCCTGAAAAGTGGGCAAATGAAATGAAGAGGCAGTTCACTCTGGAAGAAGTTCAAATGGCCAATAGATACATGAAAAGATGTTCAACATCCCTAGCCATAAGGGAAATGCAAATCAAAACATGGTTAAGATACCATCTAACTCCGGAGAGAATGGCCTATATCAACAAATCAAATAACAATCAGTGATGGCGAAGCTGTGGGGAGAAAGGAATCCTCTTGCACTGCTCATGGGAATGTGAATTTGTACAAACTAGTGTTCATAATTAGTTCAGGACCAGCTTGGACTAGAGTGAGATCTTGTATCAACAAAAAATAGTAAAAATGAAATGTGTTACACACACACACACACACACACACAGAGAGAGAGAGAGAGAGAGAGAGAGAGAGAGAGAGAGAGAGAGAGAAAGACAGAGACAGAGAGAGAGACAGAGAGAGAGAGTGAGTCAGATTTTGTGTTTCTTTATGCCAACAAATAAGACTTTGTCTCCTTTCCAATTCAGGTAGTTATAGCCAGGCACCTGAGACTTGATGACATGTGAATGTGGGGTATTGATTACTGTGAGGAGAGACAGGTAGAAAAGATAAGATTGCTTCACTGAGACCCACTGGTAGCAGCATTATCACCTAGGCTGGAGATAAGGATAGTTTCTCTTAGGTTTTAAGAATGTGTGCCAGAGAGATGAGTTTAGCACTACAGTGCAGAACTGTACATTTCAAGTTGGTTTTGGTTTTCTCACAAAGACCACAATATGTTTTGCCTTGGCCTTTGTTCATACCTTTGTATTTATTTGAAACTCCCTTTATTTAGATCCTGCTCGGCCTAATTAACTCACGGTTTACAGTAAAGGTTCTTTCAGTGAGGGAGCCACCTGCACAATCCTAGCAGTATATACTGATCTGTGGTTTTCACAGTGAAAAGCAGGATAATGCTTTAGTTACTAGAAAGAAAATGTTAGATTTTCACTTATGCATGCGACTTCAGAGAAAACAGCTTTTCTTGTGTTTATTGTTTGGGTCGACACTGTGGTTTCCTTGTCTCATACACTCTTACATCAAAAATATATTTCTATAAATGTTTAGAGGAGAAGTGGAAGTTAGTGTAATTGAGGGGTTTCTGTTATAATCCACTTGTTTACTTTGTACACACTGCTGTGTGTTTCATTTGGCTGTTTGTATCTGGTTATCTTAAACACCCAAATTTTGTGGCCATTCTTAATATTATAAAAACACACTGATATAAATAAGTATAAAGTCAGCCAGTATCTCTACCTTCCTCATGTACACCAAGCTCTGGAAACATTTTTATTCACTCTTTTTTTTTTTTTTTTTGAGACAGGATCTCACTCTAAGTAGCCCAGGCTGGTTCTAAAATCACTGTGTATCCCAGAATGGCCTCAAACACATGGCAGTCCTTCTGCCTCAGCCTGTGAAGTGCTTTGATAACAGGCAGGTGACACCACGTCCAGCTCTATGCGGTGTTGGGGAATCGAACTTAGGGTCTATGCTTGTTAGGCAAGCTCTTTAACTGCTATGCCTTTCCTCTAGCCCAGTTATCCACTTTTTTATGTTATGATTATGGTCTAATGTTTGTTTTTTTGGCCTCTAATATTTATTATTTTCCTCCTTGGACAACAGTGTTTATTTAAAACTATAAAATGTAATTTTTTTTTCTTTTGAAGGTTCAAGTTTTGACATTGACAATATATGGTATCATTTGTTTTTGAGACTTAACAGGTTCACTTTCAGCATTTTTGAGGAAATGCTTGCAAATACTTAGTGTTCAAAGACCATTGTCAGTGTCCTCCAGCCATAGACTGTTAGGAGCACACACTTTGTAGATGAACAAATTGTGTTGTAGTTTGATTACTTGTTAATTTAAGTACTTGTGATGGAGAGGGAGAGTGCACACTGTGAAGAACAGTGGGAGCATAGTAATACTGTGTTCTCATTTAGGACTACTCACGCTTCTCCAACCCTCCCGAAAGTCTCACGTGTTCAGAGGTAGGGCTTTGGGAAAATGATTGGAACATGGGTTTATATTTGTCAGTGGGTTCATGTACTGATGAACTCACAGTGTAACGTGCTGGTAGGATATGGGGCTTGGTCAGAGGAGGTGGGCCCCTGGAGTGCAACCTGCCAGGTTGTGTTGTCTTCATTGCTCCCTCCCCTCTCTCCTTCCTTACTGCTGCAGTTTGAGCAGCTTTCCTTCTGCTGTGGCATTATTGCCTTGGAGGCAGCCAACTGTGAACCAAAACCTCTTATGTCATGAACCATAAATAAACCTCTTTAATTTGTGGGTGTCGAGTATTTTTTGCCATCTGTCAAAAAGTGACTAAAATATGGTATTACAGGACTTAGCCTTACAATTCTTTGGAGTGTTACAAGAAGGGGACTTTGCTGTGGATTAGAAGCTGTGAGAGAGTTGGGATGGTTCTTTTATTGATTATCTTAACAAACCTCATATTTGAGGAAGAAATAAATGGAAACTAATACTTAGTTGTCCAAGAAATGTCCCTGTCTTAAATTTTTGTTTCTAGGAGTTGAGAATGAACCCAGGCTTTCAAACTGAGTTATATCCCTACTCCTTTATTTTTTTATTTTATTTTGAGACAGTTCTTGCTAAGTCACTAAGTTGCCCAGACTGAGGATTCTCCTGCCTTAGGCTCACAGAGTGTTGGAATTTTAGGCATGCTATACCACACCTGGCTAGTCACTCTTCTTGTTAGAAAAGGAGGACATTTGGTTGTTTTTTTTCCCCCCTATTTTATTGATATGTACTAGTGCAGAATTTAAGGTTTACAATGGAGTTGAGCATTTTGTGCACATACATTTCTTGTCAAAGTGACAAGGGCTTCCCCGCACTCCTTTTGTTCCTCCCACTACCCTCCCTTCCCTCCCCTCCCCCCCCCCCCCCACCCCCCTTTGGTTGTTTTTGAACAGAGTTTTTTTGTTTGTGCTTTTGTTTTAATCCATCACAATTACTGGCCTGGTCTGTTATTATCATGCTTAGCAGAATAAGGTAAAGTCTAGCTGGAAGAGTCAGGTTTTAGCAACATCTAGGCACTGCTAGACAATAATGGAAGCTTTCAGAGCTACTTTTATCTTTTCAGTGTAGTTTGTCTACAAATCAAAATAGCTGTACAAAGAAAGACCATCTTTCAATTTTTAGCTCAATCTTAGAAGTGTTTCTTCTCTTCAAGGTAACCAGTATATTTCAGTAGGCAGCAGAAGTGCTTTATGCATGTTTGCCTTTTGGTCACACAGGTATTAAAAATACTTGCAGTGGGCCAAATAATAACCTATCAATGTTTTAATCCTTATAACTTGTAAATGCTATCATAAGTGGATCAAAAGTGTTTGTAGGTGTCGTTAGTCTTGAGATGAGGAGACCATTTTGAATTATTCAGGTGAGCTCTAAGTCTGATACCAACGATGCTGCTGGGGGAAAGACATGGAGACAAAAGGAGAGAAGACATAGAAGGGTAGACAGGTGGCTACAAAACAGGACTTTCTGGAAACCACCAGATCTGAAAGAGGGAAGGAATGTATTCTAGCATCACAGTCATTGGAAGGAGTATGACCTTCCTAACAACTTGATATTTGACTTTAGAACTCAGAGAATAATATCAGGAGCTGTGCAGTTTGTGCTTATTTGCTAAGGGCAGTCTCAGGCAGGCAGTACATTTAATGAGACCAATTTTATGGTGTATGGAAGGCATTTTAAAGTGAAATTGGTATCTTTAATTACAAGAAGCGTAAGAGGTAGAGAATACTTGACAAATATAGTTTGTTGTCAGTCTTGATTTGTGCTTAAAGTATTATCAGTTCTGTTGGTTTTGTGTCAAAAGTGAAAATATGAATATTACAAACATAGTTTTGTCCTTGCAGACTTCTTGAAAGGGTATTTGGAATCTTTGAACCACATTTCATTCAGAGAACTAATAACTAAGGAAACCTGACCCAGTTTCGGAACACCAATAGAATTTTTTTCTTTGAGACTGTTTATTGGTGTATAAGGCAAATACAATGTTCCTTTTTACTACAGACTTGACATATGTGTAATAGAGTACCTTGTACACATGATTTTCACTGAATTAGAACTAGTTACTATTATAAACCTTACAGTTTTTCAAAAGTTGTTAGATGAGATAATCTTTAAGTGAGAAACAAGAGAGTAGATCTTTTATAACATGTAAAAACTTATAACTCGTAACTTATAACTGAATCTCTAGGCATCATTTCTACTCATTCAAGAAAATTGTTGATTGCTTTTAGAGATTTACCTATCTGAGCTGCAGCATGTGTTGTTGGTATCATATCCTTTGGCAAGGCCTACCTGCCCTGCCCTTGTTTATATTCTTTTACTACCATTGTTTTCTTTTTTGGAACCGATTGGTTTTTATTATTTATTAATGCTTTTATTTTCTCTCCTGTGCTCTCCTTTTTTTGGAGACATGGTCTTGCTATGTAGGCCAGGCTGTGTAGCTCAGGTTGGCTTCAAACTCAAGGCATGTGCCACTGGACCCAAATGATTTTTTTAATGTGGTAATGTGAAGTAGAACCCAAGACCTTGAGTGTATTATGCACACACTTTAACCACTGAGCTGTACCCTCCCAGGCCAAATGCCCCCCAAAATTTTGTATAGGAAATCAATGAAATTTTTTCACTTCATACTTTCTGCTGTGTTTGTAAATGTGTTCTCTTTTTCTGTCTCTCAGATGTACCTTTCACTTAGTTGTCAATTGTTAGCTTTTTCCCAGAATATGGTCCTATTTTTGCAGAATGACAGAAATAATGATTTTTGCAGATACTAGATTAAAGGCTTATTGTTAGTTTATTTATGGTCAGAGCAAAGAAGACAAAGTATGGTAAAGGAAGTTAGTTTTTAGAGTTGCCTATAAAAGGAATTTTGAATTTATTAGTGTTTTAAAAATTTAAGTTTTCATTAAATTCTTTGGGATGTGAGATACTTCAGGGAAGGGAGACTCAGTCCTGCAGGTACTGTTGAGAAGATAGAATTGGGACCAGAGAAACATAAAATGAGACATTTTGCTTATATTTGATGAAATAAGAAGTAGATCTCAGAAGTACATAAAGAATGCTGGACTTGGAAATGTTTCAGAGCTAAAAAGTTGCACATGTGAATGCTAGATGGGTGAATAAAGATATTCTCATGAAAAACAGAAATCAGTTACTAAACTATTACTGCAGAAACAATTAAAGAAAATATTTGATATTATATTAGTTTTCTCATTCCGTAATGTTACATTCTGTGGCTAACTGTGGTCCACACACAATTGAAGATTATAAAAATAAATAATCCATAAATTTTGAATAATTTTATTATAGATTATTTTATTATTTTTGTTAACATCTTACTGTGTCTCATTTAGAAATATATAGGAAGAACATAGGGCTCAGTGTTTCTTGTGGTTGAAGTAACCAAAGGAAGTCTTGAATGTATTCCCCAAGGTTAAGAAACTACGTGGTGGTCATGGCTTTTCTATTGGCTTGTTTTTAATTGACTAGAAAGAAACCAGAGTTGTTTTTAGTAGGAAATGTGGAGTGATTAAATTCATGCTGCATTCTGTATGAATAAGTAAATGGATTTTGCTTTGTTTTATCACTTTTTGAGAAGGTGGAAGTTGTTTTTCCATTATTAGTGGGACTAGGCTGGGATGTTGTAAGCACTGTTAAATGCAGGTACCTAAATTGCAGTTTTTTCTCACACTGCTGAGTTATTAATCTACTTGACACAATGTGCTATTTTGTTAATCTCTGTTGCTTTCTGCTTTCTTTATTCTTTTTGTCCTTAGGGGTTTATACTTAAATTATTTTTTATATATTTTAAGGTTTATTCCTTGCTGGAAGAAATAGTGTGGAAATACCATTCTGGATGAGTTTAACTGGAAATACGTGCTTTGATTTAGGACTTGGTCTTGAATTACACCTTAGGTGTTATTATTATTGTTGTTATTTTCCAGTTACTGATGATCGTAGTAGAAAACATCATTTTACCTTTTCCCCCTGCTAAACTTGCATTCTCTATTTTTCTTGTATTCTTGTTTTGCTAGTTCTTTTTACTTTATTTGTATTGTGGAAATATATAGAGACATTAAATATGCCATTTCAAAGTGTTCCCTGCTATGCTTTGAGAATGGATTTGGGCATCCAGTTTTTTACTGTGAAAATTACATGCTGCTCCCTGTTATGAAATTACTGCCCCTTCTAATGGTATCTAACTTTGTAGAGTCAGAAAACATATTTGTAAGACTAGGTAGTGGAAACATACAACCCTCTGGTAGTTATAACATTTATTTTTTCTTTACTAGACCACACTTTTGTCTAAAGAGTTGTTACCAGATAGCTTTATGAGTAACAGAGAACACAGTGAAACATTTTAAAACCTGTTTAGGGTTAGACATTGGCTCATTTGAAAGATTGCTATTTCCAAATGCATTCAGTTCTGAAGAAGTCAAATAAATGTGAAAGCTTTCTTTAGCTTATTAGAGAAATGAAGGAAATATTGAGACTATGAGGGTGAGTTGTCACAGGAAATTAAGTGGAAATGAAAAAGTTAACAATCTTAATTGGTTTTGCCTTGCATACCGTCTTAGAAATGTGATAGGTTATATTGGCAGAAACAACTATGATGATTTTGACCTTCACATGGAAATATGTAGTTGATTTGATAGTTGAAGGAATGTGTAAACAAATAAATGAGTGAGATATTATCTATTTAACTCAGTATGGTGATCAACTCACTGAAAAGAATAATGGAAATTGGGCTGGAGGTGTACTCAGTTGTTATAGTGCTTGCGTAGAAAACATGGTGATTTGATCTCCCTAGTACCACATAATAGCTGGGTGTGGTGGTGCATGCATATAATCCTAGCACTTAGGGAACTGAGGTAGGAAAATTACTGTGAGTTCTAGGACAGCCTGGGCACCATACGGATTTTAAGACCAGCCTGGGACTATAGATTGAAACCTTGTAGTAATCTATTGTGCAGCAGAAAACTAATAAAATGAAGATTTCATGCAACATGATTTCCTTCTTTCCTGAGAATCCCCTTTAGTTTCTGTCTGATTTTGCTTTCTCTGTAGACCTTGAAATAGTTGTCTTATGTATTTTATGTTGAGTTTATAGTCTTGTCATCCATGAGAATATTAGTCTTATGTAAACTGTTGTGCCGTAACTAAAGCTAGAACTCTTCCATATCACCTTACAGGTTCCCCCCCCCCCCCCCTTTTAACTTTAAAGTGATTTATATAGGTTTTGTAGTAGTTGTGCAACATTTCAGTGTGTTGAAGTACTCTTCTCCAAATATTAGTTATTTGATTCTGGTTTTGCCATAAGAAATACAGAAGATACTTTTGAAATCTAAGTTTCAGTTTTGTTGATTCTTTTACTGAGGGGAAATTTGAAGTAAAGTGACTGGGTTAAAAAGATTAGCGATAATAACAAGGCCATTGGCTGAGGTAACCTTCCCTAGGCCCCTTATGAGCTAAGAGAGACTGTGGCAGTTTAAGCTAGTTTAGTCTACTTTTCCCTTTATGTGAAAGGATGAGAAAATCTATTGCTTATAATTGTTTGAGGATAAGATTATACTGCTTGTAGAAGACATTAACAAAGAAATGAACCCTCACTGGTAAACAAGGAGATGAAGATAATGACCACACTCTTGAAGTGTTTTGCCACCTTGTTTCCTAAATGCAAAATGCCCATTTACAGTTGGATTGCTTTCTTTAAATAGATCTTGCTATAAATAATGAAAGATAGAAACAACTACAAATAGCAGAGGACATGATATGCTGGCTAAAGTTGCAGACAAAAGAACAGAGTGTAGCATTTACATATTGGATGCTGAATAAGGGCTCTAAATGATAAAATTATCCTATTCCTCTGAGTTTGTTCGTTAAAATTATTTTTAGATAACTTATAGGAATGGCTTCTGGACACTTTTCTTTCAGTGTTTTCTATATAAGTTTAGTATCTATTTAGGCCAACAAATATACTTGACTGGTTTGGATTTTTCAAAAGACAATTGTATTATAAAAAGCAGGCCTAAAATTAGTGAAATTGAAATTAAAAAAAAAAAAAACAGAAAAGACTAGTGAGTCCAAGAGCTGGTTTTTTCGAAGAATAAATAAGACCCCTCACATTAATGAATTAGAAATGAAAAGGGTGAAATCACAACAGACTCTGCAGAAAAGCAGAATATTATAAGAAATTATTTTGAACACCTGCATTTCAACAAATTAAGGAAGTGGGAAGAAATTGAAGACTTCCTAGACACATACAAACTGAACCAAGAAGACATAAATACCTTGAATAGTTACATTACATTCACAGAAGTTGAAACAGCAATGAAGTTACTACCTAAAAGAGAAATCCAAGACCAGATGGATTCAAAGAAGAATGTTTTTCAGTACTTCAGGAAAGGGCTAATGCCAATGTTTCTCAAACTATTTCATGAAGTTCAAAGAAAAGTAATGCTGCCAAACTTATTTCTCAAGGCTAGCATCACCCTAGTTCTAAAATCAAACAAAGACTTAACCAGGAAGGAAAATTACAGACCCATCTCTGTAATGAATATAAATGCAAAAATTCTTGATAAGATTCTGGCAAATAGAATCCAGCAAATAATCAGAAAGATCATACACCATGATCAAGTGGGTTTCAGTCCTTGATGCAAGGATGGTTCAACATATATAAATCAATCATTGTAATGCACTACATCAACAAAAGCAAAAACGAAACCACATGATCATTTCAGTTGATGCAGAAACAAACTTTGATAAAATCCAACACCCTTTCATGATAAAAGCTGAGAAAAATAGGAATAGAAGGTTCTTACCTCAAAGTGATAGAGGCCATATGTGTCAAAGCTACCACAAATATCATAGTAAATAGAAATTAAAAGCATTTTTTCTTACATCAGGAACACACAAGGCTCACCACTCATATTCAGTGTACTTCATGAACCATAGCAATCTGGCAAGAGAGTGAAATGAAGGTAATATATACCAGAAAGAAGGAAGTCAAACTGTCCTTATTTGCAAATGATGTAATTATCTACTAGAAGACCCCAAATATTCTTCTCTGAAATTCTTGGAAATAATGAACAAATTCAGCCAAATTGCAGGCAACAAAATCCATACTAAAAAATTAGTAGCCTTCCTCTACACCAACAATGAACTTAGTGAGAAAGAGCGCAGAAGAATAATTCCATTCTTAGCAAAAAATTAAATACCTAGGAGTAAACCTAACCAAGGAAGTGGAGAACGTATATAAAGAAAACCTTACTACACTGAAGAAACAAGTTGTAGAAGACATCAGAAAATGGAAAGACATCTCCTGTTCTTGGGCAGGCAGAATTAATATAGTTAAAATGTCTGTACTGCCAAAACTGGTATACAAATTTAATGCAATTCCTATCAAAATGTCAACAATTTATTTTACAGAACTTGAGAAAACAACCCTTTAATCATGTAGTACCACAGGAGATACAGAATAGCCAAAGCAATCCCGAGTAACAAGACTAAGACAGGAGGCATCATGATTCCAGACATCAAGTTATACTACAACGCAGTAGTTATAAAAACTACATTGTACTGCAGACAGGTAGACTGATAGAACAGAACTGAGGTTGCAGAGACAAATTCAAGTACCTTCAGCTACCTGATTTTTGACAAAAGAGCCAAAAGCATACACTGGATAAAGGATAGCCTCTTCAACAAGTGGACATCCATATGCAGAAAAATGAGTCTACCTGTCACCATGCACCAAAATTAAATCAAAGTGGATTAAAGAATAAGACATTAAAAATGAAACACTGAACCTCCTGTTAGACAAATTAAGCAAAAATCTAAAAGGGTGTTGGCAAGGATCGTCTTAACAAAACACCAAAAGCAAAAGATGTAACCCCCAGAGTTAACAAATGGGATTATGTCACATTAAAAAGTTCTGCATGGCCAAGGAAATTATCAGCAGTGTATAATGGTAAGTCACAGGTTGGGAAAAAGTACTCACTACCAATACCTTAGATCGAAGGCTCATTACTAGGATATACGGGGAACTGAAGATAAGTAAGCCCCTCAGATTTAAAGATCCGATTGAAAAATGGGCAGAGGAAATGAATAGGCAGTTCTCAGATGAAGAAACTCAGATGACCAATAAATACATGAAAGATGTTCAGCATCCTTAGTCTTTAGAGAAGTGCAACTCACATCAAAACACTAAGATACCTTTTGACTTCAGGGAGAATGGTGTACATCAAGAACATAAATAGCAATCTGTGCTGGTGCTACATAGCAATAAAATGGGGAAAACTGAAGAAAAAAATCCAACTATGTTAGGAGCACTTTTAAAAACTCTACTAGGGGTCTTAGTGTTAATTGTATATTTAGGTTTTCTGATTTACCACATCTTCTGTAGATACACATATTTGAGTGTCTCACAGGAGAGTGTTGTGTTATAAAATGTTGAAGTAAATGTTCTAATTATTCTACTCATGTCTTTTATTAATTTAGCTACCTGAGTTATATGGCAAAATGTTCCAGTTGACAGCTTGCTCTTTTCTTTTATATGAGGTAGTAAAGGTATTTAATTTACATAAGCCGATTGCATGAAATTCTCAAGAGGAACACAAAATTTAAGTACACTTTATAATGTGGTGACAACTGATGCAGTTACCCAGAAGCTCCTTCAATGGAATTGGATTGAATGAAAAAAAAAAAAAACTTTGTAGTTTTGTAACATTACTGTTTGTGGTGCATATCAAATGGTATTCATAATATTGAACTGTATGACAGCATTAACTTCATTCTTATTCCCTGCTTCTCTTCTCTTTCCTTAACCCTAGGGGTAAAAGAAGAGAGTGATTTTTGTTTTGTTTTTCCAAAAGGCTCTCCCAGCCTATATAGTGTAAGTAAATTTCCTTTTAAGAAGAAACAGAGATTGGCCTCTAGTTACCAGGGTTTCTAAAATTGTGAAGTTGGAAATTGAAAGGGTTACCCTTTCCCATCGATTGCCCCCATCTGCTCCTTGGTTCAGTAGTTGCAGAGTAAGCCTTTCTTTCTTGTTCTCGCTTGCTCTCTCTCTGTTTTTTTTTTCCCCTGGTGGAAATAAAATTAGTAAGAAAATATGACCAGGACAAATAAATCATACTGTTTGTAATTTTTCTTTAAAAGTTAAAAAAATTGCTTCTGTTGTTTAAGTAAAAGTCTTTGTTTCCTTTGGCAATGGGGAGCTAAGAGTACAGCCATGAAAGAGGGAATATCTGACAATAACCTGAGAGACCAGTAGTAGCTGACTAGCCAAATGGCTCCTAGGAGGCAGTGTACAGTTTCTGTAAGGCATTACCTGTGCTGGGGTAGGCTTTCTGGTAATGCAGTCACCTTTTAAATCACCCATAGGCTTTTAAGTGACCGCTTACTCACGTTCCTGTAGATGGAACCCTCATCTCCCTCATCTGTGCTTCCATAGTAGCCCCTCACCCATACTTTTGTAAGTAACTCAGTAAACTCATTGGTTCACCAAATTGGACTTTGCTGCAGTCATAACTTTGGTCTATCTGCTGTGCCCTATTTGAGGTGAATGAGTGCTGGTGTTCACGTTTCCCCAGGAAAAATATTCTTGTGACACGTGGAAGATACTGTTGTCAGTTATTCCTCCTTGATCTCTACAAAAGTACATCTTTTTCTTGAGATTTATTTAATGCAGGACACGGAGTTTATTTGCTTCATGATTTGCAGCTTTAAAGTACAAATACAACATACCTGCTTTTCGATTAATTTCTCATGGGCTAAGTTGATGATTTTTATATGTAAGATTGTATCTGTACAGTTCGGAGGCATTGATTATCTTAGAAACTGTCTTAGTTAGCTGTTCATTGCTGTGACAGTATACCCAGCATCCACAATTCTAGGGAGGAATGATTTACTTAAATAGCTCGCAGTTTCCGAAGGTCTCGCAGTCCGTTCATGGCAGTCATCAATCGTGAAAGCAGATGGCAGAGGTTGGAGAGCTGCTGACAGGATTGCAGACAGAAAGTCAAGAGAGTGAGAACTGAGGGGATGTTTGGAGACTAAGGTAAGGCCAGAGCCTTCCTAGGAAGAATCTGTGTTTGCTCTTCCTTCCTTTATTTAGTTCAAGCTGTCTTCTGGGTCCTCCACACCCAGGATGCCCCTCCCTCACTTTTTTCAGGTTAATAACAATTCAGTAACACACAGCTAAAAGCTCTTCCCTTGGTGCCCCCAAATCTCAGTAAGTCAGCACAGTCCTTGCAGGCCAGATCCTAAGCATCCGCCCCTTCCAACCAGGCCCTACCTCCCAACAGCACATGGTTTCACAGTTACCCTACTATATCCAGATACATGAGGCTTTTGGGGATACTCCAGATCCAAACCATAGCAGACCCATCTCTTTTTCAGGTTTCCACTGAGGAATTGCAGTTCCCACAGTTATTTCTGCAAAGCATATTTATATTTGAATTTGAGTGTAGAGAACCCTGTGTTCTTCAGAGAAAAGCAAAAGCTTTCATTTCTTTTATTAGTTCACTCATCAATCATTTTTGGATGTCTGCTGGATATAATTAACATCTGTATAACCTTTTTATAATCTGCAATTAAATTCTAGATAATTTCTAAATCACTTCTGAGTCTTCGGTTTTATTTCTCTAGATTCCCTTTCTGCTTTTCATCGCATGGACCTTAATTTATGATAATGTACATTAGACCACTCTTCTTTATGTACTACATTCTCATAACTGCTGTTTTAAAGTTTTTGTTTGTGTAATCATTCTGTCAAAGCAAGTTAGTCATTCTGGTGAAGAACCCTGGATATTGTTTTGTTTATGGGTATTGTTACTAAGGTTTCTGTTTTATAGTGACCTTCTTCTCATTGTTTACCAGATTACCAACCAATCATGAGCTTTGATCAGATTTTCTTGAGACATTTAGAAGGTGCATAGAATGGAGACAGGATTCTCTGAAATAGAAAGAGAATCATTTGAGAGAGGATAGAGAGAAAATCAGAAAAGGTATGGTGAGATGAAAAATCAGGTATATCAAATTATATGTTAAAGGCCAGTCAGTATCTCCGAGATCATTGCCTTTCTCACAAGGCTCACCGCAGTGGCCTCAGTTTAGATTATTTGTCTATTCAGGTGCATAGGTTATGTCTGGAATATCTATAATCCTACTGTATGAAATTTTGTTAAACATTGAAAGGTCAAATTAGCCATGCCTTTAATGAAATTATTTCCTAGTGCCAATTTTCTGTAACTTCTCTGTCCCGTGTAAATACTGATTATTTTGCTTACCGAGTGTTAGAGTTGTCTTTGCAGTATCATATTCCGAGGAGGCTGAGGTAGGAGGACCACGTGATCCCAGGAGTTTGCGGGCAGCTTGGGCAATCCAGTAAGATCCTGTCTCCATGAATGAATGAGTAAGAGGCTGGGCAGTGTAGTTCTGTGGTAGAATCAAAACATAGCATATGTAAGGACTGTTTTAATCATCTCTGTATATCAAGTGTCTAGTATAGAGTTTGATTTTAATGGAAGCTTAAAAATTAACAACAGAGAAATACGGAGACTTAAAAAAGGTCATTAGTTTTAGCAATGATGTGATAATTAGTATTTTTTCCCGGAATTTTAATCAAGCATTGTTGGTGGAAAACCATATTGAAGTGTATTGATTGACTGAATAGAAGAGAGGATAAGTGAGGCACGTAAGTCAAGAAGGTTGGCTGTGAAATGCAGTGGTGTGGGTAGTGGAGACTGTAGCTGGCAGGGAAAGGAATGCATTGTATAATACCTTATACTACCCTGGCTGGAAGGTGTGAAGAGTACTTGATTAAAGGGATGGTGATTGAGGAGGATTTGAGAGAGGTTAAATTCAAAGTAGAGGTAGGAAAGGGGAGATGAACTTTTGATATGATAAACTATAACTTTTTAAGAGCAAAATGAAGGAAGTTCCAAATAATTGAATTGGAAATGAAATTTGGGACACTTCTCTCTAAACCAGTGCTTCTTGCCCATGTTGCATCTTACATCAGAGCCAAAGCTGAAGGAGATCTACCAGCAGTATATACTTCAGTATATACTTAGTAAATGTTACTTTTAATATGTTTAAATGATTCAGTCCTCTGTAATTGCAGGTTCTACACCCATGGGTGCAACTAATTATGGATCAGATATTTTAAAAAATTGCATCTGTATCGAATATAAAGAACAAACTATTTATTGTCATTATTTTCTAAATAATATGGTAGAACAGTTATTTGCAAATAATTTGCATTGTATTAGGTATTTTAGGTAACGTAGAAAAGGTCTAAAGTGTGGGAATATGTACTGGGAGCAAAGACTATACCTTCTTATATAAAGTATTATATAAGGTACTGTGGAGCAGGCTCAGATTTTGATGTCTAAGAGGGTCCTGGAATGAAGTCCCTCATAGTTACCAAGATGTTATTATTTTAAAAATTGATGAGTAGGACAAAGAAGGACATGACACTTGCTTATTTGCTTTTGTCTTGATTTTTGAAAATGTCAGTATTTTCAAAATCATTTCATAAATATTTCTAGGTGATAGCTCTTATAATATTTGTAAAAAATATTTGTACAAAATGGCATTGTACATAGTACTGTATCATTAGATTCAATGAGTCTAGCTGTTTGGAGAGGCAGTTGAATATACACATGACTGTCTACTCGAATATTTGATGTTAGATATATTTTATAAATCGAGAGAAGTATTTTTGTATACAGTAAAAATGACATCATTCTTGGCTGGCTCATGTAAAATTAGCTTGTCCTTTGTCAGCAAAATGACTTTTCTGTTTCTTTTTTTATAAAGCCAAAGTTTTATCCTGAAGATTTTGTAATAAACCAGCTGTAAGGTATGGGATACTTTTCACTATAACTAACAAACACAACTAGAGGTAGCATATACAATGAGGAATTTTTAAATTTACGTAATGAGAAACCTGGATGAAAGGCGTTCCTAGGGTCAGTTAATTCAGTGATGTCAACATCATGGTTCTATCCATCTTCCTGCTCTGACAGCTTTGGTTCCTCACTGACTTGGCTTTTGTCCTCAGATTTGTCCTCTCTGAGACAAATTAAAAGACACTATAACTCCAAAGTAATTAAATCAGAATTGTAAGGACCAGGCAGTGTTTTCTTTGAAAAGTTCCTACATGATGCTATTTGAAGCTAGTTAGAATTGAGAACACTCTGCCATAGTAATTAAGATTAACCAGGGTGATTATAAATTTGGCTCCTGTGAAGAATATGATCATTTGATAACTGAAGAAATCAGGAGTGCGTTTAACTTGGAATAAAGAAAGGAATCCAACTAAGGGTCTGCCCCGCTGTAAAGTTCTAGAAAAATTCCCTAATGGTTTGAATTCATGTTTGTTTACTACTACCGTTTAAATTAGTACTCTCTAGAAAAAGTTTCTGTTTCTTAGAGACAAATCTCCAGATAGGTGGTTGTGTTAATTTAGTTAATGATGAAGAGAATATTTTGGCTAGGAACAAAGCAGGGATGTTGGAGCACACTTTTCAGTTAGGTTGAATGCAGGTAAATACCAGTCTTTAAGGTGAATATTGTGATCCATATTCTCTTACTTCAGGAGTACTATAGCCAACTCTTCGTTAGTCAAGTAAATTCTCTTCACAGATTATGTTAACTGTGTTCTTGGTCATTCATGGCTTTCATCTCTCCTCTGTTTTCTGTTTTCACATGCATTCTACCTTCACTAATGTGTGCCAAAGCACTAAAACTTTATTTTGCTTAATGACATCACCATTTTTCAGAAGATACCATGTTAGTTTACTTAGCTACACATGTTTATTGCTAAGAATTTTTATTTCTACTCATACCGGGTCTGGCAGACTTGTTTTGTTCACTTCACTTCATAATGTCAGCATCTCTTTTGCTTTTGGCTCCTGAATTACTGCTGAAATAGGTACCTCCCATCCACCGTATCTTCTTTCATATCTGCTTTAGTCTGTTCCAAGTAGTACATCTGAAGTTAATGCAAAATATAAATGTGATCATGTTATCTTCTCTTTGCTCTAATGGTTCCCATTCTCACAGTCAAAATCCAGTGTGGCACATTGTCTTTTCCAAAATATTCAGAACTGTCCCATAGGATTTGATCGTCAGTTAAAAGGTATAGACCGAGTATAATGGCACACTTATGTAATTTTAGTAGTCTAGGAGCTTGAGGCAGAACCAGGAGTTAAAGGCCACACACACACACACACACACACACACACACACACACACACTCACACACTCATTCACACACTCACTCACCCATCGACACACCCAAAGGGTGGGGAAAGTATAATAAGACATTTCATTGTTTAGAGTTTGGAGTTTGAGACCTTCTTCACAAATGATCTCTATAATAGTTTAAATATTTAGATGTATTATGATTCACATTCTTGACAATGTGCTAGATGATTCAGGTCTCATTTTCTTTTGGTATATAAAAAAAGGGGCACATTTTGTACCTAATAGTTTGAATGCACTCCTCAAATTTCTGTGTTGGTAACTTCATTCTCAATGCAGAGGTCTTATAAAGTGGGACCTATAAAAGATGTTTGGGCTATGGGATCACCATCCTCATGAATAGAAGAATGACCTTGTGAGGGAATGGGTTCTTGATAGAAGTTTCTGTGCACACCCATTCATTCTTTCCCTTTGTTCCCCTCTCTCCCCAAATGATGCCTTACACTATGTTATGATGAAACAAGTGCGGGATCACCAGATGCAGAGCTTTCATCTTGGTCTTTGCAGTATCCAGAGCTGATTTTTATATATTACCAGGCAGTGATACTTTGTTACAGCAGCACAAATAGAGGAACACAATTTCATTATTCGATTTAGAGGTTTATTTTAATATTACTCCAGTAGAGAAGAATGTGAAGGATTCATTATTCATTAAGATATAACAGATATGATTTATCTTACAAAAAAAAACACCCCAAAATGAAAAACACTTCAGGAAACAGAGCATTGTATGGAAAATAGGGCCCTGGTAGATGTAGGATGTGACTAAAGTTTCTACAGTTTTATTTATTAGACCTTTCAGAATTTCATCTGTTATACAATTTGTAAGAATCATGTCTTTATAATGGCAGTTAAATTGTGGGGAATATAAATATTTCTGTTGTGTTTGGCCAGCGACTTGTAACAGAACAGTGGTTATTTGCTGACCTTTTCAGAACTTTTTCAACTGATGAGAGGCATAAATAAATAAAGCACTTCTTTGATTCTTGATAAATGGCCTTGAGACCGGTCGGCAATAGAAGAGGCCTCATTCTGCACCTTTTGCAGTTTATTTGCACTTTACCTGCTTGCTCAGTCATTCCTCAGTAATGATCCTAAGCGGCAACATCCTTCTTATCCATTCTAGAAACCTGCGTTGACCTCATCCTTTGAATTTTTCTTATTCTTTCACTTTTCATAAAACATCTTTACATCTTTCTTCATCCTTCTCATCTATTTTATTACTCTTATGTTAATCTACATAAATCAGCAGTTCAGTGTTAACTTTGTTGTGCTCCCTCAAACATTCAAAACTTATAAAATAAAATAAGACCACTGAACTCTCAGTCTTAAGTTAGTGTTCTTTTGGTTTTACCTTTTTGAGAGGAAGACTGCATCCTGAGGTAGTCACTGTTTTATTCTTAGTAAAATTTTTTTATCTTTCTTTTAAAAATAGGTAGTTTTAGATTGTGGTTGAAACCCTGCCTCAAAATGATAAAAGTAAAAATGATCTGGAGATGTAGCTCAGAGCAAAGGCCTTGGGTTCAGTCCCAGCTGCTTTCAGTGGGTGAGGTGTAGTATGGTCTGAGGTTGGAGTTTTATGTGGTCCTAGGCTACCCAGAATGATCTAGAATCAATGATCAATGATCTAGAATGTTTAGGTTTTGAGTTCTTTTATGTTTTATTTATTGTGTGTTTCCTTCAGGAAATTTTTGCCCATTAGTGGGCAAAAGCAAAAACTGGCTTTGTCAACTAGGTTAAAGTAACAGATGGTTTGTATATGTTAGAAATTTAGAGCAGTGATACCCAGTTTTTAATGCTATTCCTTTGAGAGTGGAAGTCTTTGGAATTTATGGATACATAAGTATCAGGAAAGAAGAGCACAGGCCAAATTTTTGGATTTACAGTATCTGTAAGAATTTAGGAGTGAGAAGCTTAGGAGGAAAAACAGGTCTTAGGTGAAAATGCATTATGACCTTGTAAATTTGATTTTTATCTTGGAACTATAGTTTTCTCATAATTACATTTTTCTTGCCTCCTTTCTACCTGTCTCAGTTCCACTTTCTTTGTAAACATGACAGAATCCATGGTGTTCATTCACTTTTTTAGAAACTTAGTTTTGCATTTTTTTTTTTTTTACCATTAAAATGAATGCCCTTATTGCTGTTCTTCCTTTGACTGTGTCACTTTTTAGAGCTGTTGCTCCTAGTAATCACCACATGATGTGGATATTTGGACCATCTAGTGCCAAATATACAGGAAATTAAATTCTTGCTGATTAATGGACAGTTAGCAAAAACTGTGCAAGGTGATGCTTTTGCTTGCTTTTATTAGGCAATAATAAGGCTTGAACTATTTGTTCAAATAATTAGTGTTACTTTTGTAGTATTTATGATTATCTGTTTCATTTTTACTATACATTATTATACTTACCTTTGAGTTTTTGTCAAGGTGACAAAGGAATTTCTCCTCATTCTTTGTGTATTCCTGTCCAGCATGTAGAATGTAAATGAATATTGATTGTTTCTTGATAGTCATTTTGTCAGGTATACGCTGAAGTTCATACATTATAGTAGTCCTTTGAGTTGGCAGAACCACTTGCTGTGCCCAAGTACCAATTCCCGTGCTGTTAGAGTGAGGGAGGTGGAGATAGTGTATCAGTTCTGTACAGTGAACACTCTGTTATTATTAGATTGGGCACTAGGGTGTCAAAATGGAGTTTTTGAATGCCAAAGGGTGATTGTTTCAATTTTGTGAATGTTTTTAGCCATGCTGTAGTTTTTAATGATAGGTTAAAACAAGCAACTTATCTTCATCTCAACTGTCTTAACTATCTACCTTGGGAAGGAAGATAATATACTTGCTCATTTGTATACTGCTGTAAAATCAGCAAGGTTTGTGTTCTCTTGGCTTGTCTTCCTTTTCTTCTTAAAGCTTTAGTCAAATGTGTGCTAAGTATTTTGGGAACATGTTTTCAAACTGTTTGCACTAGTGCAATGATTAACTGTTTCAAGATTGGAAGTAACTTGGTATGTCTAGACAAATTTTTTCTAGATTTTAGAAGACCCATGAATCCTCAGTGTATGTTCTGTTTTCTGATGATAAGCAAGTTTCCTCACTTCTTACAGCTTGAATTTTCTCAAGTAAGAAAATAAATGGAAATATTTATAGCCTGTATGGTTCAAAAGTGTGATGGTGCCTGTTATATGTTCAGTATGGTACTGAATTAGCTTCCATTGTCTCATGCATGCAAATGTCTTCTCCATATTTACCATGATTTTTTAATGCTTTCGTTACCCTTTTCCCCTTCTCTCTCATTAAAAAAGAATTGAATTTGTATGTGTGCTAGAAACTGCCAAATTAAAAGCACATAATCACTAAATAACAAATTTAGAATTTAAAACTGAGTCTTTTTTAACTTTTAAGCTTGTGGTTTTTGCCAACATATATGACTTAAACAATCATTCACCACAAGTAACAGTGGAATTTGTATTTTGGGACTTTTATTATTTAGAGATGGCTATTAATTAAAGGAGAAATAAGGAAAACTTTTTAAACAGAAAAGATGTGTATAGAAATTCTGAACATGTTCTAATAAGTTTATTTGTAGCTAGAATATAGAATATATAGGTATAGCTAGATGTTTATTAGTATCCAGAATGTGTAAGAAAGATGAGTCACTTGATTTCTTTTGTAAAATTTGTGGCTATGATATCCTAGCATATTATTTCTACTCAGGGATATGTTATTTCCCTCAAGTCTGATTCAGTCATGCTTGTAGTAAGTTGCTTTTATTTTGTAATTTCCTGAAACTTTAGTTTTTATCTAAAACAAACCAACTTCAAAAAAGTGAAAAATATTGCTAGACTTATTTTGCACAGAAGGAAACATAAATGTTCTTTTAATAAAGACGATTTGCACTTAAGAAAAAAATCTGCCTCCACCTCTCATAAATATAGTGAATTTTTGAATGAGAAATTGTTAATGTATGGCATCTGGCTCATGAATTCATCTCTGTGGATTTGAGCAAAACCAGTTTTGTATGTGGAAAGTAAATTCAATCATATCTAATTCCTGAATTTGGATATAAACATAACTCTTAAGTATTAAAAGCAGAAATGACTTAAAAGATCAATGTCCACAGCTGTTATTGTTAAAATTCAACATAGCAGAAGTAACCAAATGTAATTCCCAGGAAGAACAGTCCAGCTGGAATTTTTTATGAACCTGGTACTCTGTTATGGTCACATGATGTCTCTGGCAGTCCCCTCCCAATGATTGTTTCAAGTTGTTCTCTTTTTTTATGTTCTGTTTTTTTAAAAAAATGAAATTTTGCTAGCAGCATATTTTCAGTATATCACACTTGATTCGATATTGGAAGTTTTATGCTACTTTTGTTACTCAAGGTCATTTCTACTGAAAGAATAATGTTTCCCTGAAGCAGTATTTTAGAACCTTGTAACCTTCAAGATTCTTTGTTTTTGTCATGGCTGGCTTCATTATATCTCAAAGGCATACATTAGAAATGTAAATTTCTACTGAATTCTTGTTAAATGTACTTATTGTAGCTTCATTTTCTTATTAGTTTTTGATAAATTTCAGATACTACTTTTAGCAGAATACTTTTGATTTTTAATTCTTTTTCTTAAAAAGTAATCACAAGGTAAGGAGATCTGAGAACTAGTCCAAATGCAAATGTGCTGGAAATGAATGTCTTTGCTGGTTGCCTCTAGACAGTTTTCCTTCTGCCAACTTATGAGGATCACGTGAAGCAATCTCATTCCTTTGACTTTTTCTCCTTCTGAGGTTTTATACTCTCTCTCTCTCTCTCTCTCTCTCTCACTCTCTCTCTTGGTCTCTCTCTCACTCTTCCTCTCCTTCTCCCTCTCCCTCTTCCAAGGCACTGATGCAGGGTTTCAAAGGTGATTTCCAGAACTCTCATTTTTCTTCTTGCTTTTTTTGTTATCTTAGAATTAAAATTTAAGTGGACCAGAATGATGAGATTCTTTCAGTTAAGTCAATAAACATTTATTGAGGGTATTGCATATTATGTTGCTCTAAGTACATTAAAGAATTAAAAATTGGAGAGCAATTCTAAGGAAATATATTAGTATTCCACAGTGTAAAAAATTACCACAGATTTAGCAGTTTTACAAGAAAATGTCTGTGCGGAGCTTAGCTGGGACTTGTGCCCAAAGTCTCAGAACACTAAAATTAGATATTGGCCAGTTTGCTTTCTTATCTTGGAATTTGGTTGGGGGCAGAATGCACTTCTATGGCAGATGTTATGACTGAGGACCCCTTTTTGCTGGTGTTCTCCTTGAGGTCATTTGCAGAGACAGTCCCCACTCCCTAACCATGAGTCCTAATTCCTAATGTGGAGGCGAAAGTGGGGCCTTTGGTAGTAAATAGGTCATGAAGGCAGAGCCCTCATGAAAAAGATTAGTATTAGTGCCCTTAGAAGAAGAGGGCATGGAGTTCCTGCCCTGGAGCTGTATGAGAATACAGCAAGAAAACATCTTTCTGCAAATGAGGAACAGAAATATAACTGGATGGCACCTTGATCTGGGACTTTACAGTTTTCAGAACTAGGAGAGATAAGTTTTTGTATTTTAAGCCACCAGTATATAGAGATTTATGTTTATTTGATTGTTTTTGTTTTGTTTGTTTCTAGTTTTGGGATTGAATCCAAGGCCTTGGCTATATCCCCAGCCCTACCTTTGTATTTTTTACTTTGTTACAGAGGTTCACTAAGTTTTCCACTCTGGGCTTAAACTTGGAATCCCTCTACTTGAGCTTTGCAGAGTACAGGGGTTGTAGGTATGTGCCACTATGCCTAACTTCAGTGTATAGTTTAAAAAAAAAAATAGCAGCCTGAGCTACGACATCATGATTGGGATTAGATTCTGGAGTTCACTGTAGTTTCTTGGCATGTAGACTTCCTGTCAACATGGCTGCTTACATTATTAAGCCTAGAAGGCATCCTGCGGCTCCCGTCTGCTAGTAGTGTGGAGTTATGTATAATGTCATGCAGTCACATTCACCGGAGAGATATCATCACCTTTGCCGTTTGATGTACCCTAACCGTGGGAGTGACAGCCAATGACTGTGACCATATTTTGTTGATGAGAGAAAAGTGAGGACTCTTTCCCTTGCTTAAGGTCTTCACCTTCATTACCAAAGGTGTATACTATACAATGAGGCCGTATTTTGGGGGGGGAGAAGGATCACCTTAGTATCTTTCTGCACAGGCAAGCTATAAATAAATGGATGGTGTATGGAACTTAAGACAAAAAACAAAGTGAAAGAGGGGGGAAGGTGGGGGTAGAGGGAGGGAGAGGTGGATAGGGGGAGGGACAAAAAGAGAGTGGGAAAGCCCTTGTCACCTTGACAAGATACATATGTGCACAAAATGCTCAACTCCATTGTAAACCTTAAATTGTGCACTTATACATATCAATAAAATGGGAAAAAATAAATGGATGGTAAATAAACCTCAAGTAAGAAAAAAATGGTATATTTTATTGGTTATGTTTTGTATTCATTCTAGGTCTAGTTCTGACCCGATACTGAAGCATGCTTCTGGTTTGATGAGACTTGGTAAAACCTAGGATTGGATAAAACTATTAAGTCTGGGTTTATCATCCTATGACACACATGCACACTGGAGGCCAGAGCTCTATCCTCCCTAAATTATTTTTATAAAACTATCAATGCCTTTCAGTTGCTTTGGTTTAAAATAACAAGTGGACTGTTACTGATTCCCTATACCCCATGTTTCTCATGTGTTATAGAACTTGGAATTCATGCATAAGCAACAGCACCAATAAATAGGCAATAAGATAGTCAAAATTACATACATAACGTCAATTTTAATTTTCTGAATTATGAACCCTTCAGTGTATTGAAGTCAGAGATTTATTTGAATTTTCTTGATTATTTTATACTTTTTGATCTGCATGCTTTTAATTTATTTTTGCCTTCTTCATGTTCAACATTGCTCACATTATAGCTTTCAATTAACAAAGCATAATTTCATTAAAAATAGCAAATGGTATGAACATCAAAGTTAAATTACTGTTTAAATGTTTCATTAGAAGTATAGTTAGGCATGTAGAGAAGATAGTTGTTTTCAGGTTTGTATGTTCTTAACAGCAACATACTGTATTTTTAGATTTCACATTATTTCTTCCATTTGTGAAGGCAGTTAGCTTTTTCCATCTTTGCGCATTTTCTCCTCTATCCTCTCATTCAGTACCGTGTCCCACTTGATGTCAGGAACTCACTGACACATGGAAGTGGTTATTCTGTACTGTTCTGTCCTTAGTGTGCACTGAGAAGAACTTCATCTGTGAGCTGCCTGTTCATTTCTGTTGCCCATTTTCCCATCGTGTCTCTGATTGTGAGGGCTTTATTTATTTATTTATTTATTTATTTTCAGTTTCTTGTATATTCTAGTTATGAGTATCCTCTCTGAGGAATAGGTGGTGAATATTTTTTTCCATTCTTTTGGCTCTCTCTTTACTCTGTTGATAATTTTCTTTGCTGTGCAGAAACTTTTTAATTTGAGGTAATCCCATTTGTTAATCCTGGCGGCTATTTCTTTTGCTGTGGGTGTCTATTAAGAAAGTCTTTGCTTACACCTATACCTTTTAGATATTTGCCTAATCTTCTAGAAGAATTTCAAATGACCTGTGAATGCATGAAAAGATGTTCAACATCCTTAGCCTTTAGAGAATGGCAAATCAAAATATCACTAAGGTATCATCTAACCCCAGAGAGGATGGTGTATTTCAAGAACTCATACAGCAACCAGTGCTGGTGAGGCTGCTCATGGGAGTGTAAACTGGTACAACCACTATGGAAAATAATATTGAAGTTTGTCAGAAGATTAGAAGTAGGTCTCTCCATTGATCCAACGATACCAGTTCTGGGAATTTTTCCAGAAGAGTTAAAAACATAACAGAGAAACATGTATACCCATGCTTATAGCAGCACAAGTTTGGAAAACACAAAAATACCCACCAACAGACCAATGAATACATAAAGTTTGTTACTTGTGCACAGTGGAATACTAATTGTCTATAAAAACAGATAGGTTTGAGGCCTTTGTAAAAGGTAAGTAAATGCAACTCAAGACCATCATGATCAAAGAAGTGAGTCAGTTGCAGAATGATAAATACCAAATAGTTTCTCTTTGACAAACCCAGATCACACATTCATTTCACAGAACAAAATGGGGGAATAATGGGAACTAGTGGGGAGGGAATGGGTATAGGAGGGTCAGAAAGGTAGAGGAGAAGTGTTTATAATTTTGCCAGGATATATGTGTGCACAAAATACTCAAGTTCAATGTAAATATTGTGTATTGCATACGTGTGTGTGTGTGTGTGTGTGTGTTGTGTGTGTGTGTATTCAGTAGAATGGGGAAAAATTCTTCCATGGGCTATTCTGATACTACAGCAATACTATAATAATTGCCTTCTAATACTCTCTTGTAGCTTAATGTCTTGCGTATAAGCTTTTGGTTTATTTGGACCTTAATATTTTGCAGAGTGAAGTATGAATCCAGCTTTTTTTTTTTCTGTATAGCTACCCAGTTTATTGAAGTCTGTCTTTTTCATGGATTTTACATATCCCTTTATCCTCTCTGAAAACCTGTATATTAATATTTGGAGTCTATTTTTAGACTTTTTATTCTGCTCTATTCATATTTTTGTAACATGTTTAAATACTCTAGAGTGTTACTCATTATTCCTTTTCAAAGCTTCTGCTATTCCAAGTTTAAACATAAACAGTTTTTATATTTATTCTGGATGTGAGGATTTTTGTTGGTGTAAAATTGGATATTTGGAGTTTCATACTAGGATTGTTTTCTCTTCTTCTCCTTTGTTTTGTCCTCCAAACTTATAGCCTGAACTAAACTAACTTTCATTGTTGTCTTATGAAGCATTTTTCTCCTGGCCCTTCTGTTATAGAGAGTATAGCCTTTTAAGAGTTTCAGAAAATATTACTAGTACTAACTGGGCATCGCTTCTGTGTAGTTGTGAACATAATACTCAGTACTACAGTTCTGGATGTTGTTTCTCTGTAGGTGGGAGCATAATAGTGAGTGTCACGGTGCTCACAGTATGTTTCTGTGTTGGTAGTACCTGCACACTATCTAGTCTCCCTTTTCTGATTCCAGGGAGTCTCTCTTTAAAAGTTAGCAATGTGTTATTGAAAACATTTTGACTATAACTTATTTGTTTCTCTAGACGTTTATTGTGGGATGAGTGTCATGATGTTGCCCAAATTAGAAGTCTTCAAATATACATTTAAAACCAGCTTTCCTATAAGTAATGATTTATGAATTTCTCTTATGCCTACACTAGATAATGGGTGGAAAGGTTGAAGAAGTTTTAACTTGTCTTTTGGTATATGTACTTATCTTTTGGCCACATGTAATGAATAAGCATGGGATTTTAAAAAGACAAAAATTGCATGTTAGTTTTTCTTAGTTGATATTAGGCATAAACTATTTTCTTGGAATTAACTTACAAATGTAATTTCTGACTATTTTATTTTTGACCTAATCTGTGATAACTTTTTGCTAGAACATTCACATTGAAAATAGAGGCCAGTGTGCAATGGTTTATAAGAGAAAATATGTCTTAGCTTGTCCTCTTATTGTAACAAAATTTTGGAGACTGTACAAAGCAGACTTTTATTTGGCTTCTGATTCTAGAGAGTGGGAAGTTCCATAGTGTGGCGCTGGCACCTAGTGACGGTGTTATGACATAGCAAAGAACTTCATAGGGTGAGACTGTTTCTCTTAGTCTTACAAAGACACAGTTGCCATTGTAGAGACCTACACTTATGACTTTTTAAAATCCTTATTACCTCCAGAATCCCTACTTCCAGTTACTGTCACATGTGAATTTTGGAATTAAGTTTGCAACACACAGTTAGTTCCTCAAGGCCTAGCTCTGGATCTCTAACCAGGATCCTGCCCTTCACTCATCTCTGTCCTTAAGGCTCACTGGTTCTAACTCAGTCACTGCCCTCTTTGATTTACACTCTCCTTAGTGCCCTGGTCTGAGGAGTCCCTTCCTTCTGAGTATCTTGTTCTTAGACTCAGGTCCCAATGGGAAGAGAGATAGGGTATGTGGACATTGAGCAGTAGTGGCAGGGATGAGCACTGCTCGGAGGCCCAGCATCCTCTTCTGCATTTGGCTTCTTCCCTTACAGAGATTTAGACTTTTCTCAAGATGGGGTGTTTGTTAGACCTGGGTTTAAGCAGTGCTGGGATTGAGAAGTAGCCTTGCTTCTTATTCTGAGTATCCTTGTTGCTGGGTATTGCCAGATTGGCTTCTCTTTAAATTGCCTTTCTACAGTTGTGGTTCGTTCACACACTTCCTGAACCAAGTACTGATATACCTTAGTGAACATTTTCTGAAAGTCTCATGGATGCTTCTACTTCTGCCCTGCCATGATGTTCTCTCATTATCTCTAGGCCATTTATGTTTGTTAACACTTACAAATTAACGAACCATCTGTGGATAGTTAATTTAGTTCAGTTCAGTAGTTCTATGGGGAGGTTACTTTTTACTAAAGAATTTTAGTACAATGCTATTGAAACAAAAGAAACTGAATCTTAACCTTGGAAACAGCAGAACATTGTTACAATTACGTTTCTGTGTTCTTCCAACCCTATTAAAATTAAAAGACAGAAATCTTCTAATTTAACATTAGGAAATTCAGTTCTCTGTGTGTGTGTGTGTGTGTGTGTGTGTGTGTGTGTGTGTGTGTGTGTGTGTCTGTCTGTCTGTCTGTCAGTCTGTCTGTGTGCATTTCAGCAAAATTCTGGGAGGTAGTTTTAAAATAGACAAGAAAAGCAGGTTGAAATTTATGATTATTTCAGTATAAGCTAGGCTTTTAGAATTGATGAGTGCTATTAATGCTTCAAAGCTTCCTGGGAAGTGGATGTGGATGTGAAATATTATTTAAGATTTTAGAAGATCTGGATGCCCTTCTGTAAAATGGGCTTAACTGCTTTCATGATTGTGAGTCACATTTGGGACCATGAATCTAATCTGGCTCTTTAAGTAATTCTTTAAATAATGAGAATCTTTGGACTTGAATGACTTTGTTCTTTCTTCTTACTAACTTGAATCCCAATCATAATAAACTGATCTGATCTGCCATTCTGCCAATCACAGCCTGAAGATAAAGTTAAAAGGATAAGCTTGTTACATTTCTTTCTAAAACTTCAGAATTAAGTTTTATTTGCTTAAAGATTGGGTCTAAATTGAAATAATGCCAAAATAAATTTTAAAAATACCCTATTTCAAAGATCTTTGCTCATCACAAATGTGTACTCCAAAGCTGTACTTTGCTTACGTTGTTCAGATGATTTCATTTCCTTTCTCCTGTTACTTTCTTGTAGGCATTTAGTATGAATTAAGTGTCTTTCCCTGAAAGTTTTATCAGAATGTTTAGGATCATGTATATATACTGCAAAGGTCCTGTTTCCTTAGGTACCGAGGTAGGAGAGATGAAGAATAATAATTGATGGCTTTATCTTTGTGTTCTAAATAAAACATGACTTCATCTAACTTTTAATTTCATTTTTACATAATGATTATTTGCAATTAATCTAGAAGGAGACCATTTCTTCCCTTTGTATATCAGTCCTTACTTATAAACATTTCACTTGCCCATGTTTTAATTAATGAGTCTTCTAAAATGTTGGTTTTTGTTTGTTTAGGTCCAAAATAAAATGTGACTATTAATATACATCCTTAGAATTTGGAAAGCCCCTGGTGTAGGGAATTCATTTTCAGCTCTGATCTTTAGTAATTTAGGATGACAGGTTATCATGCCATTATCTCTGCCCTTTTACTGCATTAGAAATTGTCATAGAATATTGAATACAATGAAATAAAGTGCTTTGCATAAATAATGTAGTGCTAGATTTTTCTGATTCAAAAATGAATGAATGAATGAATTTATTTTTGTTGAACCTGGGCCTTTCATACTGATGTGTATCCCCTAGCCCTTTTTTATATTTAATTTTGAGACAGCATCTCATTACATTGCTGAGTTGCCCAGGCTGATTTGAACTTGTAGTCCTCCTGTCTTAGTTCCCCAGAGTGCTAGAATTACAGGCCTGTGCCAGGAGGCCTATCTTGATTTATGATATTTTGGACTTAAAATCTTGAAGCTTACAATACAAAGAGACTCTCATAAATTTTTGAAATGATGCTTCAAGCATCAGCTTAAAGGAAAACTGATCCTTCTTAGTACATTAAGTTATTGACCTTGAGGGGTACATTTGCAATACTATATCTGTGAATTTGTTGTAGGAATAAATGAAACCAACTGCTACTTACTGAACATCCTCAATTTACCATACAAAGTTTAATGCCAGTGGTAAATAATCTGGTGAGTTACACATTCTAACAAACTGACAGTTTAGATGAGGGCACATCGACCCACCTGTCGGCTGGAGGGAGGAAAGGGAAATCCTGGAAGGTTTCTAGGTGATATTAGAGCTCATCTTGAAAGATAAATAGGAATTCCATCCTTTATCATTTTAGCTTTTATTCTCAGCAAATAAACCTTATTGTACTATGATTAGTATTTTTTTCTAGTCATTTGTTCCTTTGCTTCATATTTGAAATATAAGGAAATGTACAACAAGGAAAAGAAAAATCAACCATAATCCTACTACAAACTTTCATAAAATGTCAGTGTTGCTCTTTTGTTTTTGTACTTCGGGGCTATGCTTTCCTTCTTCTAACACATGTTAAATTTCTGAGCACATGTGGTATAATAGATTTTGCTTTTTATTCTTAAGTCAGTGATATTAGGAAAAGTTTCTGTGTCAGTAAATGTACTCTGTAATGGCATGGTTTAATAGCTATGCAATGCCATTGTGTGAATGGATATATAACAGGTTTCACTCAAGTAACCCTTGTGATGCTTTTGGATTCCTTCTGATTTCTCCCTAGTGAATGCAGTGACTTAAAGAGAGTTCTGTAATCCTTAACTTTGTCTGGGAAACATAGAAAATTGGTGAATAGATATTCATTGTGGGATATTAAATAGTGAGCTCATGAGATAGCTGAACTCTTCTTCCCATGACAGGAGGCTGCATTGCAGGCCTTCACCATGATAAAGGATGGGAAAGATCACTTGAAGCATAGCATTTAGTGACACACATTGCTGCTTTTCTCATGTTTCTATTTGATTCTATTCTGGTCAGAGTTGTGTCCCTGCCAGTTTGTTTGAACTTCTCTTGCGAAGATCACCAGTTCTAATTTTGCTAAATTCAAGAATCAGCTATTAAGATTCTCTTAATTGGCATTTCACCAAGATTTTCTAAAGCATACCTTCTTAACTTGGCTTTTCACACATTCTGTGTTCCTACTTTTGTTTCTGCCTGGATTGTTTGGTCTTTGTTAGTTGCGTTTGCTTATAATCTTCAGTATCCCAGAGTTCTGGGGTTGTAGGCATGTGCCTCACACACTCGATCCCACCCTACTCTGACTCCTGTATAGTTCATTATCCAACAGCTTAATTAAAACAAGTAATTATCTTTCATTTATTTATTTATGATTTTTAAGACAAGGTCTCATTCTGTAGTCCAGGCTGGTCCTGAATTCACTATGGAGCCCAGGCTGGCCTTGGACTCACGGCAGTCCTCTCGCCTCAGCCTCCAGAGAACTGGGATTATAGGTGTGTGCCACCATGCCTGCATTATGTGGTGCTGGGTAATTGAACTCGGGTACTTAGTGCTTGACTGAGTGCTTGCAAGGCCAGTGCTTTAACAGCTGAGCCATTCCTCCAGTCCCTAATTATTTTACAAGAAATTACAAGTAAGTAAGTATTCACAAGTAACTATGTTACAAGAGAGTATGTCATTTATCTTTCCCCAAACTCTCTCTTCTTGGAGAAATCTGTTTATTCTGTGTAAGGATATATGTAATCTGGAAACTTTTTGTCTGACTTCTGATTTTACTACTGTTCTCTTGCTCTTGTCAATCTAATTTTTTTTGTTTCTTGAGAGCTACAAACCCATTTTTTGTTGATGGACATTTCTATTATTTCTTCTACCTGAAATACTGGAATGCAGTCTAGATTACTTCAGGGCTTCCCTTTCCCACCCCCACCTGCTTTCCAGTGCAGATATTGAACCCAGTGCTTTCGCTGTGAGTTCCATCTCTAACTCCTTTCTTATTTTGAGATAAGGGTCACCCTGAGTTGTATAAAATGGCAATAAATCCCCTGACCTCAGCCTCCCAGAGTGCTGGGTGGTCATAGCAGGTGTGTGCCGCTGTACCCAGCCGGGACTTCTCCTTTCAAGTGTTTTACAGTTTTGCTCACGTGCCCCTTCTTTGCAGAAGTCTTCCCTAAGTTTCTAAAACTTGTTAAATTTTGCACAGCAACTTCATAGCCCCCTCCTCTGCCTTTGTCGTGCGCTTCAAGCTCCTTGACGTATTTACTGTGTATGTTTATCTCCCTGCTAGACTTCAAGCTCCAGTATGTTATAGTTGCCTAAGATGGTACTTGGAGTACCATTGCCGGATACAAGGCCTTCTAGTTAAAAGGTTCCTTTCCAGCCTTTGATGCTATTGAAATCTCGTGGAACCATTAAGAGATGGGGGCCCAGTGGCAGGAATTAAATCACTAATTGAGTGTGCCCTCAGACAGGACTGTGGGATGCAGAAGTGCCTTGACTGGCCTCTTTTTTTGCCTTTTGACAACCATAAGGTGAGCGGTTTTGCTCTGCCACGTGCTTCTGCCATGATGTGCTGCCTCATACCAGGTTCAAAGCTCTAACTGGTCATGGGCCGACTCCTTCAAAATACCATTAGAGGATATAAACTCTCTCTCTCTCTCTCTCTCTCTCTCTCTCTCTCTCTCTCTCTCTCTCTCTCTCGACAGGCTGGTCCTGAACTATCTGTGTAGCCCAGGCTGGCCTCAAACTCAGAGTATCCTCCTGCCTTAGCCTCCTAAGTGCTGGGATTACCGGTATGCAGTACCCTGCCTGGCTTATGTGGTACTGAGGAATCAAACTCATGGTTTTGCCCTTTCTAGGCAAGCTCTAACCACTATGTTATTCTTACAGCCCCCCTTTCTCTTTTTAAGTTAATTAGTCTCAGATATTTGTTACTTTTATAGGAAGCTAAAACATTAAGTATAGTGGTGTTTGTTGCCCAAGTGAGCTTTTCTTTTAATTTTTATTTTATCGTTCCTTACTTCAGCAGAAATTTGATATAAATTAAAAATACTTTTAATGTGTTCTATTAAAATAGAAAACACCAGGGCATGCAAAATATGGATAGAAATGATTGGTGGAAGATTTAATGTGCAGATGTGCAAGATTTTACTTGGTTCTTGCATGTGGATCACGAATTTGTTCCTCAAGAATTAACTCAAAATGAGAAGAGAAATATCTTGTCTTTAAGGAGACAACATTCTTTTTTTCCCCATCTGTATTGATATATATGTTATATACATTGGTTACATTATGCTTGAGAATTTTGTGCACCTATATATCTTGAAATCATGATAATCCCTTTCCTTCCACCCCTTGACCTTGTTTTCCCCTTCCCCCCTGGCTTCAATGTCTTACCTGTTTTATTCTGTAAATTGCCTGTTTTTCTCATAATGGAGAATCTGTGTGATACTTAACTTCTGAGTCTGACTCACTTCATTAAGCATGAGGAAGGAGACAACATTCTTTCACTTCAGAAAAGCACAGCTTTTCTTAGTATTTCAATTTCTATAAGATATAAAATAACCGGTGACATAGGGCGATATTTAATGCCCTTCTGCAAAGTAAACTGGAGGGATGATGTCATGGTGGGGCTCCGGGAAATTACTGAAAGTTGATTATATGCTTATGCACATTATTTTCTCTTTTTCTGTATTCCTCTCCCCTGACACTAGCAGGTGTATATCCTCCTTTGAATAAGGTACAATTTAACATTGTTATCAAAGTGTCACTCTTTTCCAGCTGGCAGACTAGCAAGAGCCAGTTCATTTTTCCTAAAATGAGTGGTTCTTTCCAGGGCAGGCTTAACATATACCTTTAGCCTATTGCACCTTCTGGAAGGCACTCACATAGTTGATTTTAGTTTCTTTTTGAAGCAACTTATTCTATAGTTGTGAACTTCATTAGGAAATTTTAACTTTGATACCATAAGTTTGGAATTATCAGTTCAACCCATTTACTTCCTTTGATTAAAGTTCAGTGTCTTCAGAATTAGTTTGAGATACATTATTTTTAGGATCATCATTAAGTTATTTAGTGTTTTTATTAAGTAGTTAACCATGCGTTTCAGACTTGTTTGGTTTAAATAGTTGAAGTGATTGGAAAAGAAAAGAATATACAGTATGTTGTAAATAATACTGGTTAGTCATAGCATATTAATCAGAAAATAAAACTGAATGTGAAACAGTTCATTGTATGTTTCAAGAGACTCTGCTTTTGAACTTTGAACTTCTGGTGTTGTACCTTGAACATTATTTGTGTAATAGAGAAGTTATTTAAGAGGTACATGGTTGTTATTTTCTTTCGAGATAATATTTAAGAAATTGTCAAAGTTTACTGTTGTTGGTTTAAATTATTTTCCTGGTCTAGAGCTGACAGTTTGGAAGTCTTTGGGAGAAAAATATGATTTGGCAGGATGGTGAAATGTTTTTGCAACATGTTGCTAATCAGGAGAGGAGTTTGTTTCTCCAGGCTTTCTCCTCTTTCTTGTTCCTTCCTTCTTTATGGTTTTGTTTTCTGATTGTCTCCTTTTATCACTGTAACTGTCCTACCTCAGCCTTACCGTCCTTGTCCTTGTCTATTTTGTTCTGTACATGCCGTCTTTTGGCTCGTAGTGTTCCTGAAGCTTGTCACCAAACTCTTGTTACCTTTCCTGTTTTTTCCCCCTCCAACTTTGTTTTACCCCTATTTGTAATTACTATTGTCTTTTTCTTAGAGCAATAGAAAAAAAAAATCCAATTTTTTTTTTTTTTGTCTGCATAGACCTTGGCAGGGTGATGCAAGGTAATGAAAAAAAAATGTAGATTGGTGCTTTGACCATTATTAATTGCCTGTTTGTTTGGAGGTAACATGTATATTTTAGTAAAAAGAAAGGGGTATTTTACATTCTTTTTTCTTTAGATATAATTGTTTAAAAATTCTAAGAGAAACAAAAGGAATAGATGTTCCAGACCATATATTTTCTTTCTCTTGTGAATTCTGTCAAAGTATTTACCAATCTCAGAGAGGTTATTGTCTCCTGTGTTAGAGAAGTAGACCAAATCGTCCTACATGTAGTGTTCCTGCAGCTTGGTTTTAATAGGTAGAATTGTGAACTCTAGAGAATAGTAGCAGCTTTTCATTTTGGGAGTATGATTTTTGAAGTTTGATAGAACTGCAGTTAGAGCCTACCTCTGTCCCCTGTGCACAAATAATTGTTTAATCATCTAGAGGATGCAGGAAATCTATCCAAATGGAAGTTGTGAGGAATTAATGAAATATAAAACATCTAGCCTGGTAGCTTTTTTACACATGGAACCTGTATTAACTACCTCTTCATTTGTCCGCTAAGTAGTGTCTGGACGAGGGTTCGATAAAATGTGTCAGAATTTAGGACAAATTATATAAATGTATATGGCATGTTTAGGGAATAAACTTCATTGGGCTAAGGAGGGATGCCGGAGTATTGACAACATATTGGATACAGCATAGATTTTTATTCAGTTGATATTTCTGGTACTGCTATTCTTCCTTTTTGTAGACCAATTAATAAATCAACATTATCAGTGTATGGTAACATACTACCTGTGAACCAGACACTAGTTGTGGATTCTGAAGTCATCTGAAAAATTCAGCTGTTTCTCTTGTAGCAAGTTGGGGCCCTTGGGAGGTTTTGTTTGCCTTGCTGAGGGTGGAAGCAATGTTGTAGCCTCTTCTGCTCAGAGAAGAATAGTGTGGAGTGATTTTTCAGTTATGTAACCTCAGAGTCAGTTAGGGAAACTCAGAGTGACTCCTTTTGTCATTTTCAAACAATTCTGCTTTCTAGGTCATACTTCATTGCTCAGGACACTGAATTTTATTAACAAACTCGTGTTAAATAAAATGTGAAGTACTATATGCGTTATGAAAGGGGTTTAACTCTTTGAAGGATATCTTTGATGATGAAAACATCTGTTGATCAGTTATTAATGTTTTATATTATGATTCTTAGAGAAAAGTCTACTCTAGAGATGTCGCTATCTGAAATACTCTTATTTTTATGGTATCAAGGTAGGAAAATTTAAAGGTCAAGTCCTGATTATGCTAGTACTGGGTGTGTCATCCTGAAATTACCTTTTAACTTCTGGGGCAGTTGTGCTCTTGGGAGTGCATGCCTTCACTTACATGCATCTACTTGGTTGTGGTATTTCTTTACGTGATCCTGGAGGAGCCTCTCTTCTATTCTCTTTGTTTATAGTTCTGTTTTAATAATGCCATTTTAAACACCATTATTTACAAATGCTATCTTTTTTTAAAGAATACCCAATTTTGAATGATTGTACATCATCCTAGACTATTGTGTTAAATTGCATTACAGGTTGTCTGGCCCTTGACTTTTCATTTGTTACTCTCTTCTTATTTGATATTTGATATTCTATAATATTTGTATGTAATACAAGGTGAAGCTTGGAAACTAGTGTACATGGTATTTGTGAACATGGCCTCGACATGTTAATGATGCTTGCTTGTGGTCAGTTAAAATACAGCAGACTTTGTGATTTTGTAATGTGAACTGTTGTAGGAAAATGTCAGACTTGGAATCAGTATAGTATCAGTATAGTATCAGTAAGTCAGCATGTGTAGTCATTCGTCTTGACCCTGTTAAACAAATGGCTGTATGACAGAAGTTAGCTTCTCTTTGATGTTGCTGATTTTTTTGTATGTAGCTTATGGAATTTATAATAGAAGAATTCCAAAAGTTGAGGACACCACAGAAATTGATAAAGCCAGTTTGGTCACAAGTTAGAAATGAAATCAATACTATCCTTTTTTGAAACCTAAAAAGGGGCCAGAAATGTGTCTGGCTTTGTTTCTTGAAATTGTTTCCAACTACTTCCTTCCCAGTATGGAAATATTTATTAAAAGTGACAGGTTAAAAATTGGATTCCTAAGACAAAAAGGACTAGTTTCATAATTTTGTTAAGGAGTAGAAAATGTCTGATTTTGTCAGGAATGTAGCTCAGTTTTATTGGAGGGATATTGTGTGAAGCAAATATATACTTCCTATCCAGCAAAAGAGCTTAGGCAGCTGTTGAAGGAAACCTGGTTCCAATGTATGAGAATTGGCTGCAATGTGCTATGAGATCAAAGAAAGAAATAGATCAAGGATTGCACAGAGTGCCATTTATTGGGGATATAATGAACTTAGCATAGTTTCCAATGGCAGCAAGACCAATGGATCCTCATGGTTTAGGTCAAAAAGGTAAGACTTACATAATAAGAAAAGGTGACTTCATCCAAGCTAGACTGTACCTGGCTCATGTCAAGTTAATATTAAAGATGTGAGGCATATTCCTGGCATTGCTAGCACCGGGGCCTAGTAGAAATTCTCCACATGTCATTCTAATATTTTGTCTTTTTGGAGCATGCTGGGAAACTGAAAAAGAATAGACCAGCGTTTCCCATGGGTGAGCATGGTGGTTGGGACTCAAGAGAATTACAGTCAGGTCAGGCAAGTTTCCTGTAACAATTTAAATGAATCAAAATATCTGAAGGTGGGTGATGAGTGAATGGAGGACTAAGAGAATGTCCTTCATCTGCTGCAGTGGCATAACTATTGAGCAGGTAAAGGAACTGCTTAAGACAGTAAGACAGAAACGTGATGAATTTGGTTAGTTACAGCACTTAGATGGGGATGAATATTAAAGTAAGGAAATAACATGGAAAAAAGTTAAATATGGCTTGGCGGGAGAACAGAAATTTAAATTTTAAATTTTAATTGGAGGCAGCAAAAGATGTCAAGAATTATTCTACCAAAATCCTATGAAGAAGCTTTTTGAAGTGGGGAAGACTCTTATGTTAATTTTGACAAGAAATTTATGAGGAAGGAAGACAAATATGTTGAGAGTGTTTGAGTGAAGTTTGGTGAGAGAATGCATACCTGAAAAGGGAGGGGAATGATTAAGGCATGGATTCCCAGGCCTCTAATCCCAGCACTCTAGGCAGCTGAGGAAGCCTGGTCAATATTATGATTTAGTGAGAACTGTCTCAAAAATGAAGAGTGCTGGATATATAGCTAGGTTCAACTCATGGGTGTATTCCTATTTCCTCACATTCTTTTAAAGAAGGAAATAATAGAAGGAAATAGAAACTCTTTATTGGAAACATGTTTATAAGTTTTTTTTTTTTTAAGGCATTCAGTATGGTGGCACATAATCCGTGCACTTGGGAAGCCTAGGCAGGAGAATCATAAGTTCAAGGCCAGTTTGGACTATGTAATGAAACCTTGTCTCAGCTTTTTTGCCCAGAGCATTCAGTAGTTGAGGTGGCAAGTACACACACTTAGAGAAAAGAATTTATTTGGTAAAATGCAGTTTCTAAAAAGCATTCCATATTAAGCCTATGCATTTAAGGTCCATGAAGTCTAAAGGATGAATCCAGGAATCAAAAAGCATTGTTTAGAATATTGTTGTTTGGAATGACAGTAAAAGTTGTACCTTATTACTACTATCCTAAACTGGAAAGAAGGAAATCGAAACCACTCCCAAGATCATTGCATATTTCAGTAGCATTTGGTTGGAAATAGGGAAAAGAAACACAAAAAAGTTTCTCGTTCCACATTCATGTTGACTTATTAAGGATTCATAAAAATAAATCATGAATTATCTAATAAACATTTTGGCTTTGTTAATCACCATATTGTATTACTTACTATTTTCATCACAGTATATATGAAGTTGGCAATTTAAAAGGAACTTCAGGGAAAACACTAGTGGATGGCCTTATGAATCATTAGGAATAGAGAAAGTAACTTTCACTTGTAGTTGGTTTGCTCTTTATAATACAGTCATCATAAGGGTGAATCAAGTTTTGATAAAAGAGTAACAGGAAATGTAGGCTCTCATCTATATGGTTAATAAAAATTAATGTGAATTATTTGTATAATATAAAAGATCTGGAAGAATTTCTAGGTGATCTAGATAAAATTCATGAAGTATCACTGTATTGTCAAGTATGTCATACAGATTCAGTCTTACTTTTCAGAAAGGAAAGTAGGCCTTTCAACTAGGTTTTTGAAGTTATATTTGCATGTGTAAGGAATTATTTTAAAACTAACCAAACTATGAATCAAATCTAAAAACCAATCTAAATGAGTCACAAATTTTAAAATGTTTAAAAACTAAGTATCTCATATTTTCAGTGGTCTTTCTTCTTAAATTGATAGAAATTTACAGGAAAACATTGAGGAAGATTATGCTGGTCCAATCTCATGAGGCAGTTTCAATAGAAATCAACCAAGCATTTTAGAATGTGTGCAGCATCAAGCACTTTGCATGTATGTGTCTTCCACTTTGTTCTCTGTTTTCCTCCTTATCTAGTGTTCTGTGATTCTAGGACTGTAACTGCAGTGTATAAGTTTGTCTTAACAAGTTTACATTGTATGGGAATTCTGAGACAGATTTTTTTTGTCCCTGAAACATCTATTTAACTTGATGTCTTATATTCTTTTTGGAACTTAACTATTTTGATAATATTTTTAGTTGTGGTAGAAGATATATAAGATAAAACTTACTGATTATTTTTAAATGGACAGTTTAGTCGTTTTAAGTAAATTAACGTCTCCTGCAATCATCCTGAATATCATTTATGTCTTGCAAAACTGAAACACAAAGTCTGCTAGATAGCTCCTAATTTTAAGAGGACAGTTTTTTAAAAAAGATTTCACAAGCATAATTCTTCAAGTACTTAATGTACTTAATGGTGATAACATTAAGTAAGTTTCTCAGAAGATTTTCTAGATGACTTTAAAATAAAATGCCATGGCATCTGTTCCTTCAACTGTTAATTAGAGAATGAAGTATTGTAGTTCTGCATATTTAGGATAACTGGAGGATTGGGCTTGTAAAGCAAGTACTTAATGTTTGTTTTTTAATCATAAACAAGCTATATGTAGTATGGTTTGGTTCCTTAGCCAGTAAGTGATTTCTTTCATTAAGTACATTTGGACTTTGGGGGAGAATGTTTTCATAAATATTACCAAATGGCTAATTCTTTGACATGAATGGCTTGGCCTATAACAGAACTCCACCAACATTGAATTCTTTATGTTATTGCTTTGTTGGTTGTATTTTACTTTTATATCTGAAGTTTCTATCATGACTTGTTTGATAGCAGCTATGATTTTTTGTGACTACTGCTAGTGGTAGTTCTTTCATCTTCCAGGTTATTTGAAGCAAATTTTTACAGCTGTTACCAGACCTTGAGGATAGCTTAATGCTTTACCCATTTGGGGATTCCTATTTAGCTTGTTATCTGATAAAGTCTAACAGGCACATTATGGAAGAAGAACAAATACAAACAAAAATCACAGTTTGATGTTTTATGTCCCATCTGAAAATCTTTCAGTATACGTTCTGGTTGCTGCAAACTTCATCCTTGTGACAATATTACAACCTTTTGGGCACAGTTAGGAGTTCTTCCTAGTAGCGGGTGTACTTATATTTTCCCAGTCTTAATGAATAGAAATGGTAAGTGCCGATGAACTTTTTTTAACCATGAGCCATTGGTAATACTACTCATGAGCAAAATCCCTGCATTTTTAAGAAGTTCGGTTTTAGAGTCCCAGATTACAACTCTTATGGAATTTAAAACGAAAAACAGAGTGAAACAGGGGGATAAGGTGGGGAAGGAGGGAGGGAGGGAGGGGAAGGGAGAGGGAGGGACAGAAGGAGAGTGGGAAAGCCCTTGTCACCTTGACAAGATACGTATGTGCACAAAATGCTCAACTCCAGTGTAAACCTTAAATTTTGCACGTATGCATATCAATAAAATGAGGAAAACAATCTAAAAAAATCTCCTTTAGTTGTAAAGGTATTCACAAAGTATAGCACAAATCAAGAAAATATTTTAAGAAATAGTAAAATGGATTGTGTAAAAGTTAAAATCTATGGTCGGTTAAAAAAGGAAAAGAAAAAATTGCCTTACGGCAAATCTCTAAACGTAACTTGGTAAATGCAGGAAACTACAGAAGTATCTTTAACAAATGAAGATGTTCTGGGGTCGGGACTCAGGTTGGTAGTTGAAGCACTTATCTAGCGAGTACACAGCCCTGGGTTCCAATCCGTAGCACCACATAATCCAGGTTTTGTGGCATACACGTGTAATCTTAGCACTTGTGAGGCTGAGACAGGCGTGTTACTATGCATTTGAAACTACCCTGGGCTCCATACAGAGTTCAGGACAACTCTGGACTATAGAGTGAGACCCCATCTCAAAAAAAAAAAAGACAAAGATATTCAGCAAATTGGTAAATAAAATACCATGGACTCATTAGTATCATTATACAGTGAATGACCATATTCACCAGCAAAGAATTTAGTAGTTAGGCAGAGAAGAGCAATGCCTGTTATAAAAATAGGATAGAATAGAATAGGATAGAATAGAAGCAACTTAGAGCTTCTCTGGAATGAATGAATGAATGAATGAATGTGTGTGTGTGTGTGTGTGTGTGTGTGTGTGTGTGTGTAATTTTTTTTAGCTAGTAGACTGACAAACATAAAGGTTAATATTGTACTGGAATAGAGGCAGAAAATCAACTGATTTTAGGTGGAAGTACAAATTTGTCTAACCTTGAAAAACTATTTGGAGATCTTTCAAAGTGGTGTTCTTTTAGTACTTTTGCTTTTATATAAATTGACATCTGTATTTGTATGTATAAACAAGGCATTACAGTTTTTTAAAGTGAGTTTATTTTTCACGTGTATTTATAAAGTGAATCTTTGAAAGGATATAAAAGCTAATTGATTATTTCTTGGGAGAGAAAGTGAGTATGCTAAAAGGGCAAGAAATTACTTATAAACTGAATATCCTTTAAGGATGCATATACATGTATTGTGTGCTAAAATTAATATTACAATGAGTAACATTGAGTAAGCATTTCTTGGAAGTTGTATGTGTTCCATCAGTGGAATTTAAAGTGTTTATAATCCCTGATGTGCCAGTAATGTCAGGTGTTTTAGTGTTTACTTCTCAGTTCAAACCTCTCTTCTTCAAAATGTTTTCCTTGACTTTTTCTCCTCTATCCTAATTAGCTAGACAAGTATTCTATTATATATGCATATTCATCCTATATATTTTTGTGATCCCTTGTTACATTTATGATGATATACTTTATGTTTTCTGCTAGTCTTTTAATACCTTTTTCTGTGGAGGTAGAATGATATTGTTCACTGCGAAAGGTCCACATCTTTGTTCACCTTAAAGCCTGTGGCAAGAGAGGGATCATGAGGAATTGGCACTGCAGTTTAGACCCTTACAGTTACTACCATTTATGTTGTCATTTAAAGGATAGAGCAGGAGATGAGCTGCTTTATATGGACTGAAGATACAAGTAGCTCATTATATATCTGTAGTCAGTGGAATAAGTAAACATGATTTAATTCTAGAACTTTCATGTGTTAAGAGGGATAAAAAAGAATTGTTAGTAATGCCCGTGTAAATGAGCCAAGACTCTCAAAACAGCTTCATTGTACTTAAATCATAATATTATTGCAGATACACCAGCTGATTTTCATAAAACCCTAATCATCTAAAAATATAGTATTAATAACTTTTTGCAAACCACTTTTTAGAAAGTTGGTTGTTTTAAATTTTGTAGTTTTTACTTTTAAGTATTTACTCATTTACATGTGTTTATTAAATGTATTTTTTTTCATATGTACTCATTTATTTCTAAGTGATAGAGCTTAACTACAAATAAGTTTCGTTGACTGCTGTGCCAAAGACTTAACTTATTCTGCTTACCAATCTGATGGAAGCTGAACTTAATTGGTTAACTTCATCACCAGTGGTCCACTGGCTTTCATTTGAGAAGATAACCCAAATCCTTCTGAAACAGTATTACTTCTTGTTACCCTCTAATCAAAGTAGTCTATGCTGCGGTCTCTCTTACTCCTTATCTAAGGGGCCACATTCATTGTCACTTAGTATACTTAAGCAGTGGCTTTGATTTTTACTATCTTGCTATGGTGCCTTTAGGGGGCATTAGCTGGATCCTAATCAGTACATATCGTTAGGTAGTAAAAGGAATACTTTCTCACCTTTGGACATAGTTTAATTGCCATAGAATGTTTTCTAGTGCTTGTATATTAAATAACTGTCATTGGTAAAAAAGAATGTTGAATTGCTGTGTGTTAGTCATTTTGCTTTCCAAGTGTACATTTTCTTAGCCTAGCAATTTAAATTTGACTTAGGAATTTGAAACTGTGTTTTTCATGTTTTATCTAGGAAGCAGTTTTATCTTATATCCATTTATTACATTATCATGTGGTTTGTGGTACTTTAACACTTTTAGGTAGCACAGTTCTATCAATAACAATAGAAAATACGGTACTTAGGTCTAATAACCCATCATACTCACTTTTATCTTCTTTTAGTATTGGAGAATTCATTATTATGAAGTCTAAAAAGTTTATTTCTGAGCAGTGTTTTTGGTGCTTTTCGTTACAAGTGTGAAATATACTCATTTTGAGAAGGTATATTGTCAGATTTAAATTAGTATAAAGCAGCCATATCCCTAATTGTCTGTTTTAAAAAAAAATTTATTCTCATACAGAAGAAAGAACCTTCTAAGTCCAGCGTCAAGAAAAAGGTAACAAAAGCTGCAGAAGCAAAGAAAGTAATGAAGAGAAATTTTAAAGTGAATAAGAAAATCACATTTACTGATGAAGGAGAGGTAAGATAATGCAAACACTGAAGTGTCTGAGGAACATCTCAGGCATCATGAAGTTTGACAGTCCTGCTGACTGACCGTTCATTATTGAGAAAGCATGTTTCTCAGCAGTGCTCTGGCCTGCTCTTTCACTGGTATTCTGAGCCTTTCAACAGCTCTCCAGCCATGAACAAGAATGACTTGGTGGCAGTAAAGTGAGGTGCTTCTTGGTGGTACCAAGAGATGGTTTTGAATTTTTCTAAAATTCATTTTTATAGACCAGGTATTTGTGTCCTGTTAGTCATAAGCATGTTCAGTGAAAAATCCAAGAATGCTGTGACTACTTGCTAGAGCATCTTTTACTTGATTCTGAAGTCCTGGCTTCATGTTTCCTCAATTGTAGACGTTGTACTTCCATGCATGGTTCTGGGATGCTATGGAAGGGTATTTCTCTGCTTTTAAGTAATCTCAGACATGAATGCTTTATTTTTGTCTTGCCTTTTACCTTGGCTTGATTGTAAATATACATTCATGTATTAGAAAAGGATTATTGCAGATTTCTCATAAAAATAACAAATATTTTGTTTTTAAATAATAAAATAGATCTATAACATCAAGAGTTTTACTTATGGAGTGATGACTGGTTAGTTTTATGGCATGGTCTTCTGAATGTCGTCTCATTACTTCATTTTACCAGTGTCCAGGTTTGTCTGCCTGTTCAGTTGTAGCATTCAACCCCTTACCCATCATTGTCTAGTTTCCCTCATCCTTCCATACGTTTCTGTATAGCACTTACCTTGTAACCTCACAGTCTGTTTAGTTGACTCTTACCTGCTTTTTCCATGCCATTTCTCCAAGAAGCAAAGTACCTTGTTTGGTTTGTTCACTGTTCTATCCCCAGCGTACAGAGCCTTACACGTGTTAAACCCTTAGAGCAATCTGTTGAGTGAATTGTCTGTTGTTCCAGTAAAATAAGAGTTTTTAGCTGGGGTATAACAGAACTTGTGATGTATCGCATCATATACTTTACCATCACTCATGAATCCTGTGTAAATGGTCTATATCCAGTGGAGTATGTTTTTATTTGTGTTTGAAGTCGAAAGTTTGTCTTTTTTAGGGCATATGAATCAAATAACAAAATTCCGTATGATTTAAAGTTGTTAGAAATTGAAGGTAAAAACACTATAGGTGATAAGTAGTGAACCTTTATGAAATTGCAGAAAAAGCACCTGAGAAGCAGATTAGACTAAAATGTAATTGTATTATATGTGATGTTCAGTGTAAAAAAAATGAGTGCTATTAGTGCAATAAGACTTCTTCGTGTGCTACTGTGTTGAGTTGCACAGATCATGCCAGTTAGCTCCAACGTGGGTGTAAATTTTTAACTGTAAAATGTCTCAGCGTTTGCTTATTGCTACTAGGAGCTATTTGTGGCTAAGAGCTACTTGGAACTTTTGATTTAAAGCTCACAAAGAAATACTGCTATTTACTCAGCCCATTGTGGATAACACCCCACCCCCAACCCTGTGAACCAAGTAAGAATGAGGAGTCTGAGTAATAGGTACTGTACTTCTGCTCCCTCTTACGGCTACTTTCTTTAGACTCAGTGATTGCTAGCGTGAATGGCTATGCTATAATGTATCACCTCTGTCTTAGTTACTTTTTCATTGCTGTGACTCAATACCCGACACCCACAAATTTAGGAAAGGTTTATTTTAGCTCACAGTTTCATACGGTCACAATCCACTCAGGGGCGGGTGGCAGTAATCAAAGTACAGAACAGATGCAGAGGTGGAGGCAGCTTCTCAGGATATCACAAGCAGGAAGGCAGGCTGAGACCTGGGACTAGTCCCAGTCCTCCAGGAAGGCAGGTGCAGCGTATATATCCTTTCAGGTCTGCACCCAGTAACTAGTCCCTCTTGCATCCCAGTGTGGCCATTACACGCCGTTAATCCTAACTCACATGCCTTTAGTCTTAACTGTAATCCACCCCTCCAGACTAGACTCCATTCCACCAACATCACATGGTTCCATAGACAGTCTGCAACATTAAAATACATGAGACTTTTGGGGGACACTCCAGATCCTAACTACAACAACCTCCATTCACTGGCAGAAGTTGAGATTGTAAGACTGTGACTTTGAAAATGTGGCTGGGGTGGATACAAGAGTGAGAGGATGCAACGGTGCATGAATCCCCGTTAAGTTGTGTGTGCCTTCAGTTTCTTTTTGCCTGTAGCTTAATTAGGAATCTTTAAAATCAGTGGCACTTATTTATATAAATGCTCTGGCAACCAGTTATTAGGTAAAGTGAGAGAGTTTTATTCTTTCCTATGTAGTTGCATGTTTTTGGAATACTGGACCTAGATATCATTGTGTCGACCTCTTTACTGTTCTAGAGAGAACACAGGTGTCCATAAAATAAGTACTTCATTAAACATCATGCAGTAGACTATTGAAAAAGCCAGGACATTCAGCCAGGTCCCTTCACTGTCACATCAGTGCCATTTGTTACCTTCTTCTTACCCATACATTAAGTGTTTAAAATCATGTGGATTTGGGCAACTCATGAGACTCAGACTAATTTTCTCCTTTAAATTTAATTATTTTATTCCTTATATATAATATTGACTGATTTATGGTTCATTCATCAAGATTGAGCACCTATTTACTATGTACCACATACTGTTTGTGCTTTGAGGATAAATGAACAAGTCATACAATTGCCTTCAAGGAGATGAGTTCTAGGACGATAAGCCATCATCATAGGCTAAGCATGAACTCCACGGCTGAGCTACATCCCCTTGGCAAGCCACCTCAGATGTGCTAAATGTGTATTCAAGGTGCTTCGGTAGTCAAACTAGGTTCATGCTAGTCACCTGGAATATTGAGGTATACAGATGACTTTAACCTAAGTTGTAGGGGGAATACACAGTTAGGAACACTTGTGCATCTCTTCTGCATCTTTTCCCAGATAATTATGAGAAATTTTACTTTAATCATACTCTCACTAGGTTATGGTAACATTACTTTATCCTGACTGAGATAATCTTCTCTGTGGCTCACTCACTCTGTGAAGTTGTGAGGGAGTAATAGCTGCTGTAATGTAGAAAGTGGATAAATGCCTCATTTGAAATCATTATATAAAAGGAAATTGTTTCTGTAGAGATACTCCCTCTTCCTTGTCCCACACCTACTTTTTCTTGTCTATAGTTGGTTCAGCAATGGCCACAAATGCAGAAATCTACCACAAAGGATGCGGAGGAGGATGATGACACTGGTGGTATTAATTTAGATAAAGCAAAAGAAAGGCTTCAGAAAGAGGATAAATTTGACAAAGAAGAATATAGAAAGAAAATTAAGGCAAAGCATCGGGTAAGTTTTTCATCTTAATACTGAGTGAACTTTAGTATGTCCCTAAATATATGTAGATATTCATTTGCTATTCACTAATCGTGATACTCACTTTATTGTTACTCTTGACATTTTTTTATGTGTCTGTTTCATTGCTTTTGTTTTGTCCTTCTGCTGGGGAGTTTTTAAAACAGTTTGTTTCTGAGAATGTCAACTAAATCTGACTTTGGTTTGAAGAGACTCAAATAATGTCAGTGGATTTTTCAGTTAACAGTCACATACCAAAAAACATTTCAGTCCTTGATGGACTGCATATCTGATGGGGATCCCACAAGATCATTTGGTGGAGTGATGTGGTAGCTGTCTTGTTTTTTGTAAGACCACTCTAAGATGTTTGCACAACGGTAAACCACCTAGTGATAACCTGATTATATTATTAGGTTTTTATTTTGAAATAATTTTAGTTTCATATTAAATGTGGGAAATAATACAGAGAGATCCCATGTTCTCCATTTCTCTATTTTTGTCATCATGCGAATAGTGTATGTATGATATTGTGTAATATATAGGCTTGTGGTTTTTTATTAATTTAGCATTATTTTCTGGAGATTCTCCAAGCTCCTTTTGTTTCTGAATAGTATTTCATCATGTTGATACAAAAAATTTATTTAATTATTCACCCATAGAAAGACTTTAGTGTTGCATTTATTTTTAATGTGATGCCTAAATTTGTTTACATATAAATTTTATATTAAATACATTACAGTAATGTTAATTATAAATGATATAATAATATAAAATTTATTATGTTCAAAAAGTATAAACCTTGTAAAGGGAAATACTATATAAATAGGTACGTTCCTTGGTGGCCTTAAGCTTGGCAATTTCTTATTATCCATGATTTTGGCCTCAGATACTATTATCCTATCATATACTTAATTCCATGAAGTCAACATTACATTAATGAATCAATGATGTAGAAGAGATATTTATTTTTAAATAACTTTCTGTAGTGTGCTTTTGAGGTATAGATTCCAGGGTAGCACAGTATCATCTGAGACTCACTGTCATAATATTAGATTCTGTGTAAGGACCATTTGAGCCTTTGAATGCAGACATTATTAAGAGCATCTTGGAAAGGGTCCTTGTAGTGTTTTCCTCCTCTTTGACTTTACTTTTTAATGGGACAGAACACTTTTTTTTAAAAAAGAGTAGCAGTTCTCATTTATTTGTTGATTTGATGCAACTTCATAATAGCGGTGAAAAATAAAGAGGATATTGAAGATGGCTAGTGGCGTGGAAATGAATGTTGCAGAAACACTACAGAAATATGGAGAACAAATATACTGGCCTTGGTAGTTGAATTTATACATCACTGAAAGAAAAAATATTTCTTTTATTACTTCCTTTGGCACCTAGCTTAAATGGAAAATTGACATTAACAAGTTGTTAAAATCTTTTATAAGTATAAAGAGTGTTAGCAGCTTGGTCTGTCAGCTTCCAGTCTATTTAGAGTATCCAGGGGAAGATTGGGTATCTTCTGTTATTTCTGAGTCATGGGTATCCAGATTTTCTGGCTCATGTGGGTTACATTGAGTGTAGAGGAATTTTGGGCCATATAGAAAACATGTAATTTAGTTAATGTGTATGTAAGAAAACTTTTCATATTTTTACTATAATATTAAAATGAATAACAAACCCTAATTTAGTAATTAAAATTTTTAAATTGCATAGTTGCTCAGTAAAGGCCTGTCTTCTTAGGTGCATAAACATGTAGGTAGGTTGAAAAACCATTGTCAGTAATTACTGTTGTACACTAAGTTGTACAAGTATAGGTGATGTCTGATGTGTATAAATTTTAATTCCACTAATTGTGTGTGGTGGGCAGGGGAGGCAGAATTAGTTCTGCATTGATTCCTTCCCTACATATCGTTCAGTTGTCACCTACACACATTACTCTTGAACACTGAATTTTGCAGTCATGAGCAATATATCTGAAAATCACATAATACATTAAAACATTGTGGGGATGCATTAGTAACTGTTTAGGATCAAATATGGCTTGTGAACTGAGGGTGAGACATGCCTGATCTACAAGTTCACATTTAATAACAGTGCAATCAAATTGTCAAAATCAAAAATATTTCCTAGTATTTTAATGAAATTTACAAATTTGTTTGAGTTACATTTAAAACTTCTCTGGGCTACTTTGGCCCATGGACGATCAGGTTGACCAAACTTGTTTTAGGTTGTATGTAGTCAGCAGTAAAAGAAAAATGAGCAATTTATATAAAATAATTTTCCTCCCCAACCCTGCTATGTGTGGATATTATTAATCTGTATTCAGATTGTAGAATAATGTTACTGAAATTTTAGAAAGTTAATTTAAAATGAGATTGTTGCTGTATGCTACAGTGTAGACTGTTTAAAATATAAGAGCCTGTTTTTGAGAAGATTATAATTAAATCATTAACTGTGGATATGCTGACACTACACAAAATCTACTTGTATCTGTTTTTAAGATTGTATTTTGAGAATCAATAGAATATTTACATGATTCTGAAATTGAGATGATAAAAACTTACGTATGGAAAGTATTGCTTTCTTTCAAATGTCCACCCTTATGGTCACATATGTTTGTTAACTTGTAGTGCATCCTTTTTCATGCATACAAAAGTAAGTAAGAATGTGTATCATTATTCTTCCTTTCTTACTGGAAGTGGGCTACTGTGTATAGATTGTTCTGTACTTTTTTGTTTTCACTTATTTCCTTTGCACCTTTATTAAAATGTGGAGTGAGTTTGAAACTGTCTTAGGGACTGTCTTCTAGCAAGGCCAAACGACACAATTTTTTTAGGCTGACAACTTTAAAAGAAAAAGCAGCACAGAACTTCACATACTGCTGGTATTAAAAGTCAATATCTCAGGGGGCTAGAGCAATGGCTCAGTGGTTAAAGTGCTTGCCCCGCAAGTGCTAAGTACCCAAGTTCGATTCCCCAATACCACATAGGCTGGGTGTGGTGGCACACACTTGTAATACCAGCTCTTGGTTGTCTGTGACAGGAGGATTACCATGAGTCCAAGGCTAGCCTGCTCTCCATAGTGAGTTCAGGACCAGCCTGGGCTTCAGATCCAGGCCCCTTCTCAAGAAAATAAAAAAAAGAAATTTCTCTGGAATGCTTGCATAGATGATACCATATGGCACTGGGTTCTGTTTAGTATTAACACGAACATTAGAAAGTTAGGGAAAAATGAGAGGGACAGCTTGTAAGATCTTTTTTGTTGTTTTAAACATAAAATGAAGTTAGCATAGAATCCAGGTGAATTAACTTGCAACTTATAATGAAGGTCAAGGAGAATGGAGCTGTAATCCGGCTTCTTCAGAACCTTAGTAACAAGAGTATAATGATAATAAGGAGTGGCTACTTAATAATACCTTGTTTTAATAATATAATATGGTACCTTATTTAATACATTGGTCCCTTGTTTTAACAACATAGTATTATATTATATTATGTTATATTATATTATATTGCATGCCAATGGATTAACTTCTGAAATAGGGATCCAGTCTCATTTTACAGATGATGAAACTAAGACGGCTCAAATGATGTGTCCAGGTTCCCACAGCTGATGACTAGCAGGTCTGGAACTCTTACAAAGATCCTTATTACTCTGTAGACTTTGTGTTTTCAAATATCTAGCTGTGCTGATAACACTTTTAAACCATCAAACATTGTCCTACAAGAAAGAAGGCAACTATAAGTACAAGGCTACTGGTCTCAAATTTCAGGATAAAATAAATTTCTGATCAGGAGTTTAGGACCTCGTACTAACAATACTTATTCTTGAATGTTCACTGTCTAGATATATAGGTCCTAGCACCTGAGTCCCTTTTCAGTAGCTATGTCCATTTAAAAGCATCAGGTAGTACTAGAGACTATGAACCATCTTATATAGCCATACAGAATTCTACTGAAATATCATTGTGAAGGCAACGGACTAAATAGCTGGTGCTTAACTTACAATGGTTTGGATCTGGAGTGTCCCCCAAAAGCCTCATGATCCTCTGGATACTGCATAGAATTGGAAAGTGGGTCCTGGCTGGAAAGGGTGATGCTTGGGCTTGACCTGAAGGGACGTGTGTTGGTTCCGCCCTTCCACCCAGACTGTCCCTATTCCATCATGCTGTAAGGGTGTCTGTCTCTGGAACTCTGGTTCCTTTTCTAGCTGTGGCCTCACCATGTGATTCCACCATTTTCCAGCTAGTCACCTGTGAATGGACTGTGACTTTCTGAAACTGTAAGCTAAAATAAATGTCCCTTCCCCAAGTTGTGGATATCAGGTATTGAGTCACAGAGAAGAAAAAATAACTGAGGCATTAATTCTAACATGAACATTATGATTAAAGTTTATTTACACAAGAAGAAGTTTACTTACATGAGTCTCAACCACTGAAGTCCCAAGGGGCTCTACTGTGGCATTTTTTTCTTTTGCCAGTTGTTGTGGATCTGGAGTTCACGTTATGGCCTGGCATGCAGCAGTCAATACAGAATCTAAATAGTCAGTGTGTGAATTTCAGTGTTACATGTCAAGTTGATTTTTTTCTCCCAGTTTTCAAGTCCTTATTATAATTATTCCTGCTTTTATATGCAGAAGGTTTTCATGCTGTTGAAATGAAGGTCTGTAGAGCAGGTAACTGATCAAAGAAACTTGTTGTGTATTCTGTTTCTGGGAGGATTTCAGTTTACTGGGCTTTTGTTCATGGAGAGCAGGGAACATTTTTAGGGTTTCAAATTCTGATAACTGTTCTTATACATACTTTCAAGGGACTTTTTCTTACCTGAAAAAGAGGTGCTTCAGTATTAACTGTTATTAGAGGTATGATAGTGAGGTTAAAATAGATGTCCCTTTCTTCCCCGTGTGATAGCTGGGGACTCTTACCAAATTGTCATAGTTGACTGAGGCTCGTTCAGCATCCAACACCTCCTGAAACATGTGCTATATTTCCAAATCTACAAAATCCCAAGTTATCTGCAGATAATGAAAAGGGTTTAAATACATCGTCTTGACTGCTGATAAAATTCGTATTTCATGGTACTTTTTTTTCTCTGGGACATAAGGACCTATATAGAATGTGAGAAGCCAATGGCTTTGTAATAGCTATGAAGAGAGTATTTTGTACCTTGAAATGTGATTTTCTATTTTTCTATCCCTTGTGAATTTGATTTTCATTATTGAATTTCATGGTTTTCTTATACTTGATGGTTTGTAGCATTGCAGAACTAAAGACAAATCTTGCCTTTTTGTGTGGAATAAAACAGTTTTGGTATTGTATGCCCTCAAAAATGAAATAGGTAAATAAAGGATTTAAAGTATTTGAAACAATTAGGTGTATGGAACTTCAGTTATTATATACATAAAATTCAGTTATATTTTTGCCTCAAGTCATTGGACTTTGTCTAATCACAAACTTTCCTATAAAAATTTCTCCAATTAAAAATTCCTATAAAATTTTTAAAGTTTTTTGTAGAATAAGATTCACTGTTTAACAAAACTAAGAGATATTTTATTTCCAGTATTCATTTTCCATATCTTGGATTACGGTAATTCTATTGTTTGTTCTTCTGTTCCTCAGTTTAACTGTTATATAACTCTTACCATTTTGAGCGTACTTTGAGCCACTTTGTACAATTAAGAAAAATACTCCACTGATTTATTTAAAATTACTTTTCTTCTGCTTCTCCCAGTCTTGAAACATGGTTGTCCTTATTGTTTTCCCTTTACTCTTTGGCCATGCTTGCTTCAGACTGCAAAAGTCACTAGAACTTCCTTACCCATTTTAGACTGAAGCAGAAATAATCAAAGGAGAAATTATTGCATTTGTAGGCAGGAATCTTAGAAGCCAGTTTAAATCTGGTGTATAAAATATTCTTTAGTGACTAAAATGAATTAACACTGGAATTCAGTAGAAGTAGAAAATTGCCAGTGTATTTTTACTATAATTATGATAGCTGGATGAAAAATCCTAGATAAGGATTACCTGTATAAAAAGAGTTTTTCTGATGTGAACAGATTGAGTTTTATTCTTTTCTATGATGAAGTACAATTTTCAGATACCTTAATATGTTGACATAAGGCCAGTTATTAAATAATTAAAGCAATAAATTATGTGATTGTTAAAAGTGGTCATTTATCTATTTCATCTGCATAGAAGACTGGCAAAAATTAAGTAAATTTTATAAAATACTGTCAGGGAAAAAGACACCAGGATGAATAAACTCCTGTGGTTATATATTGATTAAAAAATAATACCAATTGTTTATAGAGTGACAAGGTAAATATACAGAATACTTACCTACAAAGTTAAATAAACATTGTAATGGATAAGTGTGGAGTATAGTAATATGCTCCATTCTGTCACTGACCACTTGCCATCTACCAAGTGGTTTAATTATTTTGATCTTCTATCTTATCATCTATAAAATAGGAAAGAAGAAAAATCTCGTGATTTCTATTACATAGATGTTAAAACGTTCAGTGAAATATAGCAAATTTGTTTACACTTATAACTGCTGGTGAGAAAATAAAAAAATAATGTGCCGCTGGGCAGTTTTTATGAATGCACAGTTTTATTCTCTACTTAATATTTTTGTAGCTGTAGTTTTACAAATAATGTAAGCATCAACAACATGAATGTCATTCTTATTGTAGAATAGCATAAAATACCATTATGTTTAATTTTAGTATCTGACAGAAAGTTTTCTTTTGTAAAAAGTAGGATTAATATTTTTGCAGAGATAGAAGGGAGAGAAGAAAGATAAAATTATAAATACTTCTAAAAATAAATCTACTCAAAATAAAATTATGATTTATTATGTTAAATCATATCTCTAATAATATCTTGTGACTATTTGTAGTCACAAGGAAAATCGTTAGTTTGTGCCAACATGATGAGAAGTTTGGGTGTAGGTTATTTAGAAATTGCCATTCAGTGGCTGGAGGAAGGCTCAGCTAAGTACCAGCATTCAACTCCCCAGAAACCCATAAACTGGGCATCGTGGCACATACCTGTAATCCCAGCACTTGGAAGGCTGAGGCAGGAGGATTACCGTAAGTCCAAGGCTAGCGTGGGCTCTGTAGTGAGTTCAGGACCAAGGCTACAGAGGAGACCTTGTCTCCAAAAAAAAGAAAAAAAATTGCCATTCAGTGATTTATTTTTTTCCCCACAAATTGAGAAAGCATTGAGATTTAGTGACAGATTTATGCTCAAACATGAGCATTTTAATTTTTTATTAGAATGTATTAGACAAAGCAACAGACTTGGCACAAGAAGTCCTAGCTTCTAGATGAATCTTTTTGTAACTAAATCCAAATCTGGTTTTGTTTCTTTTTTTCTTTTTCTTGTGACCTTGTTTTTTAAAAAGTAATCTTAAATAATCTTTTGTATTGTTGTACAATGGCTTTGATATGTACTTATGTGTTTATTTGTAATTCAGTACCACACATTATCTTTAAAGTTGGGAAAGAAAAAGAATAATCACAGAAAGAGAATAATTTATCATTAGATATTACTGTGCAATTTGATGTATATGCATTAGCCATTTGAATCCATGTTCTTCTTTTGTTTACCTTAGAATCTAACTTTCCCACAGTGCCAGTCTAAAGCTGTAAAAATGATAAGGTTTGGGGACTCATTTCCTCTTTGTATGTAATTAGTGTTTAGCCCTCTTGAAGACTTTGGACATTTATATTTTCACTTTATCATAAGGGAGACTATAAGACTAGAGATGATATATGTTAGCAATTCTGTCTTTAGAATATGGATTAGGATTGGTTTTTTAATGAAGGAAGTCATTTGTATTAAATGAAAGTCTTTTGTATGTGATTTGTATATAATGGAAATGAAAGCATGTCCGGCATAGAACACTTGTTTACTGTCACATTAATATGGTCATAAATGTGGTAGTGAATCATGATTGTATTTTTATCTTACTGTCTTAGTTACTTATTTGTTTCTGGAACAGAATATTCAACATCCACAACTTAAGGGAGGAAAGATTCATTTAGCTTGCAGTTACAGAAGGTCTCCTACAGTCCATTCATGTGCAGCTGCCAATTGTAAAAGCTCATGGTGGAGGTCTAGTTGGAGAAAAGTTCCTCTCAGAAGTGAGTGAAGAGGCTGTCTGGAGACTAAGGGAAGGCCAGAGCTTTCCCAAGAAGAAGCTGTAGCAGTGTTTCTTCTTTCTTCTTTTCATTTAGTTTAAGCTGCCTGTTGGGCTGCCTACACCTGTGATGGGTATTCTTTTCTTATTTCCTTGCTGACAACTCAATCACACACATACCTGAAAACTTTGCCATGGGTGTTTCCTAGTCTTAGCAGATTGACGCAGTCTCTTTAAGTCAAGCCTCAAGCATCTGTTCCTTCCCGCCAGGCCCCACCTCCCAATAGCATTTAGCTCCATAGATACCCCACTGCAGCAAATGCATGAGTCTTTTGGGGGGATACTCTAGATCTAAACCGTAACACTTGCTATTTGAAAATTTTGTGTTATGTATTAAATTTTTACATTGACCAACTAATGCAATAAAAATTTTTAAAGTGCATACTTTTAACTAGGTACTGCAGAGTAGCTTTCTTTGCTAATATTTCATATTTTGAAGAAAAAAGTCTTTTAATTTATTTAAACCAATATTTTTTGCTTTAACTAGTCCATTTTGTTGTTTTGAATTTTAATGCTATACAGATTTTTAAAAAAATCTTAGTATGTTACACTTCCTACCTATTTTGTGATAGTAGAAAACTAGTGAAGAAATTACAAAACAATTTAGTGGAACAACATGTTTTGCAAGAATGACCTTTTTTTAGCTTAATTAAATAGTTTACTTTTTCTTTTTTCCCCCCAAAGTTATCCTTTTTAAATGTATATTTGTAATATATAACAATGATTTTTACTTGTTTTTTGGTTTGGGAAGACATTACCAGTTTCTAAGAACCCCAAAGATGAGAATTTCATATCTTCATTAAATTGTGTTTCTGAGGATAAGAGAAATAGTTATGGTTACTTTTTTTGTTCTTTTCTAATAGTTAGGTACCAGTCAGTCACACCGGACATTTTGCTAACCACCTAGGTTTTAATTGTTATATCAACTTCATGAAAAGAACTGCTGTTATTTTCATTTTACGTTGAGTTAGAAAGTCTAACTATTAGTGCTCAATATATGTATAGGTCATGTGTGGTGGAACTGGGATTTCATTTAGGTCTGTCTGACACATACTTGATAATTATGAATGCTTCAGTCACTTCCATAGTAGCTATTCATTAAAATTTGTTGAAAAGTGAATATCTTTGTATATTTTTTCTTTGAAATGTAAAACCTCGCTGGTTGTATAAGCCATTTTTTATTTAGTAGATTCAAGTCTGTGTATTACTCATTTTTTTAAAACCTCTTTCTGTAGGAGAAAAGACTGAAAGAAAGGGAAGCCAGAAGAGAAGCCAAACAGAGACAAATAAAGGTAAACATCTGTGGTTTACATGTTTGTGGATAGATCAGGAATATGTGTTTGAAAACTCTATTAAGATATAAATGACAAGAAGTTTGTATTTTGAAAAGAATGTTTTTGATTTTGAAGTGGAGTGCAGACCTCTGTCTTAAATATACATTCCATTTTATACAGCAGGACATTCTAATTTGTTTCAAGCCCTTGTAGTGTGTTGTTCATTTTCTTATATTCTTGTGATTTCTCTGTGATGTAGTTGGAGAATGTCCAAGATAATTTGTTGATCAGGCTTAGACCTACTGTCCTCTCCATCTTTTCTCACTATATTTATGCTTATGAATATAAAGGACAGGTAAGTCTGTGAGCCAGATGTGATAGGATTTTCATCCACGTCACCTTAAAACTTGCCAGAAGGACGTACTTGAACCCAGCTTGATAATAAGTAACTTTATGAGCATTGGTTGTTTCGGTTCAGCCCCTAGAATTTATTAGGAAATGCTCAGTATCTTTACCTTTACTGTATTCTATGAACAGTAATGTTCAGAAAAAATATATATGTACAGTTTCTGTGTGCACCATCTGTAAGTTAGTATGATTTTAATCTGGTGTGTTTGACACCGAAAAGTGTTCAATTTTGCATTCTGGAGACATTGGGTAGAAATCATTCCCAGTAGCACATGTCATTTCTCATGCAGTATCTTATTGTGCTATGCCTGACTAACCATGATTTCTTCTTGGCAGTTAGCAAAGATCTGATTCCCTTGAGTAGACCCATAATGGTCTTTGTCATTTTTTTTTCATACTAGTCATGGCACTTGGAAAGCAAATCAGAGATGATAACTCATGCTGTATCTGAAGTGGGAAGCAATTATTCTACTGTATAAGATGAAAAGACTGCTTATATTCAGTATTAAATATCATTCTGTCTTCAAAGATATCTAAGAATGAAAGCTTCTGTGTAGCCTGACTGTTAAATCAGGGAGTAACTTCTGCATTTGCTTTAAAATGCAAGTGTGAGCTGCTGTGGCAAGGAAATTAGATCTCAGGGGCTATAGTGGAAAGAAATTAAATTTAAAAAGAAAACCTCACCCTAATGAATGCATTTATATTATGAATATCGCATGTTTAGCTTAAAAGTAAGCATCTTTTGACTTACTAAGAAGTTCTCATTTTGAATATAAAGTGTGAAATTTAAGGCATATAATCTAGAGCCAACAGAAAACCCATTACTGTATTTCCTTTTTGTGTATTTATGCGTGCTTTCCATATAACGTTGGTTGTCTTTTTGTGGGTTCTGTATCCATAGATGGAATGGCAGACGGAAAGCATAGTTAGGCCTATGATGATTGTGCCTGTACTGAAAATGAACAGATATTTTTCTTTACTGTAATGCCCTAATCAGTTGTGTTTAATAGTTATTTATGTAGGATTAATATTGTTTTGGTTTATATAACTAATGTGGAGATGATATAGAGTAGAAGAGGCCTGGGGATGTAGCTCAAGGATAGAGTGCTCGCAAGGAGGCTTTGAGTTCAAGTTCAGTCACAGGTGCCTCAACAACCCCCACCCCCAGCACACCTTTATGTAAGGAACTTGGATATATTCGGATTATGATACCAGTTTCCCTTGGATTTTGAGGGAAGACTATATTATTCAGTATGATTTGTTGTTTTATACTTGATGTTTTATGCATGATTATTTGTAACAGTTTAAGGTGTGAAACTGCTTTCATCTTTGAGCCTGCTTTCTCTATTCCTTTTCTATCATTCACCTGTGTACATTTGGCTTTAATACTGTGTCTACTAGGGAAATAAAGTGTAAATGTTCTCTTAGTTAGATTTTCCCCTTGGGACTGATTTCTTATGTGTGGTTGTTTCCAGAAAGAAGAGGGGATTATTTTTTGGAGACAGGGTCTTTCTCATTATTCCAGGCTGGTCCTGAACTCACTAGGTAGCCCAGGCTGGCCTCCAGCATACAGCAGTTTTTCTGCTTTAGTCTCCTGAGTGCTGGGATTACTGGCATGTGCTAACATGCCTGGCTTATGTAGTGCTGGTGACTTGAACCCATGGCCTTGTGCTTGCTAGAAGTCTTAATTACTTAGATAGAATATGCTACATCTACACCTTAGAGAGGAAAGATTTATTTTAGCTCACAGTTTCAGAAGGTCTCAGTCTGTTCACAGGTGGGCAGCTGGGAAATGGTAGAATTACATGGAAGGACTGGGTCTGGGTCTGGGGACAGAGACAGAGCTCCAAAGACAGAGATCATCAGAGCATGGAGGAACAGAGCAGTGCATGCCCTTCTAGGTCTACCCCTGGACATGCATCCCTTCCAGTTAGGCCCCACTTTTGGACAGCACACAGTATCCACAGGTACATGAGGCTTTTGGAGGACATTCCAGACATTCCAGACCCAAAACACAACGCTAGGTAAGCATTCTAACTGACGTGCTGCACCCTCGACTCCTCAGTTTCAGAATCGATGCTTACTGGTTATTTCTTCCTTCGCATATTGGAAGTATTTCAGAAATTATGTTAAAGTATGGATAAGATAAAGTTGGAGTAGACCTCTCAGGGACCTGATAGAGCATTTTGTTAAAAAGATTTATCTGTACTATGTTTTGTATAGTGCTAGGAGACTTTATAAAGGTTCTGGGGAATTGAACAGTAAACTTTAGAAAGGGTTCCTGAATACTCATTATTGAGTGGATTAGAGATACAGGTCTTTTCAATATCAAAACTGTCTTTTGCAGAAAAACAAAAACTGCACAGTAGAGTTGAATCTGCTTTAGCTAGGAGAATGTCATATGTTTTTATGACTTAAGAGATTTGAAAAATATAGTTAAAGCAATGATCTGTAGACCCATTGCTTTTTAAATTCAGAGAGGTTACATAAACCTGAAAATGAAAATTCATCTCATTATCCAGCTGAATTTCCTGTTGCTTTGATCATTACAAGTCCTTGTACCAGTCTCTGGTGGCTGGAAGGATTTTGCAAAAATGTGGAAAGGGACAGCAGTATTGAATTTTGAGGAAATAGATCTGCAGAGTTATGTCAGGGCTTTGCTACTTTTAAGGAGACTGTAGGATTTATTAAACATTTAATGTGTATGAAACTGAACATTCACTATGAAGGAACAAAGAGTTGGGGATAGCTTAGAGGCGCTTAAAAATTGAAAAGTTTAGATAACAAGAAAAATTCTTTTTTTTAGGTGTGGGCAAATTATACTGAAGTCTAAAATAGTATCATATTTTTCAGGCTGAAATTATATAGACATGATAAATTATCATTCTTAAAATCTTTTTGTTCTTTATTTCTGGGGCTACTTTTTCTTTCTTGACATTAAAGTTAGAAAATAGTTTCTTGGATACTTAGGGTAGTCATGGCTAACAGAAAACTAGTTTTGAAATTAGCTTTAGTAGGCTGGGAGCTCTAATGAAGTAGAAGTTGTTTCATTTAACAACTTGAACAGGCCTAGTAGGCCTTGTATTGATTTTCTAATCTACTGTCTCTAATGATATCTTCTTTAGACCATGAGTGAGAAAAACATAAAGCTAGATTTCTTCATTTTGTTTTTTCTCTATCCCCCCATTTTTATTAGTATATGCATGTGATAAATAATGTTTACAATGAACTTCACATAAACGTTACATTTCCTTCCCATTTTTGGTCCTCTCCCCCCCCCCCCCCCCCAACTTCCACTGTCACACTCATTTAGTTCTATAGAGTGCCTGTCTTCTGGGTTTCCCAAATCAGAGAACCCATGTGATATTTAGCATATTTAATCTTCTGCATCTGACTCATCAATTTGTTTTTTTAGGATAAACTTACATCAAAGACAGAATAAGTGAATTGCTATGTTAAATGAGCTTAAGTCTTTATCAAATTGCTACATTAAATAAACTTAAGACTCTATCACAAAAGTATATTGCATATAAAGCAACAGATATAGTGGCATACTTATTCTATTTTAGAATTTTCTTTAACTTTCAAAGATTATTTACTCACATTTCATTAATTACATTTTGTCAGATTTGGTTAAAACAAAATTTTATTTCTTGTTCTATGTGCTGGCAAGTCCAAGATCACAGTGCTAGCAGATTCTGTATCTGTCTGATAAAGGCATGCTTTCTGGTTCATAGTAATCCGTCTTCTCACCCTGTCCCATGTGGTAGAAAAGACAAGAGAGCAGTAGTTCCCTGAGCCCTTTTTTAAGGGCACTGATCTCATTAATGAGTGGTCAATCCTCCTGACCTGTTCAACATTCAAGGACTCTAGTTACTAATACCATCACACTAGGGGTTAAGTTTTTGATACTAGGTTTTCAGTATATGAATATATGAACACAAAATTCAGATTGTAGTAATTATTGAAGGCTTTTTAGGCATTATTGCTTCAATCCTCACCATCAGCATGTTATTATTTTATCTGTTTTGTAGATGAAGAAATTGAGTCTTAAGAAATTGGCAAGATTCCACAGCTAGAAAATGGCAGAACCACGACTTAAATGTACTTTATGTGACTCTGAAGCCTTTACTCTTAAGTATTACACCACATATCATTTCTGCAGCAGTCAGGCATATTCACATTTGATGAGAATCAGCTAAAGCAGCTGGGTGTACTTGTAATCTTAGTATTCTGGGAGGCTCTTCTTCATCTTTCTTATTGACTTTGGAACTTGGTACCCAGGGATATTGTGAATTCAGTTTGTAATCCCCTGTTCACTTACTTTCTTTAACAACCAAAAAGGAGGATCCTGCAGGTAAATATGCATTTGATGCCATTGAAAATGGATTTCTTCCATATGCGTTATTATAACCTTACTCAAGTGTGTCAGATTATGAAAGAACTAAGCTCTGGCACAGGTTTGCCTGCATTTCCTGATGCTGACCACCGGGAGCATTGCGATGGTTGGTAAGCATGACCTGAGAACTGTCCTAGGCAAGCCTTTAACTCAGGAAGTGAAAGAAAGTATTCAGAAAACAGCACATTTAAAAAAAAAACCTCAGTAAAATTATTGTTAAAAAAGTACAGAAAAATAAAATAGTACAGCACTGTTACTTTATACTATAATAATTTAAGCATACTTTGAACTAGTGAGACTTGTCAGCTAATAAGTATTTCGGGAGGAATTTCTTGTTTAATACCTCTTGGAGAATATTATTTCTTATGAGAAATTTGGAGACTAAAGTGTATCCAGATAAAAAATTGAGGGGAAATACATTCATGCGTATTTGAGGAAGGTGCCAGAAAAGCTGTATGTGTATTTCTTTGTCTGTGCTGTAAATTTGCAGGTGTTACTAAGAGTCTTCTAAGCTCTGCTCAGCTGGGTAGTCATTTGAGTCTAGTTTAGTAAGTGGACCACAAAAGATTAAATCATTCCCCATGATGACTTTTATGCCTTAGTCATAGTTTATTTGCCTTGTCTCAGATTAGCAGTAACTTGACAGTTTTCTCTAATCATGCATTGCATAAAAGAATTTTGGTCAACAACAGATAGTATATAATGTGGTACCATGAGTTTATAATGGAGCTGAAAAGTTCTTATCACCTAATGATGTTGTAACTGTCATTAATATTGTAGTAGAACATATTACTTACGTGTTTGTGATGATGCTGATGTACATAAACCCATTGTACTGCCAGTCATATTCAATATATAATACTTGATAATAAGCAACAAAGGTTTGTACTTTGCTTTTAATCATTATTTTATACTATAAATCCTCCACCTAAAAACCTTTAATATAAAAAAGTATAGTGTAAAATACCATAGCATGATACATAGGCAATGGTTTTATGTATTTCTTGTTTAATGTGAGTCTGGGTTGCATTATGAGGCCACATTGATGTGTACTGTCCACGTGTGCAGGTGTCATGTTATGTTTGCACAAGGAGGCAGTGACTAAGGGATGTTAAATGATGTGTGACTCTACTAAAATTGAGGATTTATAGACATATGTTCTATAACAGAGCAGATTATCTTTATTTGGATCATTGTGATCAAATTCTGTAGGTGAGTATGTAGTTCCAATTTTTATACACCCTACTTTGTAGAGAAAGCTTGGATGCTTGTGTGCATGTGTGTATGCCTATAGTAGTTGGGGCTACTGATATCTAGAATCATTGTTCCCCCTTTTTGTGATACCGGGGATCAAGCTCAGGACCTTTATACTAAGCAATATCCTCAGCCTAATTTTGATTTTGAGACAAGGTCTCTCTAAAGGGTTTCTCAGGCTGTGCTTATACTTGCATTCTTCTTGCCTCAGCCTCCAAGATTGTTGGGATCACAGGCCTGTACCACTAGGTCTGGATAACGTGAGTGTGTGTGTGTGTGTGTGTGTGTGTGTGTCCCTAAGTGACCATTGAGTATGCAGTGAATTGCTGACACTGTACATAAATACTATTATTGCATATAAGAATATAAAAACAATTAAGATTGACATGAAATGATTTTACTTATATTGTTAAATTCAATGTCTTCTTGTTCTATATTTTATTAAATGACATGTACTAAATGTAGAATTATCATCTTGTAAATACCTTGGTGCTAAATGTCTTTTACCAGAAAAATGGAGAACTCTACCATATTGTCTGTAAACAGAAGCAGTCATACTCCAAAGAGTAAGTCACAGGGAGGAAGAAGAGGTGAGAAGTATGCCACTGTCCTTTAGAAGGAAGAGAAATCTCTGTCATTCATGAATTAAAGGAGGGAGGCTTTAGTGAAAGGAAATAACAAATAGATGGAATATAGAAGAAGAATGATGAGAAATTTTATACTGATTCCTAGCAGCCATTTCTGGTTTCAGAGATGGGTGATAGAGTAAAACTGATTCCTAATTTTCAAGTCCTTTTATGGTACTGCCTAACTCTTATGTTAGTGGCAGTGCTTATTATGGATAAGAAAAGCTCTTTGGGGGATAAATTTTACTCTCCGTTGTCTTATAAGTGGACTACTGAGTAACAAATTTTTACTGCCCACGCTATTAGGAGCCCTAGAGGGCTCTGTTGGAGAGCACCATCAACTAGTGTTGCAAAGAGTGTGAAAGTTAGTGGCTAGAGGAGCTTCTTTCTGGAGTAATCATGTGTACATAAAATACTCACCAAAAAGGATTTTTGACATCTTTCTCCTCCCCTGCTGAGGACTTATAGCCGTGTTCTGTTATAATAAAAACATTCCTACATAATTTTCAACAGCTTAAATGATTCATATTTACTGGGTGCTCTTGCTTTAGGGAAATATTTTGCCAGGTGTCTGCCCTGTTGTCTGTTAAAGAAGATTTTCTTTTCCCAAGTTTTTATTATTGATAAAGGATTACATATTTCTTCATTTGATTGAGAGCTCTTGAATTTGTTGTTTTGTTGAGTGTGTTAGTATTAATGTTTGGTAACATCATGTAGAGTGCCATCTTTTATCAAAATTATCCTACTTGATTAATAAGTTCATGAGCTAAGTGGGATCATTATAGTCAGTCAATAGTTGAAAAAAGTTTAGGCACAGAAAAGCTAGTAAGTCACTTGACTTAGGTAGGGGAGAAAAAATGCTTAGATTTCTGTTTCAGGACCCAATATGCAAAAGTCTTTTGGCCTTATTTAGGACTTGATCTGTTTTCTCTCCTTCAGCTTTTACATTAATAAATCTCACCTGATGTCCTTTAGCAGTCCAGAATGTTCAAAAGAAAGTGATAGTATATCATGAGTCTCAGAACTTATCTCTGATTCCTCCTTTAAATCACTGTACATTTATGTGCAAAACCACTTCAAATCCTTACGCTTTACTTTGTCTTATTAATACAACCCTCTGAAAAAATTTGGCAGTGTCTGCTAAGCTGAACAGTGCCTGCCATGTGTTGCACTTCCTTTCCTAGGTATATACCCAAGAGAAAAGCATATATATCTATGCCAAAAGTTTTCAGGTAGCAGCACTATGTACAATAGTAGCAAGGAAAATTTCACAATGTAATGTGAGCAAAAGAAGCTGGAGACTAGTATAAATAATGTAGAATTTTATTTATATCAAGCCTTTGTCAAAACAAAACTTATATTTGGGGTTAGAGTCAGGATAGTATGGTGGTTTGGGGGAAAAGAAGGATGTTCTCAGGAAGGAAGAAGAGGGAGGCTGCTTGAGAACCAATAGCCCTGGTCTCTTAATCTCAGTAGTAGTGATATAGGTTATGAAAGTTTTCATTGTTTTGAAATTTTGAAGATGTGATATATAGGTTTGTGAAAAATTTCCAAGCTATATCCTTATGATTTGTGGATTTTCCTGAATGTATGACATATATTAACTAGAAGTGAGGAGTTAAATTAGGTTTCTATATAAGTTTTCAACCTGGATGTTTTAGTTTGTAGATTTGGGAATATAGGGCATTGTAGATAATTCTTGTAACTCTAGAAGTAATAGCCTTAGTCCCTAGAATTATCTGTATTTCTTGAAACCCATGAAAAATAATAATCTATATTCCTCAAATACATATTTCTTTTAAAATCTGTTTTATTACCAGAAATGTAATGCTTTACGTCTTTAAAGTTGTGAAATCATTTTCCCAGATAGAAAAAAAAATGCTCATGTAACTCTGAGTCTTAGTAGATGCTCCAGCAATATGATCCAGATTTTTTTTTAATCAATCATATTGGTTATCTGTCTTTGGAATATGAGATGATGCCTGCTAACATTAAGATCGGTTTTATTTTACCCATCTTGATTTGTCTGTACATCAGTTTTTCTCGTTACTGAAGACACATTGGATTTTTTATTTCACAGGACTCTTAATTTTTCAGCTGGAAATGATATACACTCTTAATCTCATTCATTTATTTATATTAGTACAGCTTTCTTTAGAGAGTGGAAAGCGTGTGGTGAGAGGGCTTCAGCCTAATTAAATTACTTTTAGTATGAGTTGTGTCTGAGTTTTAAGCATGACTGCTGTTTATCCATTGTCTCTTGACATCTGTCTGGCCCTAAGATTTTGCTTTGATTTACAACTGGTATGTGGCATTTTGTGGTGCTTCTTTGAGGAGAATAAAATCATAGAAGGTAGAAAAAATATTACAGCGTATCTTGGCATGTTTAAATGTTTGCATTGTGAGTTCATCAGTAATCCTAGATCCAGACTAGATACAGATTTTGAGTTTAAGACCTGTGTTCATTGTTCTAGAAATTTGACTATTTCTAGAAGAGTATATAATTCAGAAACTGGAGGTCCAGGTTCATTCTTTATTCTCCCCTCTTTCTTTCCTTTGCCTAGACCGAAGGGACTGAACCTGGGACCTCTTACTGAGCTATGTTCTCAGCAAATTTTTGTTTTATTTTGTTTGGAGGCAGTGACTTGTTAAGTTGTCCAGGCTGGGCTTGAAGTTGTGGTCCTCCTGCCTCAGCCGTGGCTGGGATTAAAGTCCGTGTCACCAAGTTCAGTGCTTATCAGTAAGCCTTATCACTTATCTTCCCGGTCTCAGTTTCCTCTTTCATAGAACAGTAGTCTGTATTCTGTGTTGCCAGCTCTTCCACACTCCTGTGAAGACAGTATTAAGTGGCTTCTATAGCTTAACGTGCCCTGGAATCACTGTGTGACCTTGAGAGAATTTTACAACTACTGTAGCTTGAGCTGTCTGGGGCGAGATGTACTTCAGCATCTCTAACAGCTCTATAGCTTGAATTCCTACGCAGGGGTTCATGAGATGTTCTCTCTCACTTTTAGGTTCTTTGTAACCTTGCCACATAACATTTGGAGGTGTTTCGTTTATTCTAAATGGTGTTTTCACTAGTGATTAAAATATAGAAGGAAACACTAATCATTACTATATAATAAAGAACTTGGCTGGTCTGAAAGAATGAATGAGGTTATATTGCATACAAAAAGAATAACAGAAGGTAGAGCTAGAGAAGTTGCTGAATCATAGTGGATCTTGAGTGCTAGGAGTTGAGCTGTTTTGGGAGAGCTTGGGAGATGCAGGGAGATTTTGAGGTACTACAGTTTGGATCTGGAATGTTCCCCAGAAGCCTGCGTGTGTTTGAAAGGTGATTTGATCATGTGGTTTAATTGGATTAATCTATTGATTTCATATGCTGTTTAGAGATGGGGCCTAGTGGTGAGGGATGGGTCATTGGGGGTGTGACCAGCAGGGGTTTGTCTCTCTCGCTAGTGCCAACCTTCAGTTACTCTGTTTCCTGCTCCAAATGCTGTGAATGGCTTTTCTCTACCTAACCACTCTACCATGCCCTTATGCCGTTGCCAACCAACATGAATGGACTGATACCTCTGAAGCCAAAATAAAGTCATCCTTTAAGCTGTGGGTGTCAGACATTGCGACTCAGAGACGAGAAATTGACCAAAACAAAAGGAATGTGTCACAAGTCATAGAGTGGGCTTGGGGATTCATTTGTTTACTTCACACATTTTTTTTTTTTTTGAGTGTCTCCTGTGTGTTATCCCTCTCAGTGCTGAAGTAGAATTAATCTCTTCTTTAGGAACTAATAATCTGATGCAGAGAAATACATGCATACCATGTAAGAATACCAAGTGGGATTGAATGTTGCAGGCTGACATCAAACAAAAGCAAGGAAGCTTTTAAGTGTCAAGTAATTATCTGCTGCATTTTTCCTGTAAAGTTTGTCCTTGGTGGTGTTTTTTTTTTTTTTTTTTTGTCTTGTGTGTATGTATGATGCTACAGATTTAATTGAACCCAAAGTCTTGGGCATTGTAACCAGGTGTTGTGCCACTAAACTATACCCCCGTCTTGGAGGGCAGAGATTCCAAAAGTTATGTATTGCAAGTTGAAATAGAGGACCTTGAATATTATAATAATAATTATAACAAACAGATTAAGCTTTGTTCAGTAGGTAAATAGATATTGAAGAGTGGAGAATAGAATTGGGAATATCAACATACAGCTCATATGTAAGCATTTTCGCATATACATTTATTGAATAGTTTGAATAGAATGTTTGAACTTTGAAAAATAAGCTAAAACGTCATTTGATACTTTACCTTGGAAGATTTTGGTATAAAATTAAGCCAGCAATTTTGAGAAGCCTGAAATCCTGTGTTGTCCATGACATAATATCTCACTGTTTATAAAATTAACTTCAGCCAAGTGTGGTGGTACACATGTATAATCTCTGGAGTCTCAGGCAGGAAAATTGTGAGTTCAAGGCCAGCTTGGGAAATTATTAAGACCCTATATCCAAATTAAGAATAAAATAGGGCTGGAAATGAAGCTCAATGTGAAGTCTCTTGTTTCATTTGCCAGTAGCATCATACATACATACAAGATTTAACTGCTGTGTTCAAGAAATTCCAAGAGCACTAAAAGCCTCAGACTTAGGGAAGAAGTCATGATGCTGGTGTGCAGAGCATGTGCATGTGCATGTGCTTTTTTCCCTCCAGGCAAGGCTGGTATCCGTCTGCATTGATTTTCACATTAATACTGCTTCCAGCTGTTGTGGTATTCTAAAGGGATAAATCAGGCTAAAGGGATAAATACCAAATTAGAATAATTTGTCTATTAAAGGCCAGTTCCTTACCAGTCAAACAGGGTACTTGGCACCAAGGAAACTTTATAGGAAAGTTATTAATAAAACATACGTCCTGATTTAAAAGCATAGTGATAGGGGAACACAGCCCCTTCCGAGAAACCTCAGACCCAGAGGCAACACTGTGTTGTAATTTGCAATATTTTCCCCCAGACGTCATGAAAATATTGTTATATTTTATCTTCAGGCATCGTCCATATAAGCATTTAATTAAAGGCTTCTGGGATTTTTTTGATTTTTTTAGGTTTGTTTTTGTTGTACTAGGAAGTCTAACCTTTGCATGGAGCTGTGTCCTCACACCCTGTTTGAGTTTTGATGTTGAGACAGTCTTAGTAAGTTGCTGAATTGCACGTGCTGGGTTCAATTTTGTAATCCTCCCTAGCCTCCCAGAGTGCTGGGATTATAGGCCTTTGCCACCAGACTTGGCTGAGGCCATTTTTATATATGAGGCCGAGACCTTTTTTTTTTTTTTTTTTTTTTTTCAAATACTCTATCTTTGTATATGCTGGGTTTATTTTTCTTTTGTCTATAATGCTGTAGTCAGGGAAAACAGAACCAAGAAAGTAAGGCACCTCGTGTCTTTTAATACCTAAAAACAAGGGACTTTCATAACAGTGTTATGAGGTGCTGTTTGTGCTACTTCCATCTATCAGGTATGAAAAGGAGATCAGGAGAATTTATGTAGGTGGCAGTCTGGGTGCAAGGAATATTTACAGTATGGCTGAGTGGCTGATGATTATGATGGTATTGTTCCGAAAGAAAGGATTGTTCAGTGCAATTTCTACATTTTTTTTCTGGCCTAGCTTTTAGAGAAACATATTTTACATCCCTTGTCAATAACACGTATGTATAACATTAACTTTTTTTGCAAAATACTTGAGTGTGTGTGTCGTATACTCAAAATCTTCTAAACCATTGTTTTCTTTTTAAAAACTTCAGGATACATCAAGTAAAACAGAGCTCCTTACACGTGTATTTGTTAGGAACTTTCTCATACTTTATTCAGCTTGTTTTCCATAGTAATCTTAAGAAAATAAAAGTTAATATGCATTGCCTTTACACAGATGAAGAAACTGGCATCTAACCTTTTCTTTTTTATTGTTTTTCCCTCTCTCCCTCCTTTTCTTCCTTCAAAACTTACCTGGGGCTGAGGGCATAAGCTTAACCTTTAAAACGTTTGCTGTAAGCACAAGGCCCTGAGTTACGTTCCCCAGCACTACAAAAGATGGCTGTGGTGGCACATACCTGTAATCTCAGCACTTGGGAGGCTGAGGCAGGAGGATTGCTGTTGAGGTTAAGCCCAGTCTGGACTACATATTGAGTTCAGGAACAGCCTAGATTACAGAGAGATGCCTTGTCTCTAGAAACAAAAACAAAACATACAACAACCAAAAAGGAAACTAACCTTTAAAGATGCAGAAGTCCCTTAAATTTATAGTTATAGTTAGAAATAACCTCAGTTTTCCTGACTGCTGGACCAGTGAGTAGGAGAAAAAGTTCGGTTGACTGACTTCAAAACTCTAGTCAAGAGATAGTGATTATTAAGGTACTCGTGAGGGGTAAAATTGAAAATTAAAAGAAAAATATAAGTAATAGCTTGATGAAGTTACTTTTATATTAAAAGTCATGCATATGTACCCTAAGCTGTAGTTCGTTCATTTGTTCATTCTCTTTCTTTCTTTCTTTCTTAATTTCTTTCTTTCATTTTCTTTCTTCCTTCTTTCCCTTCTTCCTCCTCCTCCTTCGCCTTCTTCTCCTTCCTCCTCCTCCTTCTCCTCCTCCTGCTCCTCATCTTCCTCTTCCTTCTTCCTTCTTCTACTTCAGGGTAGTGTTTTGGTTATGTTGTAAAATTCCAGTCCATTTACACAGCAAGGCCAGGGTATAAAATTGCCATTATGCTGTGTCATGGCCTGTGATAGTTTTCATCACTTATCTTCTCTTTAGAAGGAATGCAGTTGCAAAAGCATTTTTCATCGTTTAATGTTCAAATCTGAAAATACTAATATTTAAACTTCAGAAACATATTTAGAACCAGAGGTGTCAGCAACACTTTTGTCAAGTGTTAATTGGTACCCGTGCATGTGAATCTTTTTGGTGTGTATTATTCTGTATTTACATTAATAAGCTTTGATTAACATTAAACTTTGAGGTGGCTTCTTACCTCTGTCCAAGTGATTAAGTACGTAAGTGTTGTCCCATATTTTACTCTGAATGAACTATGTATCAACAATACTAGCTGAATTACAAAGAGTACGTATCTTCTTTTGTAGAATAATACTTTTTATAAAATGTGTTAAGATTTATTGTGACATTTTGGCAGTTGGGATTTTACTTCATTGTAGAGAATTTTGGTAAAATGTATATACTAGGGGAAAACCAAAAAGTAAGAACTTCTGTCATTATTTATGCGTTTTCCCTACAGTCTTAGTTACTTATTCATTGCTGGGACAAAATACTTGACATCCATCCACAATATAAGGAAGGAAAGATTTATTTAGCTCACAGTTTCAGAAGGTCTTTCCACTCCAGAAGATCTCTCTGTGGACACACCAGATCAAATCATAGCACCTACCTAGCAACCTAAGATTCAATTTTCATTGTCTCCATAGTTATACACAATTCATTAAGAATCGTTATTACATTTCTACTATAACAGTCTTTTTTGAACTAATAAATATAATTCAGACTTCTTCGAGCTCTATATAGCCAACTGCCTATTGGATAATTCCACTTGGATATATAGTGTGTATTTTAACATACACAAAATTCAAAGTGAGGTGTGTATGTGTGTTGTGTAGGGTTTTTTTTTTTTTTTGGTCTTTCAAATGTGTTCTTTCCGCGGACTTCCTCATTCCTGAAAGTGAGATTTCTATCCTTTAAGTTTCTCAGGAGAAATGTTAGAGATATCTTTTACTTCTCTCTTTTTTTATTTTCTACTGCAGCAGTAAATGCTGCTGACTTTACCTTAAAACAGATCTAAAACACTTTGTGTAGTTCAGCTACAATCTGAAATAAATAATAATTAACAGTTATTAGTAGTAATATGTTGATATTGTCTTTTAGTCATGATAAATAGAATAATATATTAGGAATAAGAAAAAACTTGGAGAAATATAAAATAACTTTATACCACCTTTACAATTATTCTGTGAATTAAAAATTATTTAAAAGCAAAAGTTTTATTGAAAAGGAGATCCAGAATCCAAACACTTTGAACATCCCCACTACTATTATTTTGATCCAAGTAATCGTCTTCTCTAACATACACTATTGTAGGAATCTTCTAATTTAGTTTCCTTTCTCTTACTTTCACTCACTCCCCCAATTCTTAGTACCCCTAATTCTTAATAGAGTAGCCAGAATGAATATTTAAAATTCACATTATATGGTCCTTCTGTCCAAAACACAAGCCTCATGGGTTCCCTATCTTAGTCATAAAATCTAAAGTCTTACATATATGATCTAGAGGACTCTAATCTTACTTCCAACTCTCCTTTCATCTGACTCACTCAACTTCAGAATCTCTGATTTTCCCTCAAATGCAGCTGAGCAGATTTGAGCCCTTGCCCTTGGTACTGCTAGATAGATTTGTGACTGGCTTCCTACTACCTTTTGATTACTGCTAAAATACCATTTTACTACTGAATCTTCCACTGATTGTTTTACAGTCTCCTTCTACCCTGTACTCTCTTGCTTTGGCGTGTAAGGGGTAATCTACAAATGCAGCACATGTGTAAATTTGTAAAAAATTATTACAGTAAAAGACACATTACCATTAATCTCTCCAAAAATACCTCCCTACTCCCCACTTTGAACACATTATTCCATTGTTCTTCCCACCATATGAAACAGTTTTGGAAGTCCTTTTTCATGAATTTGTTTACAGCATGTGATACATAATGCATTGAATGCTGCTGCTGAGTGCCAGACAGCAAACAGGCTCATAAAACTCTGTGATGTTTCCTCACGTATCCTTGTTCATTTGTTTATTTGTTTGCTTGGTTGGTTTTGTTTGAGGCAATGTCATGATCTGTAGTCCAGGCTGTTCCTGAACTTACTATGTATCCCAGGCTGGCCTTGAACTCATGGGCAATCCTCCTGCCTCAACCTTCCCAGTGCTGAGATTGCAGGTATGCTACATTGCAACTCTGTGCCCAGCTAATTTTTAGATGGTGCTGGGGAATCGAACCCAGGACCTTGTACATGCTAGGCAATTGCTCTGGCTACTGAACTACACCCCTAGCCCTCTTTACTGTCTTATTCACCAGATCCAGTACTATGAGACAATGGTTCTTCTCTAAAGTCAAAAAGACCATGAAAGGTAAAACATTTTGAATCAACTCAGGGCTGCTTCAGAAAGTGTCAAGGGCTGCTTCCAGAACTGCTTCAGAAAGTGTCAAGAAGGAGGAGATAAGTGTGTTTGAAGCAAAGGAGAATATTTAAGAAGGATTAATGCCAGTGTATCTTTAACTGTAGCAAATTTAATTTTTAAAACTTAAGCATTCACTGTATTTTGATCATACCTCAATACCTATCTTTACCAGACAATAATGAATCATATTTGGTTGTTATTGTTTGACTTTCTCCCTTACTAGAGTGGGACACCCATAATGAGACAGGACTCTCTGTTCCCTCCTATTTCACTAATGCTGTGACTGACATCCAGCAAATAGTAGACATTTGATATTAGAGTCAATGAGGCAGGAACTGTTACTTGCTCTCCCTGTTACATTTCTAAAACACTGATATAGCAGAACTAAGTGTGCTGTTTATTAGAAGGCACAATAACTTTGGGATGACTCAGAGTCATTTTAGGGGAAGATTAGTAATAACAAAATGGCCAAGGGGACTAGAAAGTAATATTACTGGGCTTTGGTAGAAATTACAACTATTGGCAATCTACTCAAAAGCTGAAACATGTCCTCCCATCACAGAAAAGCATTGGTTAATTTCTATTATTTAGGATGACCATATAAAGTACCTCACATACAGAGCACGTTGGAGAGCAAAAGAAGATGCACGGAATGATTCTACCCGGTCAGCTGGTCCTGAGCAAATCTGGGGCATATGATCGATCAACTTTCTTATGTAACTTAAGCCTGTATCTCATCTCACAGAAATGTCATCATATTCTCTGTTGGAGACTTGGAACCCTGAGATGCATGGTAGAAAATGTGAATTATGACAAAATACCTTGCCATGTTTCATCCATTTTTGTTCCTCTTATTTTTTTATTTTTTATTTTTTAGCAAACTCTACTCTCGGTCATACTAACACTGAGAAAAAAAATTATTCTCCCTTACTGTTGTAGAATCTGCAGTATATTTCAGCTTTCTCTCCCTTCTGTCTGTCCAGCTGCCCGCTTCCCAAATTTCACGTTCCTTTACTAGTCCCATAAAATAAAGTAAAAAAACTCATGCTTTGATTGAATATTTCCCCTTTATTTATGTATAAAAGGACTTCCACGAAGGACTAAGAATCTTAAGTTCACAAATGATTATACTGCTGTAGTGACTTAAATGACATTTATTGCAACATTCTGAATTGCCCTATGAGTTAACTATCTTGCAGCTAGATTCTTTCTTCTGTGCTGTGTGTTCTTTGAGACTGTTTTGTCACATGTTCCCTTTGAACAACAAACACTGTGAGAACGTGACATCTGTAACAGGTAGGTCACAAATGCATAAGAGAGATAGATGACTAATGGTAATCAAATTCAGCTTAATTTTACATAATTGATTTTTCCACCAAGTCATTATTTGCATTAAATATCTTTTTAGATCATTGTAAATCTATCTTAGTGTCTGTAAAAAAAGCAGTTTATTCATAATGGGGAGCTGCTAGACTGAAATTCCAGTGTTAAAGGGAGAAAAATATGCTAAGATGTGCTTAATATTTGTTAACCCTTAAAACTTAAGAGCTTCTTCACAGAGTATTTTTTTCTCTCATACCACATTTCCAGAAGAAATTGCAGTAGAAATCAGAAAAGTATTTATAGGGCAGAGAAAAGCCTGACAGAACTTCAACCCCAAAGGATAGCGGATAAACAAAAGCACTATAATAAAAGGCGTGATGATTATTACAGAGTTATGAGTGGAATGGAGTATGTCTTTAAAACCTACAGAGAAGTTTTTCCAAAAGTGTGTAAAGAGCTAGTCAAGAGGGAGATTCAGAAACTAACACATAACAAAAAAAAAAAAAAAAAAAAAAAAAAAAAAAAAAAAAAAAAAAAAAAAAAAAAAAAAAAAAAAAAAAAAAAAAAAAAAAAAAAAGAAGAAGAGAAAGGGAAGAAGGAGAAAAGAGAAAAGAAAGGAAGAGGGAAAAATCCATCTCATAAGTGCAGGTTTCCTGTTGTGGTGGCAGGTGTTTGCATGTGGTGGGCTGCCATGGGTGGCAGCAACAGAGGTAGGGACGATGCGCTTGTACTAGTGGCTTTCCTTGGTGTCATCAGCTGTGGTGCCAGCCATGGCTGCAGTGATGTTGCTCTGTAGCCAGACGGCCTCAGGTCCTGGGGTTCTAGCATAATCACCTCCAAGATTGAATTTTTTTTTTTTCAGAGCTGTTTTCATAGGCTTTTATTGCCATCTTGACTGAAGTCTTTCTTTCTTTCTTTAGTGTAATAATCTAATTTTCCTTTTGGAGTGAAGTATGATTACTCAAAAATCTTTCCCTGATTTTTCTCCCCAAATGGCTGTCAAGTCTTATGACTCAGATTTCTGAGGTATTGTTCCTTGGTTCTCGCTGGTGAGATTTTTCATTTTTCATGTTTTTACCATGGAATTCTTTGTTTTGGGTACTTCTTGAGTTTCTTAATGGGATTCCATGGTAAGTGCTTGTCATTCTTTACCGTTCAGTTGCCAAAAATCATACTTTAGTAGAAAGAACTTGGACATTAGAGATAAATACTTTCTTTTTAATTTGTTTGAAAACTTAGTAGGTATGTGAAATTGGGAAAGTTACTTTAACTTCACTAAATGTCCTCTTATTGATACAAAGAATATGTGGAAAGCTATGAAAGCAGGTCTTGAGCTTTTCACCCTCTGACCTCAGCTTTCTTATCTCCAGTCCATGTGGGGTTACAGGTGTGTTTCACGATATGGTCCAGTGATTCTCCTACTTTAATTGGAACTTCCTAGGAATTCCACATTTGGCACTAACTGGAATTTCTATCGGAACTTCTGTGTCTTCTAAGCATTGAAATTCACCAACTTGCTTCATTCTTGAAGATGAAAAGATGGCTTTCTGTTTATATACAGTTTAGTGTATATGCTAGACCATTTTTCAAGTTATTGTGAAAGAACAATATTCATAAATAGTATTATAATTTTCCTGAAATTGTAACATGTACTTTACTGTTACTGATTTTTAAAAATCATGGAAAAAGAAAAAAATCATGGGGAAAGATTTATAATAGGTTTTGGGAACATTTGGTGATGTGTGGTTACATGCATTTTGGTGTTCCTAAATGATATGATACAGGAATAATACTAAATTACAAAAAAGACAAAATCCATTACTTTTACTTCTTTTTAATTTTGAGTTACAGTGGAATAAATCACTCTGGCTATAACCTAACCACTCTCAAAAGTTAAGAGTAACTGAGAAGAATACAGTAAGTCTCAGCATTATTTCTGCATGTGATTCTTGCTAATGGAAGAATTGATTTCCCATTTTAATAGGGTCATTCTGATATGGCTACTTCAAATTAACCTTGTCAGAGAGTCCCTTAATTCAAGGTGGGCATGTCAAAATGTTCTGATGCTGTTTATACTTACTAGAACCAGGTTTTGCAAGAATAATGGTATACTGTTTCAACTTTGATGACATGATCTTAAAAAATACACACTAGTAATCAAAGGTAATTTCCTAACTTGTGGATTTTTTATTTTTTAATGCTAGCTATGAATAATACTCCATGTCAAAAAATATTTTCTAGGAATTTGCACTTGTCTGCTTGAGCCATCCTAATGGATTACCACATACTATAGGACTTAAAGATCAAAAGTTTATTTTCTCACTGCTATGGAGGTAGCAACACAAAATGAATGTGCTGCTCATGATTGGTTTCCGGTGCAGCCTGTCTTCCTGGCTTGCCAGGGCTATGTTCTTACTATGTTGCAACTTGGTTTTCTTCTCTGTGCTTTCAGAGAAAAGTCTTGTATATCTTTCTTCTCTGAATAAGATTTCAAGTAGAAATTATGCCTTTAACTTCTGAATTTTAGGAGAAACACAAATTGTGGTTTTATATTGGTTGTTTGATATGTGAGAATTAGAGATTATCTAAAAGCTCTCTCTCTGGTATGGATGCTGAGCATGTAAAACGTTGTCTGGATATAAGCTAGTGCATATGGTACCAAACAAGAGTTAAGGAAATTTTATTGTATTTGAGAACTAAAAACACTGTGGGATTTGGTATGAGTAGGAAGAATTTAGGCAATTGGCAAAAGAGAGAAAATCTTACTCCAGGGTTAATAGAGAACCCTAAAGAGTTTTAAAAAATAGGATCAGAGTGGCTCTAGGATCATTTGGTCTATATGTAGGACTGTTGATCGAGGCAGATGTGAGACTTTTTTTTTTTTTTGTTTTGAGACAGGTCTTGCTCCTTAGGCCAGGCTGACCTTGAACTCACAGCAGTCCTTCTGCCTCAGGCTTCTGGGTGGTGGGCTGGGCTTATGTGGGGCTTGAGAATTCAACTGAGGGCATTGTACTTGCTAGGCAAGCACTCTAATCAGCCTGGAACTAATTTTTTAGGCATTTAGTCAAAACTATTGCCACACTTTTTTATTGGGAGGAGTTTTCTAATATTGACTTTAAGTTTTTCTTCTGTAGTTTTAAACAGTTTTTACATTACTTTCTCTGTTGACCTGGAATTAAAAAAAAATCTTTTCTTTTTATCATTACCACTATATTTATAGGTGGACTCTTACGCACCTTTATTGCTTTTTCTTAATTAGGCTGTATGTACCTAATGCCCCCCCCCCCATTTTTATTAGTTTGTATATGTGAAACACAGTGGTTATTTTAAATTGGGAATTTTGTGCACATATATATCACCAGAACTTCACCTTCCCTTTCCTGTTCCTTTTCTTGCCCTCCTACAAATCCCTCATCCCCCTTGACTTCCAATATCTTGCCCATTCAATTCTTAATTATTTATATTCTCTGTTTCTCATATTAGAGAAACCATGTGATATTTAATGTTCTGAGTTGGATTTATTTCACTAAGAGTAATGGTCTTAAGCTATATCCACTTACATATAAATGATTCAAATCTATCATTATGGCAGAGTAGCACTCCATTATGTGCATATACCACATTTTTTTAATCCATTGGCCTATAGGTGGATATTTTGGCATCTTCCATGATTTACGTATTATTAGTTTTGCTGTCATAAACATGGGTATGCACACATCTCTGTTACTTGGTGCTTTTAACTCTTTTGGATAGATACCTAGAAGAGGTATTGAAGGGTCACATGGAACATCTCTTTTCTGTTTTTTGAAGAATCTGCATACTGCTTTTCATAGTGGTTGTGCCAATTTACAGTCCTACCAGCAGTGTAAAAGCATTCCTTTTCCCCCTGCACTCTTGCCAGCATCTGTTGTTTTTTGAGTTTTTGATATGAACCATTCTTACTGGAGTAAGATGGTATCTCAGTGTTTTGATTTACATTTCCCTAATAGCTAAAGATGTTGAACATTTTTTCATGTATTTGCTGACCAATTCGTGCTTCTCTGAGAACTGCCTGTTCAATTGCCCATTTTTAATGGGGTCTTTAATTTTGAGGGTTGTATTTTTTTTTCAGTTCCTAGTTTTTATCCCTCTGAGATGTAGGTGGTAAATTTTTTTTTCGCATTCTGCTGGTTCTTTCTTTACCCTGTTCATTGTTTCTTTTGCTATGCAGAAATATTTAAGTTTGGTATAGTCCCATTTGTTAATTCTGGGGGCTATTTCTTCTGCATTAGGTACTCTATTGAAAATCTATTTGCATGTGCTTTTATCTTCAAGAATATTTTGCTCTCTAGGAGGCTAAGTGTTCCCCTTTTTCATATCTAGGTCCTTGATCCACTTTGATTTGATTTTAGGCAGAATATGTAGCTCTGGATTCATTTTTGTGCATGGGTGTAACCAGTTCTTTGGTCACCATTTATTGAAGAGGCTGTCCTTTCTCCAGTGTTTGTTATTGCCCTTTTTGTCAGAGATTATACAGCTAAGGGTTCTTGTGGTTGTCTCTGCATCCTCAGTTTTATTCCATTGGTCAACTTGTCTGTTTTTGTGCCAATACCATATATATTTTTAATCACTATTGTTTTGTTATATAACTTGGTGTCTGGAATTGTATTGCCGTGTGCTTTTGATTTGTTGCTATTGATTGGTTTGAGAATTCTGGGTGTCTTCTGTTTCGTTATGAGTTTAGAATTAGAATTCGAATTGTTTTTTCAGGTTCTATTGCAAGTGTTGTTGCTATTTTGGTAGAAATTGCATTGAATCTGTACATAAGTTTTGGTAGTATAGCCACTTTGATAATGTTCTGTCTATCCAGGGACGAATGTCTTTCTGTGTTGTAGGAAGCATAAAGTAGTTTTCATTGCAGAGGTTCTTTATTTCTTTGGTTAGGTTTATTCCGAGGTATTTAATTTTTTGAGAAACCATTGAGAATGGGATTAGTCTTCTCAGTGCTCTCTCAGTTCATTGTTACTGAAGAGAAATGTTATTGATTTGTTTGTATTAATTTTGTGACCTGCAACTTGGCTGAATTTGTGAAGTAGTTCCAAGAATTTCTTGGTAGAATTTTTGAGGTTTTTCTATGTTGAGAATCAAGTCATTGGCAAAGTAAAGATAATTTAAATTTTTCTTTTCCATTATGTACTCCCTTAATTTCATTTGCTTGCCTGATTGCTCTGGATAGAGATTCTATACTGTATTGAATAGGAGTGGTTAGAGTGGACAACCTTGTTGTGTTTCTGACTTAAGGGAATTGCTTTCAATTTTTCCCCACTTAGTATGATATTGTGGTAGGGTTGATTTAAATGGCTTCTATCAGTTTGAGGTAAGGTTCTTCTATACCTACTTTTTTTTAATCATGAGTGGGTCTTGGGTCTTCTGTTAAAATAATTATAGAATTTTTGTTCTTGCTTTTATTATTTATATGGTAGATTACATTAATTGATTCCAGGCCACAGAGCGAGACCCTGCTTCAAAAACCAAAACCAAAAACACACCCAGATACGCTAATTGATCTATGTATGTATGATGAGCCATCCTGGAATCCATGGAATGAAGCCAGCCTGATCATGGGAACCTTCTCCTCTCTTTTCTTGCAGGGTTATAGTGTAGATAGCGTTACCATTTCAATTCATTAAAAATTTCAAAATTTTAATGCCCATTTTAAAAGAGAATTCAATCCCAGGGTATTTGATCCATGTTGTAGTTCCTCATCTCACCCAGAAATAGCAACAGTGATTGGAAATGCGTATCTTGTATATGGGAATTCAGGCAAAGCAAGTTCAACAATCTGTTTCACTAAAGAAAACTTATATTTGTTTCCATATTGCAAAGAAACATTTTTAACCTGATATGTTCATGCTGCGTCTGTAACATAAGCAGTGAACCCTCAGTTTTGTAGTTAATAAGGTAATTTGAAATAGTCTCTTAAATTATTATGTACCCAGAAAGCAAAATTCATTGCTTTTTAGATGGATGAGAGATCAGATTTATTTTCTCTCTCTGTTAACTTAGGTTTCTATACCTATTAATATTTAGGAATCACAAGTTTGCTTATATTATATGGAGGTGTTCTTACAGGAAAGAATTTGTGGCCATATTTATTTTCCTGGGCTAGGTATGACCTTGAGCAAAGCATGACAACTTTGGTCTTCAGTATTTCCTCATTTTTTTGTTTTGTATCTTTAATTTTATGATTCAGTTAATGTCTCTCTTTGTTTCTCTGTTTTTGCTCTTGTTCAAATAATAGTTATCATCAAAACCCTTAAGTATTGATTTTGAAGAAAAGGAGGGCTATGTCCCCACGCCTTGTACTTTCTCTGCTGAAGGGTATTTGTCATAGTTTCCATTAAAAAGCTTGGGTTATAACTCAGCTAATTGCTTATTGTGTTTGGTTGGAGTACCAAAGAGAACTGAAGACACCCCCTTCCTCTCTACATGTTATCTTAATGATTATATTTTGAAGTCTTTATTTTCTTCATAATATTAGTTAATATGAATTCAAAGGAAAATTGATAGGACTTTTTTGGATTTTAAACTAATCTGTAGTGAAATAAAATTGTAGGTATGATTTAATTTATTTTTTTCATAAAAGACAGAATCAGAGGGTACTGTGATAAAAATAATGTATTTTTCACCTGTGTATTAGTGTATGCAAATCACATCTTTTTCAGGCTTGCACTGATACAAAGAGTGTTATAGGAAAAGTGAAGAAGTGAACGAACCTAGGATGTTGTTGCCATTGTTGCAGGTGTGTAGTAGTAGGCTGTGTGGCAGTGTGCTTTTGTAATCTGTGTCCCACCACTCTGTTTAGTTTTTTTCTCTTTTGGAGGCAGGGTCTCACTCTGTAGTCCAGGCTGGTCCTCAATATGGAACTCACCGTGTAGCTCAAGCAGGCCTCGAATCTAGGGCGCCACTGTGCTTTTAAAACCTCTTGAGTGCTGAGATTACAAGCATGTGTTACCATGTCCAGCTAATTTATTTACTTATTTGTTTATTAGTGTACTGCTGGGCAACCAAACCCTGGGATTTGTGTATGCTAGACAAGTACTCTAACTGCTGAGTTAGGACCCCAGGTTAACTCTCTCCTCTCCCCTCCCCCCCCCAATTTTTGACCTCCTTTTTACTGGAGGGAATTTAAACTGCCAGGTAACTTGTCTACTTCCCCCGATTAGTCTTTGGTAACAATTGTTAACATATACTGAGCACCTGCAGAAATGTGCACCTGGTGAGTCAGGTTTAAATATCATTGTATCCCATTTAGATATCAAGAAACTCAGGTCTAGTAGACATTTACAAATTTGCCTGAAAGCGAGTGGCAGAACTGGTGTTCAGCCATATATCTACCCACCCACTCCCACCACCTGCCTTTCACACTCATGATTTGAATGCTGGAATTCACTGCCTTTTAAGTTAAGCATTCTATTCTGTCAATTTCTAATACAGAAGTTTCCATTTTAAACAAGATTCAAGACATGGGAAGAAAGTGGAATTCAAAGGAAGATACAGAAGTGGGAATAGTTCTCAGAGAACTGAAGTTAATTTACCTATATATGGTGCTATATTTTTTGTTGTTTTAAGAAGAGGTAAAGGCGGGGGATATGTCACGTGCTCCTTAAATACTCATGCATATCATTTCTCTGCTTCTACAAATATGAATTGCATTTATTAATATCTTACTTTGAAATATATTTAATTCTCAAAACTCCAAAAAGAAGTTGGTTAAATCTCCTTTTCAGATGAGAAGTTAGACTCAGATAGTTTAGGTAAATCATTTAAAGAAGTAGCAAAACTAGGGATCAGATTGAGAGCTTTCAGCTCCAAAGTCTCTCCTCCTGTTTTGATGATTAGCCCTATAAAAGATTTTCTGAAAATTCTTGAAAAAAAAATCATATTTTATTAGTAGCCTCTTGGAAGATAGAAGTAAAAAGCCCTTTTCTGTGCTCTAGCAAACTGTACTTTTTTGAAAGTCATACTGAGTTTTTTCATGAAATACCCATCCTCATTTGGATGCTATGTGTAGTATTACTTTGCCTTTTTTGACATCTACAAATAGCAGTGAAATCCAGGACATAACCTAAACACCATAGCTTTTATTTATTTGAGATGGAATAAATCAAAAATCACCAGATAACAGTTAAGAGAGACTTTTCTTCAAGACCGATCAAACAAATATTTTTCAATTATTTAGCTACCAAATTACCAGATTTATCTTTCTTTGAAAGTATGTTCATCTTTTCCTGTTATACCGGCAAACATTATTCCACTAATATATAAAACTAACTTCATTAAGTGAAGTGCTTATGCTAGCTTTGAGGGTTATTCAGTGTTGTTACTACTGCTGTTTTAACGAGATGTTTTCAGATTTTCTCTTTTGTGCTACCTTTAATCACCATTTTTCTCTTTATTTTTATATATTTTTTTCATTCCCCCAACTGCATATGTGACTCTGGAAATTGGTATTTAAACTTGGTAGGTAGGTATACTTTATTGACACATTATATACATATACCACTTAGGTATCATGTAGTATGTTGCCTTATCTAATTACCAAATTATCTTTAAAATTGGGTCTTCTTTCAAAAACAGGAAAGTGTCTAGGCATTTTCTTAAAAACAAAAGGTTGAAGAAGTGGTTTTTTTCCCTATTTTTTTTTTCTCAATACATCTAATTATTTGCTTGGGAAAGGGTTGTTTTTATTTTTGTTTTGTTCTAGTTTTATCATTGATTTTTTCGCCCTGAGGACATAAAGTGTGGTATTGCAAGTTTTTCAGAATATGAACTGACTAGAAAATTTTCTTGGAAGAAAAAAACACCAAAAATCCTACATTTGGACTAGCCTGAAAATAATCAAAATGTGCTTTGGGTGTTTTATTTATTCATTTATTTATTTATGCATTTATTTATTTCTGGTTTCTGGTTTAGTCATCAGAGGAACTGTGTCCTGCTTTTCTTAATGCTTTTAAGCCTTATTTTTAAGATTAGATGACGCAGGGATTTTAATAGGTCCGCCAGTCACTTCAGAAATAAGTCTTGTCATTAAAAAGATAACAATTGCAGTAAAAATAAATATATCAACCATTTTTATTATTTTTCACTAGTTTTGTATGGTAAAAATATAAATGTATAGAATGTCAGGTTCAGAAAAGAGCCGACAATAATGCTATTATTAAATTCTAACGTGAATTCATTGATGACTTACCCATACCATGCAAATGACTTGAATGAGCTTAACATACATATTCAAAGTGTTTCTCCCTAAGTCATTAGCACATTAATAATGCTGACCAAAGAGGTCCCTGTTCTCCTCCTTTACCATACAGGAAACCCATTGCTGGTCTAAGTAAGGGAGGTATACTGTCTTCTGATTATAAACTTTATATGCCATTTTGGTTCTTACTAATGCATTTAGTTGTTAGATATTATATGTCTTGATTGCTTCTGTATGTAACCTGCTGGCATTCTCAAGTAGATCTTAACCACTCCAAGGAAAATTATGCTTCTGAGCGTAATTTTTGGTGTATTTTTTTTTTTGTCAACCACACCTGCTTTCTTCAAGAACCTCAGAGGATTATTTTTTTCTCTCCTTGTGAATCCTTTAGGATGTTGCATAGAGATGAGATTATAATGTTGCCAGAGATGGTGTGGAGGGATGGTGAAAAAATAAGTCTGTCTCATCTGGTCATCGTTTGTAGTGCAAAAAGCTTTGTGAAGGAACAACAGGTTCCTTAAATAATTGGACCCCTACAGGATAGATTTTCTCAGAGCAGATATGGCTATGTGGCTGGCTTACTCTTTCATGGAAAAAGTAGATTTTCCATAGAAGGTGCCATTTCCATACTTGTTACCTCAGCGTACAGTTGTGAATCAATCACTGTTAAAATACCGTGGCTTCTGACCTTGTATTTCATATTATTTGGGGAAGAACCTCAGGGTGGACCAAAATACAGCTACTAAAACATGATATTTATAAAAATGCCCATCTCGTTACCCAATACTGCAGGAATTTGCACTTCAAATTGTGCAGCTTTTGGAATTTAGTGAACAGCAGCCATTTTGGAGCCAGAAATCTCCTGAACACTTGTCAGGAGGAATGGGACAGAAAGAGTGACCAGCATGATGCAGGAAACTAAGTTAGCAAAGATGAGTTTCTCATATACCTGGCAAGTAGTTCTCAATTCAAGTGACCCCAGTAACTACCCTGTCCTCCCCTCCCCTACCCTCCCCCTTTCTTTGTTTTCGTTCATCAGTTTTTTCTCCCTTCCTTCATTCCTTTCCTCTGACTGCTCCTTTTTTGCTCTTTCCTTCCTTCTTTGTTTCATTTCTTTACTGTTAGCAGGGTCTTGCTGTGTAGTACAGTCTGGGTATGGAATTTGTTAGGCGTCTCAGGCAGGCCTCCTTCCTGCTCCTCTTAGGGGCTAGGATTACAGGCATGAGCCCCCGTTCCTGGTTTACCAGTAGCTTATTCATGACTCCAGGTACAACGTTTGGTCACCTGGAAAGCCTGCACATGTACCTGGGAGTATGTGGTGTTGTCTGTTTTTCTGTAGTGATGAGGATGAATGTGGTTTCCAATCCTTAAAAGAATTTGTTTTTTAACCTCTCTTACTGGTTTTTTTCTTCCTCCTTATCATACCCTCTAGTAATATCTGTGCAAGCAATTTTTAAAAATCTCAAAAAAGGCTGAACTGAGTAATGATCTAATATATATGTACTGTTAGTTTGAAAATATAGGTATTATTAGATTTGGTAAATATACATATTTTAAGAAGGGTTTCTAAATTCATAGTAGTTCTTGTCATTATATATGTTCACAGGAATGGCCCAAATATTATTATTATCACCTGATGCTAGATGGGAATGGAAGGATCTTTACCTTTATTTAAATGGTCAAAATCATTGTTTTTGAAAGCTTAGCAACCTTGGGGCCACACCCTGCAGTTTAGATTTCCTTTGAATGCGTGCAAAGCCCTTATTGTCCGGCCCTTCCAGCTTTTCTAGTCCTTGATTCCCATTGTTTTCACATTCAGTTTTAGTTACTGCACTTTACTCCCCTGTTCATTACCTGCTTTTTACCTTTGCTTCTTGCCCTGTAAATTCAGGCTCTTCCTTAAGACAGTTTCAGATCTCTTCTGTAACATTTTCACCATCCTCTCTGGTTTCTTTTGTGTCTATGTATATGTTATGTATGTTATGTTGTGTATAGAACTTCCACCAACAGGCATTTACTATTTAGAATTTTTTAATAGGCTGAACTGGAGTAGAAGATGATTAATAAAAACTTGCTGAGGAAAAAAGTAAAAGATGTGCAAGTGAGAGTTTATAAATTTGTGTCCCCTTTGCTACTTAATGTAGGAAGTTGAACCCTGGCCTACATGTGCTAGGCAAGTGTTCTCCCATTGAGCTACATACCCAGCCCTAGTACCTTCTTAGTATAATGATTCTTTAGAAATTACTTGAACATTGCTACTAACTTTATCAGTGTACCAATTTTAGATGGTGAGAGATATTTTGCTGTTACTCTTATAGGGAGAATTTTGTATTTAAAATAAATTATATTGAAGTTCTTTAAACCTGTTATTTCCTTATTTGTGAAATGTGAAATTTTATCATGTTTTATTCATTTTATTCATATTAAATACTAGTGTACTACACATTATCTTTAAAATTTAGCCTTTAAACAGTTAAGTTGCTTCTGTTTTATTTTTTGAGTTGGGATCTTGCTATATTGTGCCTAGCTTCATCTTCCTACTTGTATTGACTAATAACAATTTATTTAATACTTGCCCTTAATGTTTTAGGGGAAAATTTACTTCTTTTTGGAAAAACACACAAAAGGTCTCTTTTAGTGTATAGTCACTAGGGATTATAAACTCAACTATTTCTCTCTCAATAATGTTAGATGGATAGAGATAATTTTAGTCCAGCACCCAAATGATAAAGGGGAATTGCTTTTGTCTATCTCTTGCTAAGGGACCATGAATGCCCAGTAGAACATTAAAGACACTGATATTGGGATTTTTTTACAAGAGAGACAGTAATAGAAAAAAAACCTATGTATTTATGCAGTGGATGAGTTAACTCATTTTCAGGTGTTGTCAAATATATTTCTTCTTGTAAACAAAACATGTTCTTTGCTTTTGTCGTGTTCAGTGGAAAATTATTTTGATTATGTCTCTATTCACACTCACTTATGAATGACTGGCAAAATGAAGTAATGAAATAGAGCTTTAGCACATGGTTTTCATTTTATACATTAATTTCCTGAAAACTAGGTATTAAAATTCTGAAATAGTTTATTTCTTGCTTACAAACAGAGGCAGGAAATTTGCAAGTGAGAATCTTAGACTGATATGTGTTGACTGCTTGTGTCGTGTTTTAGCACTGGATGTATTAGGATGCCATTGAGAAATTTACTACCTCACCTGGAAGACTACAAATTAGGGGATAGTAAACAAAATTGAAATATCTTAATGTATTCTTGCCCTCCTGTGGTGAAGAAGTAATGATGTAGAAATTAATACTGAAAATTTTCTTAATTTCTAGAATATGATGCACATAAATGCAGTGAGGACTGCAGTATAATTTTCAAAGGTGTATTTATACAACTTAAATGAGAGTTATCAGTCTTTTTTCTACTTAGAAGCCATTGTTCCTGAGCTGCTATGGCTAATCTCATTTTAGTGTATTACTCAGATCAATTAAATTTGAATATAAACCTAAAATAAATATTGGAGCAAGTTTTTAAAAATTATCAGTTAGGATTTAAAGCAAAACACTTTAGAGAGATGATATTTTGTTCATAGAGACATATTAAATCGAACTCATTTGTAGAACTCTTTCTCATTTAAAAAATGTTACTGTGAAATTTTAAGAGAGCTCAGAGGCACTTTATAATTCAATCCCGTGTTTTAAGAAAGTCCTCTCTCTACTGGAAAGAATATTAAAAATGATTGCTTCAGTCCTATGCCTAATAGAAATTTCTCACTTAGAAACTTTTGTAGAAAATTTAATTTGTAGTTGGCATTTGTATTGTGAGCTTTTTTGTTTTTTAACATGTCTTCTCTGGGTATTTCCAAAATAAGAAATAAATGGAATTTTAGGCAACTTGAAATGTAAGTTAACCAGGGTTTAAAGTGTGTACACTAGTTAATGGAAGCAAGCTACAACCAAGAAGAATTCATATGAGTGCCGTTTGTATGTGAACAGGAAAATTAGCTATGTTTTGAAAGGTATGAGATTTCTTTTAAGCCATTGTAATACTATTTAGGAAACTTTCTGCTGAATTAAATACCATCACAGACTAAATGCTTTGCTTTGTTGTGGTGCTTCCTGTACATAGCATGGTTTGTTTTTGTGATGGTATTGTCTTAGTTACTTTTTCACCACTGTCACTCAATATCCAACACTGAAACTGAGGAAGGAAAGATTTATTGCTGTTTATAGTTTCAAAGAGTCTCAGTCCTTTCATGGGTGAGTGGCAGGAAAATGCTAGAATCACATGGCAGGGCTGGAGCCACAGCTCTAGGAGATGGAGATCCTCACAGCATGGTGGAACAGAGGGAACTGGGTGGAAGAGTGGAACCAGCACATTCCTCTCCAGGTCAAGCATCCGCCCCTTCCAGTCAGGCCCCACCTTCCAATCCTATACAGTATCCATAGGAACTGGAGGCTTTTCGAGGACACTGCAGATCCAAGCCATGACAATCATCTATTGACTCATTTTTGTAACACAGTTGCATTTTATCCAAGCCTTCTTGGAATGTTAAGTAAAGGAAGTTAGAACATGTCTCTTCAGTTTCTTATTCAATAATCATTTTCCAAATTCAGAGTAACTTCACCAACAAACAGTGAAAATTTACTATTTTTGTGACATGTTAATAGGGCATTTGGACCCAAACTTAGCTTTCAGACTATAGAGGAACTATACTTCTATATTTCAGTAATACATTATTATGGATATTACTGCCATCCTTTCTCTCTGTCCTTATTAAGATTTCCTTTGAGTGGATGAGGGTCGGTGCTGTGGAATTGGTGAATAATAGGGAAACATTCTACCAGTGAACCACATCCTGAGCCCTGAGATTTTTTTAATAAGATATAAAGAATGATACAGGCTGACTTAACATTGTTATAGCCATAGGATTTAATAATACCACCAAAAATACTTCAGGAGATTAGAATTACCACCTGAAGTTTAATACTTCAACACAGAGGTTGAACAGCAGAGGAAAGAGTGAAGTTCCAATGCAATAAAGCAGATGCTCACATACCAACTATATATGATGCTTCTATTTAAGCTGTCTTTCAGAAAATTCAGTAAAATTTTCCCAGATGAATGTGAAATTACTTGTTATCCTGAATATTCATTTTTCTTTTTTATGGCAATACCTTTATGCTTTGAAGTAAACCATTAAACTAAAAACAAAGCTGTATCAAATTTTTCTTAAGAGCACCTTACCGTTTACTGAGCTGGACAGGAGTGTTTGTATACTACATCCTGTCATCTAAATATAGTCATCTGTAGAGTTGGTTTAGAATGTTAACTTGCAAGTTTATTGAAATTGACTTTAGTAGGAGATCCACTTGGCTGTGGTTATATTATTCATCTTAAACTGTAGACATAAGAACGTAGCTACTATGAAGAATTGTTAAAGAGCAATTCATTAATTATTTATGTATTCAAAAAATGCTGACATTGATCATGCCTATACATTTGAAATACAAAACAAATTAACATACTCACGAATCCAGCATCGAAGAACATTGGAGCCCCTTGAAGAGTTTTAGAACTGATGCAGAAGGCAGTAGTCCTTCAGGAAAATTTTATTTTTCTTTTTGTCAATGCATGTTTCAGTTGCTCTCCCTCCAGGCCTGTTGGGAAAGAATTAGTTAGAAATATTGCCTGTGTTGTGCTATTGTAAGTGCTAATAAACACATGTGTTGGTGCTGTCACTGCAGTGGCCTTAACTTAAGATGTTAATCTATTTTAGAGTTGCACAATGTCTGGCCAGAGCTGTTGTAGCAATCAGAGTCTGAAGTTTATTGTTAAAGCAATATTGTATGCCTGGTCTTTACCCGGAAGTATTGTTGAGTTCTGTTTTAACATTATATCCATTTAAAACAATATATAACCTAAAGGAGTTGAAGCCAATTTGGTATTAGAAGTCTTTCTTCATGCCTTTTCATAGTTGCTTCACTAATAAGAAAACTTAGTTTTTACTGAGTTCTTACCCCTTTCCCAGATATTTAGTACACATGCAATCTTCTCATGGGAGTAGTACTGGCTGCTGTGACTAGAAGACTAAGAAACTGAAGATCGAGGCTTACTACTACTACTAACTTGTTTTTGGTGCCAGAAAGGTTGCTGGAGTGCCACAGACCTGTGTGTGTTTGCTTCCTTATATGTTTGTGAACTGTAAAGAGAACGTATTTTCTGGGAAATCTTGTGTGACTGTATATATATACATAAAGTTTTTCATTTTCACAATAAATGTGTAGTACTATGATGTAAAGTATGCATATAGTTAGGCAGCACAGATCTTTACAATTTTTTCATCTTACAAAACTGAAGTTCTGTATCTGTTGAACAAGCTTCCTTTTCTTCTCCTACTCTCAAACTCGTATGTATTGCTTTCTTGCCAGTGGGACAAAATACCCTATGCTCACAACTTAAAGAAGAGATTTACTTTGGCTCACAGTTCCCCTGGGTCCCGTTGGAAGTTGCTCCAAGGCAAAAACTGTGGAGGAGCCTGATAAATGCTGGGTGATTATCCATGGCAACCAGAAAGCAGAGTGAAAAGGGAAAAACCAGCCCTGCTTCCCATCCAGCACATGAACTCATCACTGGATGGATTCACTGATGACTATAATCTATCTTGGAGTCAGTTGTATTCCCAGAGCCTCATTCTAAATACCTGAGCCTTTTAGTAGGCTGTATCAAGTATAAATCATAACACCCTGGCAACCACTCATAGGCTTTCTCTTTTTAATAGTTAGTATTTGTCTTTGTGACTGGCTTATTTCACTTAATATCCTCAGGGGTCTTCCATGTTATAGAATATATCATAATTTTATTTCTTTTTAAAGCTGAATAATATTATCTTGGCTGTGTATGCCAAAGTTTCTTTACTCATTTGTTTATCAGTGAGTATTTAGTTTGCTTTGGTTTTTGTGAATAATGTTACATAGGACACGAGTGTGCAAATACCTATTTAAAAACCTTCAATAATCTTTAACCTCCAGTTCTGTTACTTAGAAAGTAATGTTTTCAAACTATTTGGTTCTCATCTTAGCCACTTTATTATGAGTAATGCTCTGTGGAAAAAAAAAAAGCGTAGGAGAGGATCAAGATTATGAACAGTTCCAAGAGTATTGTTTCTTTGTTTTTGAAGAGTGTTCTTGACATAAAAATCTATATAAAAACAGTGTTATAGTAGAAATGTAAAATATAGGACAGAGATACTGTTATACTGTCATTGGTTAACAGTGTATGAAATACTATATTAGTGGGGCTGGACCAGTAGCACAGTGGCCCTGAGTTTGATTCTCCAGCACAACATAAGCTTGGCATGGTGGCTTATCTTTAATCCGAGCACTGAGGAGGCTGAGATAGGAGGATTGCCGTGTCCAGCTCAGGCTCCATAATGAGGTCAGGACAAGCCTGGACTATACAGCAAGACCCTGTCAAAAAGAAAGAAAGAAAGACAGACAGACTAGAGTTGTGAAGAACATGAGCTTATGCACAGTTTGTAAGCCATATAACCTAAAAGTTTTGCTGTTTTGTTACCGTGTCTTGATAGTATGTGGCAAATTATTTAAATAACACAGACTTTCAAAAGTGAAATATCACCCATAACATATCATTGTGTATGAAAAGAGAACACAAGTATATAAAAGCATAATTATTTAGTAAGTTACTGTTCTTAAATACACGTAATGTATCATCTTACGTTCTAATTAGTTCAATTAATAATGATAATATAAAAAATCATTTCACTGAAGAAAAGTAATGATAGAAAATTGCAGCCAGCCTAAGACTGGAGTGATAGTCTGTTGTAAAAGTGACCTTTAATTTTTTGAATGCCTGATTTTAATAATACCTTATAATTTGACTGCTAGCTTCCCAGTATGTAGCCTTTAAAACTATGTGAAAAATACTCCATTGAATTGTTCACTGTTCTTCCTTAAGACCAGCAGAAAGATCATGCATTCTTAAATGAGCTTATGACAAGTTCAGGCTCATTAGTGGACTTGGAACTTTAGTAGCTGGGAATCATTGCTCTATGACAGCGGCTTTCCAAGTTTCTGTCCTCTTTTGATAGTTCCCCTCCAAAATCACCTTGTCCTATGACTGTAATATACAAGTCATTAGAAAAGTGACTGCCGGTAAATTGAACAGCATTGTTCTATATGTAATGTGCATATAAAATGTTACTTGCTACAAATGCAAGTGAATCGAAAAGTCAGTCCCGTGACTAGCAGAATAATGTATGTCGAAGCAATGGAAGACTTAGTGAATGTATGCAGTATTATCCTTGAAACCTGACATGTAGTCAGAATAACCTAGTGAATATTGAAATAATTTTGGGTATTTTTATATGAATCACAGTGCCTCATACTTTGGTAAAGTGTGAGGCCTAGTTTTCGAATAGTAAACCTTTTGTAATTATTTTTCACATTTTGTGAGTGTTTTAGTCTCTTGACAGCTACCAGGAATCATAATATTCTCAAACGTGTTTTGAATACAAGAAAGCTAAAAACTTCACCTGCACCTTCACTTGCATATAGCTGCAAATTCCTCCTCCTGAGTCTCTCTTTATTCTCTATTTTATTAGCATTTTTCTCATGCCATAAGTGAAATTTCTGATCTTCACAAATTCACTGATCTCTTTTTGCAGTTATTTTATTACTTATCTGTCTTTTCCTTCCCTCTGTTATGTTATAAATTACTTTGATTTTTCCAGCAGGAATTTCTTAATATTGTTTGTAATCTTGAGCTGAAATTCACTGCACCTTTAAGATAGAGTTTTAAAGCAATTGAAGACTTCAGGAGTGTTTTGGATAGAGTGTTTCCCATGTATTTGCAATCCAAAACAAACAGAATAAGAGAGATATGCATAGTATTGCCTAGTGTTATAGTTTCTTATTAGGAATATTTAAGAGCATGTACAACCATCATTATTTTATACAGAGAAATAAAATAGGAAGAGGCCAATAAAATGAAGTTTTTTCCTATGATAATTGGTGACTATGCCAGCATATGATATGCATAGCAATTTGGAATTATTTTATAATCTTAACTTTACGTATACCTGGCTACAGCAATGACTACCTGATATAGATATTTTTATTCCTGAGAATTTGGAGATACTTTAACTCAGGATTTCTGTCCCAGTTGAAATTTTCTGATAAATGCTTGCAGCATTGCTACTTGTTTATCTGATACATGGCAAATCCAATCTGTTAGAAATAACTTCAGTGTAAGTGACATTCATGGCATAAATGTGTAGTAAGCTTACTATTGTATTACTTTGTTCTTTGAAAAAATAAACTAACTCCATGAGAATAGAAACAGAAAGTAGCCCACTCACCCACTTGCATGAAATTCGATTGGCCCCTCTTACTCCTTGCTATTCCTTTCTCGTGCTTCACTTTGTTCCCATCCATCTTTTTCTGATACATCCCTTTCCCAACATTCTTACTTGCATTGAATTTAGATTTCCTGATTACAACTAAGCTTGTTGAAGATACGATTATCTAAGAAAATATATTAATTATTATTATAAAACCAGACAGATTTACTCTCACTTCTCATTTTATGTTTTTACCTGATATTTTTGGTAGTTTTGAAATTTGTATGTGTGAACAGGAAGACTGACATGACTTCGTATGTTTATGGCTTTAATAGTTGAATCACATAGAAAAAATAAAACTGAAAATTTCCCTTTTGTTGAGTTTAAGGAATTTAATAATGATTTTCTTTCTGAAATATAACTTGTTTTGTTTTGTTTCTGGAATGATACAAATGTTCTTTCTGTTTGCAAATGGTTGTAAATGTGAAAGTCATGTAGAAGATTTCATCAGAAGAGAGGATTTCCAGTGTGAAGATGTCAGTTGGAGTATTATGTAATTGGGGCTAGAAATTAAACCTGGATTTTCATGGGCTGAATTCTTAAATCACATTTTTCCTTGTGTGTTCTTAGGCCAAAGATGAAGAGGAAGCCTTTCTGGATTGGAGTGATGATGATGATGATGGTGGTGGTGCTGGTGGATTTGACCCAAGCACCCTTCCAGATCCAGATAAGCACAGAAGCTCTGAAGAATCAGATAGTGAAGATATGGAAAATAAGATCAGGTATGTTTTGCCTTTGGTGTCACTATGTACATACATAGTGCTCATGTTAGTCTTTTTCTTTTTCATGAATGAATCCAAAAGACATAACTAAATATTTTACTCCAAGAGATGATTTACCTTAAATATCCTGGAAAATTGTCCTGCTGTTTCTTATTTTGCCTGTAGGTCGTTCTACAAATACCTCTTGCTTTTCTGATCATTTTGGGTACTTTTAAAAATATTTCTATAATCTCTTTTAACAGATAAATTTTTATAATCTCTTTTAACAGATAAATGGGTAACGTAAGTTCTGTTTTCTTTTTTTTTTTTCTTGTTCTTTTTCCCCTCATCTCTGTTTTTTTCATAAGTCCTTATGGCTTAACTGTCTGATGAATTCAAGTATATGCAGAGATAGGAGTTAATTTTGACCGAAAATCAAAGGATTATATCTATTGAGAGTCCTGTCAAAAATTATCTCTGGATTTATACATTCACTTTCTTTTTTATAGTAAGTAATAAAGTAATCTCTAATTTCTATATTTAAAATGGTTGACAGTTTGCATTTAAAATCTGTTTATTTGCTATCACCTGTTTGCCAGTATGCCAAAATAAATGAAATATGATGAATTGAATAATGAAATGACTTGCTCAGCCTTTGTTTTCGGAGTGCAGTGTATTATATTACATCAAGATTACATTAATTTAAAAATTGAGAATGTTAAACTTCTGGATATGCCAAACCACTGAGTCAAAGTTTGATCTTTGTGACTGATACATTAATATGCTTGAAGAGGAGACAAAACTTCATGGAACCCCTCAGGTGTTAACCCAGGGATATTGGAATTGCAGAAATAGGCGGTAGAGCGCTATAGTTACTTTTTAATCAGGAACAGCTTTATGAAAAGATCTCAAAAAATTATCCTCTTGGCAAAAAATGCTGTTAGGTACTCTTCATTTAAAGTTTAACACTCATTTAAACACAGAATTAATTGGTGATAAGAGAAGACTATATCCAAATATTTCAGTTTTACTAGGTAATACCAGAACTTAAAGTACATTGTATTGTATTAGGTAGTGAATGTGCTAAGTTTATTGTATTTTCAGACACTCAGTAGTGGACGTACTAGTCTTAATTACCACAGGAAAAAAGCAGCACAGGTAAAAATAATTTTATTAGGATTTAGAAAAATATATAAATATTTTTTATTTTTAGATGTTTAGAAGAATATCATTACTGTTTTGTATTTTCATTAGTATAAGTCCTCTATAATTTTCTCCAGAATAAATCCTTTTCGTTAGTATATGGTTGCAATGCATATTAATTGTTGATACATTCAACTTGAAATATATGTTTATATTTTTGTGCCAGTAGAGTTAAATTTTTAGGTTTAGGTAATTTCCCAAATTTTAGAAACTGCCTTCTGAAAGTAAATATACTTGCACTTCAGAAAATTTTTGGTACCCATGTCTGGAAAACCTAGATCAACTGTCAGGATGTTCAGTTCATTGCTTCTTAGGTTCTGATTTAAATATTTCTCTTTTAGAGTGGTGTATGAGTTCTCTGTTTAAATAGGTGTGATTTGAATTAATGCATGATTTTAAATTGCTAACTTTAATGTTTCCATATAATTAAAGTCTCTGGAGAGAACATTTGTTTTCCCTTTTTAACATACCTTTAAAAGATAGAACCAACTTAGAAGCCATTTGCAGGATGTCAGCCATCCTTCTGCATCTGGTTCATGTAGATTTCTTCATAACATTTTTGTGACAATTACTGAGTCATCTTGTGCCTGTGTACGGCAGACATTTGTTTCTTATCCCCATAGTGTCATTTTTGTATTATAGTTATTGTAACTTGTTCTTCACTTATGTGATCTATCTGCTTAGTTAGTTGTAAATGCTTTATTGTTAGAAATTCTGTCTATATGTTATTATTTTGTACCAACTTTTAGAGGTCCAGCCTCTATTCCCACTCCTAGTATCAATGTCATAGTCACGGGAAGTCCCTGAAATATTTGAGTTGATTGATTGATGGAAATTAAAAGGGTAAAAAAAAAGACATGGTGAGGGCTTGAGGAATGGCATAGTGGATAAAGGGCTTGCCTTGCGAGCCCAAGGCCCTGTGGTGCATTCCCTAGCACGTAAAGCTGGCTGTGGTGGCCTGCACCTGTAATCTCAGCACTTGGGAGGCTGAAGCAGGAGGATTGCTGTGAGTCCAAGGCTAGCCTGGGCGATGTGGTGAGCTCCAGCCTGGGCTACAGAGTGAGACCCTGTCTCAAGAAAAAAAGCAGGGTGTAATTATAACATGCTTTGTAACTGATCTTAATAATTTGATGATGCAACAGATAACGGAATATAGATGGTTTGAAGATTAGATGAAGCCAAGATCAGATAGTGTAACAGTGAAGAACAAAGAGAAAGGGATACTCTGAGAGTTGCTAAAAGCGTCTTAATATAAAAGCAAAAATGCAGATGGAAAATAGTGAAGCATTATGTGAAAATTTAAACAATTTTGATTTCAAACACAGCTGGGGTAACCACATTACAGTTTAAAATTGGTCAGCTTGCCCTAAATATTCTTTTGTTGAAGAGAGTAATATCAGTAAGGGCTTTATTAATAACAGATCTTATTCCATTAGTATATTTAAGTGCTTTTTAGCATTTTAAAAAATGTATGAGCACGTATTATCTACTCCAACTTCCTTTTACAGTAACCCAAAGAAACCAGAGCTTTAAGGAATGAAATAATTTATGTCTGTAATCACAGTATAAGTTAGTGGAGATCTGTGTAGGCTGCATGCATCAGATGGAGTAGGAATTCTACTAGTTCTACTACATGAGTCATATTACTTAGAATTACTCTGAAATTAGCAGAGGTAGGTCAGGAAAACTGCATGAAGACAGATTTATGTCATGTCACATATTAGCTAGAGGATAGGCTTGGCTTGTCTGTTGTTTCTCACAGTGTTATTTATATTCTGGCCCTATTGGGGCAGCAAGAAAGTGTAGTCTGTTTGACAGTATCTCTGGACACTAGTAATAACAAATTCTTTCCACTGTCCCTCAAGAGTAGTAAAAAAATATCTTGAGACATTGCCAGGTATTTGGTGGACACCACCAGATTGCCTATGACTGAGAATTACTAAAGTAAGACTCCTCCAGGAGGCAGATATGTTCATTTTCTGTACACCAATTCTAGGATAGGCTTGTCTGTGTTCCTTCTCACTGAATCTGAGCTGTCCTCAATACAGCCTATCAATTAAGAGTAGAAACAGGAGTTAGGGTAAGGCACAAGTTGTGAGCTATGTGGAAACTTTCTCTTTATACTGTAGTTTGCATTTTTCTCCTTCTTCCCTTGTTTAAAATTGCTAAATGAATTAAGTTCCGTGTAAGCCAAAACTGAAGTTGTATCAAATGAAGAAAAAGTATTCAGAAGACTGTATGTGGTAGACTTTGACAGTAGTGTCTGCTGCTGCTACTGTTATATACAATCTTAACAGTTTTCCTTGTGGCTACACCTTATTTTTCTTTGCCTGTAGTAAGGATGCTGTACTAAGATTTTGTGGTGTCAGCTTTAGAGAGACCTCCTGGTGTGCTTCCAGGTCTGCCTTCCATGCTCTACCTAGCCCCCTCTTGGTTATTGTAGCAACAGGTCATGCTGCAGCTTCAGTCAGGTCACTTTTCCTCTCCCAGGAGATTATTCTCTGGGTATAAATTTAGTGTTTTCAGAGATGAATTGACTCTTTGGAACCAGACATGCCAATTAGAATATAGCTCTTAGTCTTGAACTAACTAGTGTGAACTAATTTCACTTAAACTCTCCTCTGGTTACTTCTTTTTCCTGCACTTTGTTGACATTCATGAATATTCATCATGAGTAACACTTTTGTTTCTCTACATGGAAGGACTCTTTGTCAGTAGGAAATGGCAATGGAGAGCCCAATTTCTTGGAGAATGAGTGAATCTGAGGTCAATAGTTCCTCCTGTGGGAGGCCCGACAGGGTTTTAAAACTTCATACTTCTGTTTTCCTTCTCAGCTCAGTGCACAGTTATGATACAATTTAAACCACCCTCAGCCCTCAGAGGAATTATCAGAATAAATCTCTGGCGCTGAGATTTCAAACAGATTCTGATGTGCAAGATTCACCTTCTCTAATCTAGCTTGACAAAAAAACAGATGTCTTGCATGTTATATGAAAGTTGTATGACTGAATTCCTTTTAAGGAGCCTTAGGAATGCTGCCTACCATGAATAACCCAATTTATTCCTTGGAAACCGCTGTCAGATCTAGCTTTGCAAGCAAATAATCTACCCATACTGCAGAAGGACAAGAGGCCAGATGTCTGAACTCCATCTGCGGCTCTAAACTTTGGTGTTCCTTTTTTTTGGTAACAAGGGAGAGCTTTGTTCCTAGATTTCTTATCTTTAACTGTCTTAAAAATTGGCTCAGACTATGTTTTACTCTGTAATTTTTGAGTCTCTTTGATTCTTTATAGCTGTAGAATTAGCGTGGGTACAATCTATGCCTAGCAGGATTTGGATTAGTTACTATTATTGTTACTGTTATTATTAGAGAAGCTGAGTATGGGGATGTACTACTGTAATCCCAGCATTCTGGATGCTGAGGCAGGAGACCTGAGTTCAAGACCAGCTTGTGCTACACAACAAATTCAAAGCTAGCCTGGACGATAGAAAAATGATAAATAGAGACACAAAAAATGGTAGGAAACCTAGATCTCGGTTTTGGTGGCTTTGTCAACATTTGTTGGTCTGTTGATAATTTCACAGTCATGTATTCCTATCTCCAGCATATTTTGACAGACTTGTATACTTTTTTCTGAGAGGGCAAAAAGACTTTAATTATTGCAACTATTTTGGATTTAAGTGAATTTTTAATTAAATAGTCTGTATAATATAGTTATACTACTTTAAAGATTTAAGAAATTATTTGAAGTTTGTGTATGTGGTGCTGGGATCTAGGTAGAGTAAGAACCATTTGTAGTACTTAAATCACATTCTGCCTATTTAAGCACTAAAAATAATCTGTTCATCTCTGGTTGTCATATTTCTCTATATATTTAACTGTTTTTTAGTATAAAATATTAAACAAGAAAAATACTTTTCCTGCTTTCACAGGAAGTTAAGGATACAATTACAAAACAGTGTTTTGGATGAGAGTTGTGATTTATGTGCACAGGGAGATGGTGGGAAGTTACAAGTGGGGAGTTAATATGGACAGTGCTTAAGCAATGGGCCTCACTAGGGTCTAGTGGATCAAGAAGAATTTCCTGAAAGGTGTGGTGTCTAAAAGATAAACCTGAAGACAGGTAAGTCTTAACCAAGCATGGGTTGCCCTTTAAAGGGGTTTTACCATGAGATAAAAATATTTTTATACACATTCTAGTTAAACTCTTCATTCTATAGGATTGTTCCTTTCAGCTATGCCTCATAAGCTTAAGAGATTTGGCAGTGAGCATGTAATGTAAGATTAATTTGTGTATATCTAGTACCATTTATCATATTTGGTTTATGATCATCTTCATTTGAATTGCTAATGTTGCGAAAATTTGCCAGGTATTGAATATGATGAAAAAAACCATCTGGATGTTCTAGATATTCATTATTCAGTCAAGCTTTTAATATTCATAATCTTAATCTTTATAAAACAAAGAAATAACAAAGAGAAAGAAGATGATAGTTCAGTTCTTTCTACCTTATATTGATCCTTGCCTTAAAGACTTTAGCCTAGGAATGATTCCTTTCTAAGACACTTACATGGTAGCTGACTGCTAAATTGATACAGGTAGCATGAAGCCAGTTACATCTATGACTTGTACCGCATCTACTGTCATAATTTGCACATGAATTCCAATATAGATAATTCTTTATGAATTGGTACCTTTTCCTGTATAGTGTAAACTGGTCCATCTCTGGTAAATTTAGCTATTCTTTTTACCTGTTCTTACGTGGCTCCTAATCAATTCATTGATGAAGATTTGTCATCTGTTTCATGTTTTGCTTGGAGGCTTTAATTTTTTAAAAAAATTGTCCCATACTAGTAATGTTTTTGAGTGACCTTACCTGTCTTCCTAAATTATCTCTAACAAAGTAGATGAACTACTCAAATCTCTGTGGTTTCTCCTAGCACTGACTTTTATGGCATCTCTTCAGGAAGGTTTTCCTAGCGACTATGCGTTTAAGACTTTGCAGCTAACTTCATAATATGTGTAAGACTTTTCACTTGGAAAATAAATGTGTGAGTCAAGAATTATATTCTGAGGAAAAAAAATATACAGAAACCATTTTCAGTTCCTTTTAAACTACTTTTTGGTTGGGGCTATATGTGACACATTATCTTAGAATTATTGGTGCTTAATCTAGGGGATGATTTTTTTTTAAAGAGCTTTCTCTTAATACAGGTTAATTGGTCATGCCTATAAAAAGCAAGGAAACTACTGACTGGAGTTTTTGGTTGAGCCTCTCTTTCCTGGTGAATCTTGTGTTAGATGTAGAAAGAAGTTGGCTCAGCTCAGTGTTACACTGGCTTTTTTTAAGCCTGCCATTCTTTCCATTTACACTATGTCCTCATTCACTTACATAGTACTAGAGATTGAACTCAGGACTTTGCCCATGCTAGGAAAGTGCTCTACCATTGGGCTATACCACCAGCCACATTCTGTCCCTTGGTTTTTGTAACTGGAGAAGATTCATCCCCTATTCTAGTATATCTAGCAACTTTCAAGAGAAAAACACCAGATATTTGATATAAGAATACTATTTGGAAAAATGTCCAGGGCAGATTATTGGATCTGGATGGGCAATAATTATTTGTCTTGATACTTTTAGAGTAAAGCCTGCTACACATTGAGGAAAGATGGTATTACATAATGGGCCAGTGTTGGAAATATGACTATCTAGTGTAAGAAATTTGGTGTTTAAGATGTGATACTCTTTATGTTCTTTGCAATCTCAGTTTTTTCCTGTGTTTTCTACTGTATTTAGTCACCTTTTAGTCCGAGGTTGCCATTTTTCTCAATGCCGTGATCTTCAAGATGAATGAATAGTTGGGGATGTTGTGAGTCCAAGATGAATCACCTTGCAAAAAGTATTGTTCTCTTGGCTGGAACTCTAAGTATCGTACATGGAAACTTTCTTATATTGGGAAGACACATAACTCATTTCATATCATTTCATGTAGAGGGCATTCATAACTTCCTTAGCAACCGCTCTTTTTAGAATTTTCAGTTGTATCCATGATTACATTTTGGTTCTTCTTTTTTAGTTTGTTTTTACCATTATAGTAATTCCTTAATGAGCACCTTTGTTGGAAACTTGGTTTTCTTTCTTTAGAAATCATTTTATAAGGTCTAACAGAGAAGGCTAAAACATAAAATTTATTTTTGCCAGATAACTGGGACACTAGACATGTGCCTAGGTAGGTGATAATATTAGTTATTGAAACTAATAAATGAAAGTAGTTTGAAAAGGAATCTGATGTGTTTCTGGGGAGCACAAAATAGTCCACGTGTAGATTAATAGTGAGTAAATAAATGATTAGCCTGAGCTCAGCTTGGATGGTTTTTAATTTTTTTAATCTTAAAAAATGGAGAGAAGTGTGTTTTTTTAATTGTCAGAGAATAGGAATTCTTAACCTGGATGATACAGATGAGATTTAAGGGAGTCTTTAGTATTTCAGAATCGCTTGCAAAAATAATAGTGTGGGTGTGCATGAACCATATACTCAAGTATCTAGAAAAAGGGGCACTAGGAAAGGGTGTCCTATCTTTTCATTAAATTCTAAAATGGATTTGTGAATCAAAATAAATACGGAAAGAGAGAAACAACCACATTTGCCGAAACCAAGTGATGTTTGCTGTTTTATGGAAGGCAGCATCAGAAAGTAGTGATGACATGTTTAGTTTACTGCCTTCTCTTTTCTTCTTACCATCTCCAGTCTTTTCTGATTATTAGAATATTGATCTAGGAGGACATTTGTCTTCCTCTCTTCTTACAGTTGTGTTTATAATGAACTCTGGGCCAACAAATTAATTGTTTCTTAAGCGAAAGTGATTTTACACATCTGTTTTTAGTTCTAAGCAACTGGAAAAGAGACATTAAAGAGATGATGCATTCTCACTACCACTTCTGTGTTCAGTAACCTTCGCCTCCAGAAGGAAACCAAGCAGATTTTATGAAATGTGCTGCAGTAATTAATCTTCATTAGGACTGCTGCCATGGTCTTATAAACTAAAATTTGTCAGGGGAAAAGTCTCTGGCACAACATACTTTAATGCCAAAGTGCCAGTACTTACAGGTAGATATAAAGATTTCTGAGAAAATTTTAAATGATCACAAGGTCATTTATTCTTAGCTTTAAATTACTTAGGAAACAGTCCAAGCTACGTTTATTGAATACAGGGAGAGTTTTATAAAAGTAGGGACTGAGATTGAGCACTCAGGTGCTGAACTGCCTGCCACCCCATTGACTTTCCACAGCCAACTTAGCACCATGTTATAATAGGACCCCAAAGGCTTTCTGTGTAAGGAAGGAATTGCTCTTCTCCATTTCCAGAAATATACCATTAGCTTCTGGGCAGCTAGATCAGTGTAGAGTTTCGCTTGATTCTTTTCTTTTATGTTTAAAAAGAAAGGAAAAAAGAAGAGGCAAGAGATTAATAATCTCCACAGTTACTGAGATATAGTGTTCTTTTCTGAGCAACTCCTTGTTGTGGCTTTTGTTAGGTTACTGAAGAGGTAATGCTGATTCCCTGTTTTATGATGTAATGTATATAATCTCATTTGCCCTGTCTTAGTTACTTTTTTTATGTTCCTGGGACATGAAACCCAGTACTCACAATTTAAGGGAGGGAAAGTTTATTTGAGCCCATAGTTTCAGGAGATCTCTGTCCATTCATGGCGGCCTGGCAGTGGAAGAAGGGACGGTAGAGAACAGCTGTCACTGCATCGCAAGAGGAAGGAGCAGGGTTTGAGGAGAAGCCAGAACAAAAGTAAGTTCTTACCGGCCACACGCAGTAATCTTCCACACCCTCAGCAATTCACCGCTTCTGACCAGGCCCAACTTCCTAACTTGGCCTTGAGGAGAAAGTTATGGGATTCAGAATCACAAAGACCTGCATTTTTTATAAGTGTACTGTCACCAGTTTTATTTTTTAAAGGTTCCCCCCTTAATTAACATGTATATATGTGGTACATAATGTTTACACTGAACTTAAGTATTTTGTGCACATATATATCTCATCAGACTTACATAACCTTCCCTTCTCCTTTTTGACCCTCCCCAACCCTACCCCTTCCCCCAGTTCCCACTATCCCCTTTATATAGTTCTATGAAATGACTCTAATCTTGGTTTCTCACATTAGAGAAACCACTGTATATTTAACCTTCTGTGTCTCACTTCACTGAGCATCATGGTCTCAAGTTGCATCCATTTACCTGCAAAAGCCTCAAACCTATTTGTCTGTATAGATGAGTACTACTCCATTGTGTGCATATTCCACAATTTTTGTATTCATTGGTCTGTTGATGGGTATTTTAGTGTCTTCCACATTTTAGCTGTTGTTAGCTGTGCCACTGTGAACATTGCTTTTAATTCTTTTAGATTTCCAGAAGAGGTAATGCTGGATAAAAAGGGTATTTTTTTTTCAGCCTTCTGAGGAATTTCCGTACTGCCCTCCATAGTGATTGTACCAATTTACAGTCTCACCTACAGTGTAAGAAGGCTCCTTTCCTCCAGCAGTCTTGGCAGCATTGATCACTGTTCAAGTTCTTGATATGTTAGTGATGTTTTGATTTGCACTTCTCTAATGGCTAAGGATGTTGAACATGTTTTCATGTACTTGGCCATTTGAACATTTTTCATCCGGGAATTGCCTTTTCATTTTCATTGTTCATTTTTTAATTGGGTCTTTGTGTTTGAGGGATCTGTTTTTCTTTAGGTTCTTGTGTATTCTATATATTCTAGTTATTAGCCTTCTATCTGAGATGTAGTTTGTGAAATTTCTTTCTCATTCTGTTGGTTCTCTCTTCACTCTGTCGATAATTTCCTTTGCTGTGCAGAAGGTTTTTTATTTTTTTTTTTTTTTTTTTTTTTTTTTTTTTTTTTTGGGGGGGGGGGGTCTTACTCTGTAAGCCAGGCTGGTACTGATCTCACTATGGAGCCCAGGCTGGCCTTGAACTCAGGGCAGACCTTCTGCTTCAGCGTCCTGAGTTTTGGGATTACACCCATGCCCGGCTTATGTGATGCTGGAGAGTCAAACTCAGGTACTCAGCACTTCACTTAGTGCTTGCTAGGCAAGTGCTTTAACTGCTAAGCCATTCCTCCAGCCCTGTTTTTGTTTTTCTGAGACAGGGTCTCACTTTATAGTCCAGGTTGATCCTAGTTTATACCCTAAACTCAGTATGGAGCACAGGCTGGCCTTGAACTCACAGTGTTTGAAGTCTGTATATAATTCACAATATCCAGTTACATGAGGCTTTTGGGAGATTGTCTTAGTTACTTGTTCATTGCTATGACTCAATACCTGACATCCACAAATTTAGGGGAGGAAAGGTTTATTTTAGCTCACAGTTTCAGAAGGCCACAGTCCATTCAGGGGCGGCCGGCAGCAATCGAAGTACATGGCAGAGACATAGATAGAGGCAGTTTCTCACGACATCACCAACAGGAAGGCAAGTTGAGACTAGTTGAGAATAGTCCTCCAAGGAAGGCAGGAAGCAGCTCATATATCCTTCCAGGTCTCTGCCCAGTGATCAGCCCCTCCTGGATACAGGTGTGGAAGGTGTGGTAAACTCCCACTACACACCGATAATCCAATTTACACATCTATAATCCAATTTACACGCCAATAATCCACCTCTCCAGACTAGTCCCCAGTCAACCAACACCACATGGTTCCATAGACAATCCGTAACATTCAAATACATGAGACTTTGGGGGACATTCCAGAGCCAAACCACAATAGAGATATTCTAGATACAAACGGTAACATAGCTGTGCACATTAGAGGCTCTAGCATATCTACATGATGCTTTCTGGTTGCATATTCTCTTTTTTCCCCATTTTTATTATGTATATGTAATACACAGTGGTTACATTGAGCTTGAGAATTTTGTACACGTATGTATCACTTCACCTTTACAATCCATTCCCCTCCCCCTTTTTTGCCTACCTTCTGGTTCCTCCGATTCCTATTATCTCACCTACCTGCTTTACTAATTATATATTAATATTCTGATTATTTACCAATATTCTGAGTTTTGCATATTAGAAAAACTATGCAATATTAATTGATTGCGTGGTCTCTTTACCAAAATCACAATAGTAGACTATCTCTTGATTTCAGTTGCCATTTTATAACTTAATTTTCAGAACTACTTCCCCTCAAATCTATATACATTTAGTGTTTTACTCCGCTATGTTATATTTTTACAAAGTATTATATATAACAGAAAATGTTGACAATTTTTCCAAAAAATGTTTTTTCTTCTGTGAAGCATTGGCCACACTCCTATCACACAGGTGGTATGTGCCTGGGGCTTGGTGTAGTGGTTCTGACTTCTACATCTTTTCAGCTCTGGAAGTGTGGTTTTCTGGCTACAAAGGATGTTCTCATTTGTTTTTATTGGATTTAATTCACACGTCATTTGCTTAAAGGATGCTGTTTAACAATGAGTGGTTTTCCTATTTGTGACAGATACCAGTGATTTTTTTCTTATTGTAATATATCAATATTTGTACCCTATACCTTTCCAACCTAAAAGCCTGCTAGCTAAAGCTTTGTGAGAACCAGAGAGAGAATAAAAAGAATCAAGTGGAATAAGCCCAAGAAATTCTATGTGAAAAAAATATGTCAGGTAGTAAGTCTCTACTTAGGCATTTCTCTTATCAAATATAGGAATTTAATCTGTGGTGAAGGGAAGAAGCTCTAAAAAGTGTTTGTATTACAAAAATAATTGCTGTAGCAGATGTATGAATTCTATGATGTTCTTTCAGTGAAGAACTACTGAATGCCTAACCCCCAGGCATCATGCCATGCTCCCAGGAGTCATGTTGGAAGGTTGATCTGTGTGCTATGTTATCATTAACTGCAACATGAGAAGTAGTTTCATGGAGAAAAATCTGTGTAAGAACAAAAGCAAAGGTAGGTGAAAGGTAGTTGATTTGGCCTTGGAGAGAAAGTTACGGGATTCAGAATCAGAAGACCTGAAAGAAAAATATTTTGAGACAAAGTCTTGCTTTGTAGTCTAGGCTGGTCCTGAATTCGCTGTGGAGCTCAGGCTGGCCTTGAACTCATAGCAGTCCTATTGCCTCAGCCTCCCAAGTGCTGAGATGACAGTTGTGTGTCACCGTGCCTGTCTTAGGAGGTGCTGGGGAATTGAACTCATGGCTTTGTGCTTACTAGGTGAGTGTTCTAACTGTTGTGCTATTCCTGCAGCCCCCAGAAAGACCCGAATTTGAATCTTAATTTCTTTTACTAGTTGTGTACTTTGTACAGTGTGGTTAATCTCTCCTATCCTCAGTTTCCAAAGTTAGTAAATGAAGATAATTTTTACTTGCAGGGTTCCTGTGAGGATCTAAAGTACAAAAAAGCAGTTGCGACACATTATAGAACCATTAATATATAGTAATTCCTTACTTACTAGAAGTGAAGATGGTAGGAGTTTTAAAATGAACATGTACATTGATAAGTATAAAATTTAATATATTCTGAGCTTTTTACTTTGCTTCATTTTCCCTATTAAAATCATTCACTAAGTCCTGGATGTACAAAATGCCAATCAAGATCTTTATTGAAAACAGTTTTCAAAAGTACTTGACTGCCTGTGTTGAAATGAATGACGCAGTGAAAGTGTCTTGTTTAACATGTGGCTAAAGAGTTGTTATTACCAAATCACAGTATGGAGAATGCCCTTACCTGTTTCTTCTTTAGCATTTCATTATGCACATAGTCAGTAAACTGGGAGGTACTGTGTACTAGGCAGAGAACAAACAGAAGAGAGCCTGGATTTCAGCCCTCATAGAAGAGGTTGCACTGCAGGAAGGTAAACAGACCATAAAGAAATACAGTAGAAAAGAGGTGATGATAAAAGCCTTGAAAGCAATTAACTGTGTTGAAGAAGAAATTGGGAATTCGCTTTTGATGAAATGATAGAGAAAACCTTCTCTGAGGCAAGATCTGAAGAATTAATGTAAGTCTTCCCATCAAGACAGAATGGTTGATCCTGGTTTCCAATTGTGAATCAGTTGGACAGTCATTAAAATTTAATTATGGACCTTAGTAGCTCCATAGTTTTGCTCCATACTTCCACCAATGCATCTGTCCCGACTGTGTTACTAACTTTATGGAAGATGATGAGGATATGAGATAAAAGCTGCTTCAGTCCGTAATGACACCTCATTAGAAAGGAACATGCCAATATGAGGCTCTTGAGGACAAAAATGTTGAGTTGGTATGAGATTCCCATAAATATAGAAAATAATCGAGGGTGTATATTAGAGAAGCATGTGGTTCTTTGGGGACGAGAAAACTCTAATGTGCTTGTATGCTTAAATAATTTAGGTTGTGTACTAGATGGTGTATCAGTTCTTTCAAACTATACAAAAAATTTAATTAATAAAAAATTAAGACATGAAAAATTAAGAGAAAACTGTAGAGAGTTCACATGTCTTTCTTGCCACTCCCACAATTGTATTAATTAGTATGTTAATGTAGTGCATTTGTTATAATTGATATTACTGTACATTTGTATTAATGTAATGTTTACTATAATTGATACGCCAGTGTTGATACGTTACTAACTGGAGTCTGTAGCTAATAGTAAGTTCACCTTTTGTGTTATATCTCCCCTGGACTTGGACAAGTAACACACATCCACCATTATATTGAATACAGAGGAATTACACTTCCTATGGTGACTCGTTGGTCTTAGAGTATGATTTCTTGGTTAGGGTGCTACAATAGTTACCCTTCCCTAGACATCTCCTCTGCCTCCACCTATTCAGTTCTTCCCCAGAATGTCTGGCAACAACTGTCTTTTACTGTGTCCATACTTTTGCCCCTTCTAGAATATCATATATTTAGAATCATGTAGCATTTTCAGATTAAGTTCTTTTACTTAGCAGTATGCTTTCAAAGTTCCCCCATATCAGTTCATGGCTTGATAGCTCATTTCTTTTAATTACGGACTAATATTCTGTTGTATGAATGTGTCACAGTTTGTTTATCCGTTCATCAATTGAAAGACATCTTGGTTGCTTCCAAGTTTCAACAATTATGAATAAAGCTGCTGTAAATATTGTGTGCAGGTTTTTGTCTGGTAGTAAGTTTTCAGCTCCTTTGTATAAATACCACGGGACATGATTATTGGATCACGTGGTAAGATATGATTTTGTAAGGAACTGTCAAGCTGAACCATTTTATATCCCCATCAGAAGTGATTGAGCATTCTTATTAAATCATAGTTCCATAGCATGCCAGTGTTTTGAATTTTGACCATTATATAAGAATGTTTTTAGTTTAAAAACAGCTGATTTTAACTTTTCTGATGAACAGACTGTAATAATAATAATCTGAATTGTTTTCTCAGGTTTTGGTCCTTGACTAGTCCAAATTTTATCATGCCACATGTGAAGTTCTGATATACTCCTTCATTATGAGTAGGGTTGCCATTGGAGGAAGTGTTTCCCCAATCTCTCAAAGTTAGTTTTTTTGGCTGAGATGAGGCTAATAATAATAATAATAATATGCTTGCTTTTAATAAAAGTTTCAAAGAATACTATTGCTTCTTGGAGACTGTTAATTACCAGAAACCTCAAACATTTCTCCCTTCCTGGAACTTACGTCCTATACTCTTTTTTTTGTGTGTGGCAGGGTCTCACTTTGGTAATTTAGGCTGAATTTACTATGTAGCCTGAATTCACTATGTAGCCTAGGCTGCCCTTGAACTCAGGCAGTGTTCCTGCCTCAGCTTCCCAAGGGATTACAGGCATGTACCCCATCACACCCAGCTTATGTGGTACTGGGAAGTCGAACCCAGGGCCTTATGCTTCCTGCTGGGCCATTCCTCCAGTCCCTATCCTATACTCTTATCTAATCAATGTTTTAACCTCTCCCAAATCCCTTTCTGTCTGTCCCAGGTCCTTAGAAGTTGTCTCCATGTGTGGTTCCACTTCCTAGAACCTGTGCCCGGCCAGGTTATGGTATTCAGGTTTCACGGTTCTGTTCTTGGATTACTTTGATTCAAGAGTCTTAATTTTTGAAAGGATTATGTTTGTGCATTTATTTTATTTTTTGTTTTGAGACAGGTTCTGTAGTCTGGGCTGGTCCTGAAATTACTGTGTAGCCCAGACTAGTCTAGAATTTAAGGTAGTCCTCCTGTGTCAGCCTCCAAGTGCTGGGATTATAGGCATGTGCCACCATGCCCAACTAGTATGTGGTGCTGAGGGAATGAACCAGGGCTTTGGCCTCCTACATAAGCAGTATAATCACTGAGCTATGCCCCTAGACTTGTTTACTTTTTAGAAAGGTTTTTAGGATACTTAATTTTATCTGTTACATTCAATGACAAGTATTTTGTTCTTTTCAGAGTATTTAAAAACAAAACACTCTTGTAACACAAGACATTTTAGGTAAGAAGCCTTTTGCCTTTCATGATAAAGGCTAGTATAATCCAGATAATAGAAAAAAAATAAAATCTTTGACACTTAAGGAAGTTGCAAAAACTATAAATAATAACCTTTATAACACATTTATGGTGTGTGTGTATGTGTATCATTTAATTTGTCTTTCTATGATTTTTTTACAAAAATTAATCTTATTAGTATTTACAGTATAAAATGTCAAGTCAGCTTGAGAATTTGGTGCATATACATATCACACCTGATCACTTTTTACTTCCCATCTCCTTTCCCATCTCCTCATTCCCCCTGTATTTTCCCTCTCCATAGTCTTCCTATTTTCTTCTTTCTACTACTTAAAAAAAAAACTTCTTTATAGTTTGGTTTTTTTCATATCAGAGAAACCATGTGATATTTAACTTCTGTGTCTGGTTCATTTTCTGTAAGCATGATAAGGTGCATCTGTTTTGCTACATGTCTCAAGTTTATCTTTTCACTATGGTAGAGTAGTACTCCATTGTGTAAATATACCACATCTTTTTTATTCATTCATATGTTAGTAGACATATTCTTGCTTCCAAGATTTAGCAATTTTAAGTTGTGTTACAGTCATGGTCACCCATGCATCACTCTTGCATGATGACTTTAACTTTTTGGGGGGAGATTCCCAGAAGAAATATAGCTGGGTCAGATGGAATATGGAATATCTATTTTCAGGGTTTTTTTTTCAAATTATGCAAACTGCTTTCCATAATGGTTGTACCAGTTTACAGTCTCACCAGAAATGCAGAAGGGGCTTTTTTTTTTTTTTCTCCACAGTTTCACCAGTTTTTTTCCCTAATTCTTGATACCAGCTATTTTTACTGGAATTAGATGGAACCTCAGTGTTGTTTCTCTTATGGTTGAAGATGCTGAGTGTGTTTTCATGTATTTATTGGCCGTTTATACTTCTTTTGAGAACTGCATATTCATTTCAATTACCCATTTTTTGACTGGGTCTTTTTGAGGGCGAGTCTTTGGTTTTTTTTTTCTTTTTTCTTTTTTTAGTTCCTTGTATATTATAGTTTGCAGAATTTTTTTTTTTTACCACGCTACATTTCCACTCTCTTCACTCTGTTGATTGTTTTTCCTTGCTGTGCAGACTCTTTAAATTTGATATAGTCTTATTTGTTGACTTGTGGTGTTACCTTCCATGCTGCAAGTATTAATTGAAGTTTACAAATTAGGAAATAGACATTTCGTGAGGTTGAGGACTTTTTCTAGGTTTTAAGTAAGTGCTAGAGTTCATTTCAGCCTTTACTAACTCAAAGTCACTTTATTTTCTTCTATAGAATTTATGAAGACTTATTTAATGAGAGTAGTTGAATTACTATTGATTAATAACTGGTTTTTTAAAGTAACATTAAACAGGGAAAGAGGGTAAGAGGGATATCTGTCTTTAATAATACAAGTACATACATTCCAGAGAAGTTAGATGTGAAGTTAATTTTCCAAATGATTAGAGCATCTTCCAAATGTACTGAGTTAAACTCAATACAGAGTTTAGGATTTATAGTAAGATCTAAATATGATAGAGTAGATGCTGTGAAATTCCTTAACAAGTTATTTAGGAATCTGAAATCTTTCAGTCTGATTGGGATTCAGATCCCAGAAATTGTATCCAGAAGGTTACTGTGTGTGTCATGTACCTTTGCTGAACCTTAGATATATTTGTTTCCATGTTTCACTATTCCAGTAGCCATTTCTGGGAAGGGTGATTTGGTAGGAATTGTTTATAGTGAGCCAAAGAAAGCAACTAATACAGGGAGTCTTTTTTTTCCTCCACAAACATCTGACCATAAATGACAGAGAGGACCACATACTTAGCCATGTAGAAGCTTAGCAGGAAACTGGACACACTGAGTTTGCCTCGTGGTGATGTGCAAAGCAAGTAAGCACAAACAGGAGACAGAAAAGTACATGGTGACAGGTGTATGTCTAGAGTCATTCTTCTGCACATGGAGATCCAAGTTTCCCAGCACTATTTGTTGAAGAGGCTATCCTTTTTTTCAGTGTGTGTTTTTGGCTTTATCAAAGACCAGGTGTCTGAGGGTATTTGAGATTTCCTCTGCATCCTCAGTTCTGTTCCATTGATCAACCAGCAGTTTTTTTTGTCAGTACCATATAGTTTTTGTAACTGTTGCTATATCTGGAATCATAATGTCAACTGCCTTTGCTTTGTTATTCAAGATTGCTTTGACTGTTCTAGGTCTCCTTTGGTTCCACGTGAATTTAAGGATTTTTTTTTCAAGTTCTGTGAGATAAGTTCTTGGTTTTTTGTTAGAGAGTGCATTGAATCTGTGTATCAATTTGAGCAATATAGTCATTTTAACTATGTTAATTCTGCCTATCGAAGGATGGGGGATGTCTTTCCATTTTCTGATGATTCTTCACTTTCTTGAGCATAATATAGTTTTCTTTGTAGAGGTCCTTTACTTGTTTAGGTTTACTTCTAGGTATTTAATTTTTTCTGGGCTATTGAGAGTAGAATTATTTTTATGAGCTCTTTCTCAGTGGGTTCATTGTTAGTACAGAGAAATGCTATTGATTTTTTGGCATTGATTTTTTATCCTGCAACTTGGCTGAATTTGTTTACTATTTCTAAGAGTTTCATGGTGGAGTTTTAGGGGTCTTCTATGTAGATAATCATATCATCTGCAAATAAGAACAGTTTGACTTCCTTCTTTCTGATATATATTTCCTTTATTTCACTCACTTGCTTGATTGCTGTAGCAAGGGTTTTGAGAACCGTGTTGAATAGCAGTGGTGAAAATGGACAACCTTGTTGTTTTACTGATTTAAGGAGAAATGCTTTCAGTTTCTCCACATTGCTGTAAGTTTGGCATATATGGCTTCTGTCAATTTGAGGGTAAGGCCATTCTATTACCTGTTTTCCTCAGAGTTTCTGTCATGATGGATGCTGGATTTTTTCAAAGGCTTTTTCTGCATCAGTTGAGCCAATCATGTGGTTTTTGTTTTTCATTCGTTGATGGGGTATATTACATTTATTGGTTTACATGTTGAACTACCCTTGCATCCCAGGAATGAAGCCCACTTGATCATGGTGTACGAGCTTTTTGATTACTTGCTAGATTCTATTTGCTAGAATCTTATTGAGGATTTTTGCAGCTATATTCATTGAGGAGATCAGTCTATAATTTTCTTTACTGGTTAAGTCTTTGTCTGCTTTTGTTTGGTACTAGGGTGCTGCTAGCCTCCAAAAATGAGTTTGCTAGTGTTCCTTCTCTTTCAGCCTCATGGAATAATAGTTTGAAAAGTTTTAGAGTTAGCTCTTCTCTGAAGTACAGAAAAAATTCTGCTGTGGATCCAATCTGATCCTAGACTTTTCTTTGTGGATAGGGACTTTATTACTGCCTCAATTTCCATGTGTGTTATGGGTATACTCAAAGTTTTTATGTCTTCTTAGTTCAATTTTGGTATTTTATGTGTGTTTAGAAAGTCATCTTTTTTTTCCAAGTTCTCCAGTTTGTTGGAGTATAAGTTTTCAAAAATAGTTTCTTATAAATGTCTGAATTTCCCCAATGTCTATTGCAATTTCACTCTTTTCATTTCTATTTGCATTGATGGGTTTTTTCTACTTTTTGTTAGTTTAGCCGGAGGTTTGTCAATGTTGTTTATTCTTTTAAAGAACCAGCTCTTTGATTCGTTGATTTTTTTTTTTTGTAATTTTTTTGTTTCAGTTTCATTGGTTCTTGCTCTGATCTTTATAATTTCTTTCCTTCTACTACTTTCTGATTTAGATTGTTCTTGTATGTCTTGCACCTTGAGGTGCATTAAATTGTTTGTGTGGGATTGCTGTGTTTAATGTATACATTAATGGCTATGAATTTTCTTCTTGGGAGTGCTTTCATTATGTTCCAAAGGTTCTGATGTGACATACTTCCTTTATCATTTAACTCTATTTAATGCCAGGAAATTTTATGATTTCTTCCCTGATTTCTTCTGTGACCCATTGTTTGTTCAGTAGTAGGCTATTTGGTCTCCATTTATTTTTATATTTTCTGCTGTTTCTTTTACTGTTGATTTCCAGTTTGGTCTGACAGTAGGAAAGGAATTATTTTGATTACGTTGCACTTGTGTAAGCATGCCTTTGGCCTATAATATGGCCTATTTTAGAAAATGTTCCATTACTGCTGAGAAGAAAGTGTATTCTGTTGATATAGTGTGAAACACTTGGTAGATAGCTACTGTGTCTAGGTTTTTCGTAATGTTGTTTAACTGTTATAGTTTCTTTGTTGATTTTTTTTTCTAGATGACCTGGACTTTATTTTTGTTTTAATGCCAAAAATAACCCACAAGTTACATATCCTAACCTAACAAGTCTCACTTCCCCCCATATTTCTAGACCTAAAGGTCTATTAAGGAGAGCATGCCATCAATAGAAGCAAAAGTCAGGAAACACATTCTATGATCGGGAGCTTTGTGGGATTGCAAAGAGTAATTACCATATACCTAGCTACTTGGAATTTCCAACTACATTTAATGTTCTTTATTAAAAGATTAATGCAGGAGAGTTACAGAAAGTCAGAATATTGGTATGTTAGGGGAAAAAAGTTATTTTTTAAAATACCAGTCTTTTTCTAAGTGTATGTACAGAGTATTTTTGATAAATGGCTTATACCCCATTGGTTACAACACTTGCCTACTAAACAGAGAACCCAGGTTAGATCCTCTGCCCCTCATAAAACAGGGGGGCATCCTTGTACATGCTTCAGCACTTGGGAGACTGAGGCAGGAAAACTTCCAGGAGTTTGAGGCCAGCCTGGGCTAAGTAGTGAGCTCATAACCAGAATGGACTACAGAATAAGGCCCTGTGTCAAAAAAAGTAAGATGGATTTGCATTCTTAATTGATAACTTCAGTGTCCATAAAGAAATTGCTATGACAGTGTTTTCAGTAGCTACATAACATTTTTCTAATTTTATAATTTAATTAATCTTTTATGGCTGGACTCTGGGGTTTCCAAGTTTCTGAAATTAAAAATAGCTTTCTCATGAATATCTTTGTTACTAAGTCATTAAATATATACATAATTATGTTTTCTTGGGAAAACCTCCAAAGGAAGATAAGTTGCTGGGCATACCGGACATACTAATTTTTAAACTATTAAAAGTTACTGCCAGATTGCCCTAAAAAGGAATGTTCCTAATTTCCATTTCCCTATGGGAGTCTACTTTTGGATTGGGATTTAAGATGACACAAGTGAAGAAACAGTATAGTTTTATCAGGAAACAACAAAACAACTTTGCTGAGTGCAAAATGACTTAAGGAGCGATTCAAACTAGAGGAATACGGAGGAAAGAGATTCCATTAAATCAGCAGATTGGGTATCTTACATGGAACATGAGGAACTGGAGATAGGACTTGAAGAGAAAGACCCATACAGAAGAGATGATGTAGTCATTACAGAGTACTGTTGAGAATACTGTGATCCAAGAGGCTAACACCAACCTTCCCTCCCTTTATTGCTCATGAAATTAACATAGACAGTATTCTAGAGTAGATAACAAGTGTTTGAAAATGTAAAATTTGAATATTGAAACCATTGTGGTCATTTAGCACCTGTAATTCCAGGACTTGGGAGGCTAAGGCAGGAAGATTATGAGTTTGAGGCAGTCTAATTTATTTAATGAGGCTGTGTCTCACTTCATCCCCTCAAAAAATTGAAACAGAAATCAAAACTCAGAAGTTTATTTCTAGGAAAATTTTGAGTTTGAGGTTTAGAAAATGTAGAAAATAAGCAACTTAGTGTCCATTTAAAATTAGTACTTAATATATTAAGGTTTTAAACTTGATGTCCCATGTTATCTTTTCTCATTAATTCTTAGCAAATGAATAATTAGCTTAGATGTTTACTCTAAAGATTATGGCAGCTTATTAATAGTCATTTTCACTAAAATTTCAAAAGCTTTGACATTATGAGGCGTTACTAATGAAATCTTCTAAGGTGTGAGTTACTGAAAGATTAGTGGCTCTGAATTCTTTGGTGAAATTGTTGAACAGTTGTGTGACCCTTTCTGAGTTTTATTTACCTCATACACTGAAGAATGTGGGTAGAGTTCAGGACTTTAGTTCTGAGAAGTACTATTAAGAAGGTAAAATATGGAGCTTGGCTTGGAAGGTTGCTCATCTCATAGGGCACTACCTAGTTATTTACTTGGATCTAGTGAGTTATGATGAGTATCAGCTTGTTGGGGATCAGAACCGACTGCTTAGCTCCACAGGATATGAATAAAGTGGAGTATTCTAGCATCACATCATTTGAAAGAGGCCTTTTCTGAAAAGACCAGATTATGGCTTTCTGCTTCAGTTTTCTAGGTTTCTAGTTTTGGTTATCCCCCTTTGGGTGAATTATCCCTTGAATACCTATACTATCACTTGAATGCTAGTTATACAGATTATAACTTATTTGCTGTGGAGTATAAAAATACTATAAAATGCTTTTCCCCCTAGAATTTCAGTGATTCACAAAACAAAGTTACTAATTGTGAAAATATTTGGGCTACATTAATTTCTCATTTTCCTCTTATTACGTGAGCCACCTTTTTCCTCCTGGGAATATGACGTGAATGAGCCTGTTAAAAAAGGACACATTACATGAGCCACTAATTAGACTCTTGATGATCTATTCTGATTTGCACTTGATGTCTCCGCAGAGGAAAGTGAGTGTTGTCTTGTACAGATGAATCATGGTGCTAGAACCGGTGCAGTTTGCACAGGGTCAGCCATACTCATAAGCACATTAGGGCTCAATACTTTTTTTTTTTAAGGTCCCTTTTCACTAAAATTATATTAACTCTTTGCTGACTGAATTCTCACTATAAGGAACTCTGGTGCTCATCTCTACAGGTGTCCTTTTAAAATGCAGTGCTTTGTCCTTTAAGTGAACTCATGATGTCCTCAAGTTTCTTTTCTTTCCTTTGTGGAAAGAGAGTGGCTGAGTCAGAGCACTGGGCACCTCCATGAGCTAGATGGAGGAATTAGCCGCATTTGAGCTTCAAATTGGTCCTAGGTGGGTATGCTGATTAGGCACTTTCACTTTGATATCTGGACTCTCTTCTTAAGTGAATTGACACAGTCCATCACAGCTTGAGCACTTTGTTCTTTTTTCACACACATAGTATGTTTGAAGTATAATTAATATTTTCATATTTTTTGCAGTTATACAATCAGTTTGAGAATTTTTGAAAGACAGTAATTGTTGAGTAGAAAAGTAAACTATATATGTTAAGCACTTATGTAGATTCTTACTTACATGATCTTATTTAATTATAGCAACATTCCTAAGTAAAGCATATAATCCCTATATTTAGAAAGAAAACCAAGGCTCAGAAGCATGAATTGAATTTTTTACACTATCTAGCAATAACTTTAGTATTCACTGATCAGCCTTTCCCCATCCCACCTTTTCCCTTTGTTTCTGACTTCTGCTAATTCTACCCATCTTCTCTGGGATCAACTTTTTCATATTCCACATGCATGACATCACATAGTTCTTATTTTTTTGTGCCTGACTTATTTCCTTTAACATAATAATTTTGCTGATTTCTAGTTCCATCCATGTTGTTACAAATGACAGGATTTCATTCTTTTTTTCCCATTTTATTGATAATGTATACGTGCAAAATTTAAGGTTTACAATGGAGTTGAGCCTTTTATGCACATATGTATCTTGTTAAGGTGACAAGGGCTTTCCCACTCTCCTTTTGTCCCTCCGCCTACTCTCCCCTCCCTACCTCCCCCCTACCCAACCCCTCTGTTTCACTTTGTTTTTTGTTTTAAGTTCCACAGGAGTTGTGCTCTGGTTCTCTCATATCAGAGAGACCATTCGATGTTTCACCTTCTGCTTCTGACACACTTCACTAAGCATGATATTCTCAAGTTTCTTCCATTTGCTTGTGAAAACCTCCACAGTGTTGAACCTTACAGATGCGTAGTATTCCATTGTGTATAAGTACCACAGTTTGTGTATCCACTGGTCTGTTGATGGGTATTTTGGTGACTTCCATATTTTAGCTATTGTTAGTTGTAGCAATAGGATTTCATTCTTTTTGTGGCTGAATGGTGAAACTGTGAGCCGTTGTGTTTATCCCATTTTCTTTATCCATTCTTTAGTTGATGGATACTTAGATTCTGTTTGCCTATTGTGAATAATGCCACCATAAACATGGAATGTGCAGATGTCTCTTCGATACACTGATTTCACTGCCTCTGGATGCCTACCTACTGGTCTGATTACTGAATCGTGGTATCTTTGTTTTTAATTTCTTGAGGCGCCTTCATACTGATTTCATATTAGAGCTAGTTTACATTCCCATTGGTAGTGTGCAGGGCTCCTTTTTCTCAGTATCCTCATCATCCAGTATTTCTAAAGATAGCAGCCCTTTTTACTGGAGCAGAGTGATAGATCATTGTTGTTTCATTTGCTTTTCTCTGATGGTTAATAATGTGGAGCATTTTTCAATTTCCATGTACCTATTTGCCATTTTTATATTTTTAATGTCTTGTGAGATTTGTTGCTCTCTACCCCCATCCCCTGTTTAAATCAATACTAGGTATTGAACCCAGAATTTTCCTTTATTCCTACTAGGCAGCATCCCCAGATCTTTTTAAATTTATTTATCTTGAGACAGAGTCTCACTCTGTAGTCCAGGCAAGTCCTGAATTCACTGTGTAGCCCAGGCTGGTCTTGAACTCAGCAGTCCTCCTGATTCAGCCTTCCAAGGGCTGCGAGTGTGCCTCCATTAAGACTTCAAGCTCTGTGTTGAATAAATATAGTGAAAGTCAGCATTCTTGCCTTAGAGATCTTAGAGAGAAAAACTATTGAATACAATGTTAGCCATTTGACTTATATAAATTGCCTTTTTTTTTCAAGATACATTCCTTGTATGACTAATTTGTTCATATTTATCTTGAAAGGATATTGAATTTTATCCAGTTCCTTTCCTAGATCAACTGAGATGTCAATATAATTTTTGTCCTTTATTCTGCTGATAGGGTATATCACATGTATTGATTCATATGCACTAAATTGTCCTGGAAGGAGCCCCTGTTTTCAGTATACTGTTGGAATACTGTACTCTGTCTTTTAATTGGAAAATTTAGTACATTTACATTCAAGGTGATTACTAATAGGCAGGTTGATAGTATACCCTACTATAGTTCTTTTCTTTCTTTTCCTCTTCTCATAGTCATCTTTGCTGATTAAGTCAATTACTCTAGGAGTATGCTTTTTACTTTGGGTTTGTTCTTACAGATTTTTGCAGAAGGCCTATTTATTTTTAGGCATTATACGCCTAACCAAAAGAAATCTTTTAATTGTAATAAGCCTCTTTCAAAGGATACCAACAAGTTTTCTTAACCCTTATTTTCGTAGTTTGCTGTGCCTGTGGAGAGAGAAGCCCCAGAGGATCTCGTTCAGTAGCTGTCTGCACCATACCTTTTATATGTGTCATCTTGAAAATGATAGTGATGTCTCCAAGTACTTTGAGGATATTGTTTTTCATTTTTTAAAAATTTGCATGAAGGCCTCTGCTTTCTGAAATTAGCTTTAGCTTTGTGTTTATGGTTTGTGTCTTGTTTATATGCAGAGTGCTGCAATACTTGTTTTTGTAAGATCACACATCTTAAATGTAAACTTTTAAGTGGAGAAAACTTACTTAGTATCTTAATTTGTAATTTAATATTTCAGGTTCTATTTTGCTCACATTCTTTATCACAGCTTAATGCAGTAGATAGTAGAATCAATACCTGCCATCCTAATCTGTTATTTCACAGATTGCCACCTATAGGTTAACATAGGTTTAAGTGCAGGAGATTTATATAGCAGGGCAAGAAAAGACTGGAGCCAGACATACCTAAAGGGCCTCTTGATGTCTTCACATTGTCAAGAATATATCTAGAACTTCCTAGAATTACTGTGAGCATTGGTTAGTACAGTCTGTACATTGTACTCCAGGCATGCCCGATATATGACAGTCTTTCTCTCCCAGTCCATTGATTGTAAAATACTTAGGTATCACACAGATGTCTTGATGCTATGGTCTCTTTTCTTCTTAAATAATGTCACTTTACCAGCTATCTGTTGCAGCAGTTTTGTCCTGTTTCGAATGTTTGATGTCATACCTGTGAATTTATTTATAAAGTAAGTAATTGGATTTGTTCCCACCAGTGATACCAAGAAGAAGCAGGAAATCAGGAAAAGGAACAACAGTGAAGTCGAAGATGTCAGACCAACAAATCGTCATAGAAAGAAGGCCAAGTGGGAAACCTTAGAGCCTTTGGATACAGGCCTGTCTTTAGCAGAGGATGAAGAACTGGTGTTACATCTGCTCAAAAGTCAAAGTTAATTACTCCTTGTTCCTGTATGATCCTAGATACCTCTGGACATCATTACGTGAACAATAAGTTAAACAAAAATTGACTTTGGGGCACTTGAGTACCTTGTGTCCCATTCCCAAAGGATTCGTTCTCCTAAGAACAGCAGTCACATTTCCGAACCCCAAGCTTTGCACCTCATGGAGCATACTCAGAGTTAGTGCGGGTCACAGTTTCATGAACCCATTTTGCAGCATGCGCTCTATTAGATTTTTATCTGTGGATCTGTACTCTTTACCTCAGGAAATGCTTCTTTTATTCTTGTTTCTTGAGAGTTTTTTTTTTTTTATTGTATGTTTTTGCTGCTGTAGAGATTGAATCCAGTGTGTTGCACATGCGAGGCAAGCTTTCTACCACTGAACTACATTTCCACCCACGGCTTCTCTTGTTTTACTGACAAGTTTTGGAGCCCTTGTTTTGTTATTGGACATTCTCATTGCTTACTGTGTAGAATTTTGGTGTGTGTTTCATATCCTCAAAGAGACAGCATACAATGTACCAACCTGAAAAAGGAATTTTTATTGAGATGACTAATAATAAACATATTTCTTATAAAATAAAAGTATTAATGTGTTCATTGTGTTTAGTAATATAAGAGCACCCTCAATGGAGGGCTTTTAAGATAAAATGCATGGTTAATTCTCAAAACAGTGAAATTTTTATATTGTTAAGTTCGCCCGCTCAAACAACATCATTTCACTTATACTTGCCAATTTGCTAGCATCCATTTTTAAAATCTATGAAAGTTTTGAATCTGAGTATTTTGTAGCTAAAACCTGAACCCTATGAAAACCTGGAGGTCTCCTGCAGGTACTGTGCTCAGTGGGTGCTGTTGATCCCCACAGAAACTCAGCTCTAAGTAATGAGGAAAAAACAAAACAAGACAGAGCCTTTTGTTGTTGTTGTTATGAATATCAGATTCTTCAAAGGGAGACCGAATATAGTGAAGGTATCTGGGCTGGGCCTTGGCATGAAATGACTGTGCCTACTGTAGATTTCTCATCCTCTCACAGCCCTCTCTTTTCTTTTCTTCTCCGCCTCATGCGCAAAAATAATTTTCCATAACAGCTGTAAATTCACTGACACATTCAGGAAGAACACTGATGTGACTGCACCTGGATATCTTAGACATTTCCAGCTCAACCTGCTCCTTTCCTCCTTTTGTATTAAATACCCTCATGAGTGGCTTCGCATCATCAAACAGAAATCTGATGGCTCTTCAGCATTTTCTTTTTCCTGCTGTGTGCTTTACTGGTTCTGTCATTTCTTCCTCTTTGATGACTCTTATCCATCATTTATTCCTAGTTTCTGCTTTCAGCTGGAGTTCTGACTAACCAAGGGTTAATCAAGGCTTGTGCAGACTGCTTCAGGACTTCCTATCTGGTCGCTGTTTTCTGGCATCAGCTTTTCCTGGGCATTCTCTTTTTTGCCAGTGAGTCTTAGCATGTTTCTTCCTGTTTCTTTTGCGACAGTGCTTTTCATATGATGCTATAGACATTTGTTTATAAGACTATTTCCTTGTTATTATGACAAGTTGTGTGACAGTAGAAGCTCTGTGCTTTATCTGTCCTGTCTGTTCCTAAAGCTGTATACAACACCTGTCTTGTAATTGGCTTAGTAATAGGCCAAGACAGTTTTTAAAGGTCTTTTGTAGCACATTGCTCTTCCACTTCTGGTGGAAAGGAAATTGAGTGATGGGTAGGAAAAGTAGATGCAATGGAAAGAAAAGTGTAAATAGATGGGAAAGAGACTTGGGTAGTAAAAACATGGAAAGATTTTGAAACTGGAGTTACTAATACAAAACCAGCTTTGAATTTTCTTTAAGATCCTAAAGTTGCAAGAATATGTAAACAGAAGTTTTACTGCAGAATTTACTCTATAGCATTAGGTTGTTTTCCTGACATAACTAAGGAATTCAGGTAGTTTAGCACCCTGTATGCAAATGTTGAATAAATGTATCACAAAAACTTTGAGTTATAAACTAATTTGAGTTGAATTTTGTCCCTGCAACTGAATAGCCCTCATATATATACTTGTCATAGGTAATTATAATTTGCTGATTTTTGAAATCTAGTTAAAACACCAGATAAGTACTAATAGAAAACTCATGTATTAAGTTTATATTTAAATGGGCTGATTTAACTGTTTCGTCTTGCTGCTCATTTTCACGGTGTACATGCAGTGTTGCTGATAGATGTTCCTCTGATATCAGGTGTTCCAAATCTGGACAGCCATCAACAGCTCCTTGTGGACCCAGATTAGCCCAAAGGTGGATGTGATACTCAGGTACAATTAGACTGCTTTTTTTTTATAAGTGGCATGCAGAAGATGAGAAAGATTCTTTTATACATAAAAAATACTAAGAAGGCTGCGAGTATGGGCCTTTGCAGCCATTTCCCCAGTCAAATATGGGTTACCTTTGAGAGCCGAGGGAGAAGACAGCCAACACACTGAGCTGAACAGAGTGAACACGGCAGAGCCCTGATATAATTGTTGGAGTCCAGGGGCTTCAACTTAATCTCTTTGAACTTGCTAGTTAGGTCATGGGCCAGGTGTTTTTTTTAGGGCTTGGGGCGGGGGGGGGGGGGGGGGGGGGGGGGGGGGGGCAGGCGCACAAATTAGTTTGCATTATATTCTGTCTCAGAAACTCTAAGGATCCAAATATATGCATTTAGGGGTTTTAGTTTGCTGATTTTTTGAAAACTACCTTAACGTCAGAAAAGTAATAAAAATTCACATTATAGTGCTTAATCACTGTATTTTGCTTGGCATATACTCACTGTAGCTCCAATGCGTCAGGCTCATCCCTATAACTTATCATTAGACCATGGAATTTGGTGAAAATGACTGTGTCCTAGTTCTCTACCAGCTCTTCTGCACTCCTGCTTTTACCAGCATGGGTTAGAAAGAAGGTATTCTTTCTGTCTGGGCCCTGTGTGAGAAGATAGGTGATAAACTATTGCCAGCATCATTACATCTCAAACCTGTGAACAAGAAATCCACTGAGACTTAGGGGCTTTTCATAGTACAACCTGACACACAGGGTAAGACAAGCATGTAACCACCAAGCAAGAGAAGTCATTTGTTCAGTAAATATTCATAAATCCAGCAAGTACCATATGCCAAGCCCTGTACTTATAAGCAGTACAAAATGTTCCCTTCCCTGATGCCATATAGCAGGGGGATAGGGGATCAGGGATCGGGAGGGGAGCGAGTCATAATGTAATTGTACCATGGAAACACCTTGCAGGAAGACAAAGATTACTGTCCGAGGTTCTCTCACGGGGCTATTGCTAGACTGCAAGGAACGGGAAGGACATAGACACTCATACTTAGGACATAGACACTCATACATAGACTCACTCTTGGTGCCTAACCAAGGCTGAGAGGCCATTCATTAGACTCACTCGTGTAAAATGATCCCTAAAATTACATAAGTCTCTGACTGATAGACCCAGCAGCAGAAGCCTTTGGAGGTCTGCCATCTCATAAGCTGCACATGGCATTTTAGATTTGTTTGGGGCTATAAAAAATAGATAAGTTTAATTAAATGTAATTAATTTTGTTACACAATGCTTGAAATACCCTGAACATGAAAAAGTCATCTCCGAGACCATCAGAGGCTGCCAGAGGATGCAGATGCTCCTGGAAGGTGGTAGAATAGATATAGGTGCAGAGCCTGCAGTCAAGATTCAAAACGTTGCTTCATAAAGACCGATTTAACTAGACGTGCCATTTTCTTCTGCTCATCAGACTACCCAGGGCAGATACACCTTAGACCTTATTGCCTGTTGCCTGCTGAGTCAGGAATTGGCAGCTAATCCTTTTTTTAACCTGTGAGGGATGCTGGTGCAAAAAGAACTGCATGAACAGGAACAGAGTGAGCAAGTAATATTGTGTTCCCAGAAGCCAAACTCTAGGCAGGGAGTAAAGTGGGAGTGTTATGTGATGGATCAGAGAGCTCACGAAAGTCAGAAAGGAGACCAAGTCAGGAGTTAGGCAACGCTATAAATGAAAAAGCACACTAGCAGAAAGATAAAAGAGCAAATTGGTACAGATCCCGTGATTCATGGGACCTGCCGTAATATGTGGACAATAGTGAACCGGGGTTGGGATGACTTGGGGATGGCCTGCATGCTGCCTCCCATCTCTGATACCTCTGACTGGTTCTTGTTTCCATAAGGCTCTTGGTAAGAGAGAAATTCTGAGAGATCCTTAATGTGATTATAGGGGCCAGGATCGGGAGGAGGTAAGATGGAGGCACTGTAAAGAATAAGATACTAAGTAGACAGGAATGTAGGAGGGGATAAAAATGATTAAGATAACAACGTGTGTATGTCCACTTCCCCAAGATGAATGTGATTATTAGGTGTGGCAAATGTATTATTAATAAAATACATTAAAAAACAACAGAAGATCACTTGTATTCCTGCTTATATGTCAAGACCTTTCCCATATCCTCTGACGAACCACATTGTGCCGCTGCGTCCTGTTTATCACTCAGTGAATGCAGAGACAATGGTTACTCCTTCTTGCAGGCTCAATGCAAAGGGCTTATGCCTTCCGTCACAGAATTAAAAAAAAAAAATAAAATATGTTCTAGTTTTTATCAGTGGATTTTTTTTTCCCAGCTGCTACCTAATCTTGCTGTTGATAGCTGTGGAAACTTATCTAAAGACTAGATCTTTTGTGGTTAAATCTATAATGGCTCAACAAACTCTTCAGGCTCACTCTGTCTCAACTTTGTGGTTTAACAGGGTTCACCTTTTCATAGGTCTTACTGGTAGGGTTCCCAGCAACTCTACTTTCTTTACTCCAAAGTTGTAAGACCCCATTGTCTGAGCTAGTTCAGTGAGTGTTTTGG